>CM062297.1:618048413-618585184 GCA_031216915.1 Pictodentalium vernedei
TTTTTTCAAAATGTTTCCCATGAGAAATTTGGGCATTCATTCAAGAATAATTTGGCCGTTATATATTTTATTCAATGTTTTAACCTTCACCCCGTTTTCGGGCCTTGAATTCGAGTATCCTTAACTTCATCATAAAATAGGCTCACTTTTAGTTCATTTTTCTTCCATTTACGAATGATATATCGAAAAATGATTTACATGTTCGTATTCACAATTACCTGTCGAGCATATTTTCTGTTGTACGTCTGGTTGTAAAGTTTAACCATATGCCCATTCTGTTTGCATAAAGATAGATGCTGTCCAAAAAAACTCTCGCTTTTTCAGAATTTGGTACGATTAAGTGACAATTTACTCCATTCTTAATTGATTGAGTGCTGAATGTTTTCAATGGCTGCATGCAGCAGTCATAGTATGAAAACTTTTGGTTTTATATGTGAGTATTAAAAGTTTAACCCTTGGCAGATTTGAGACTCCCATATGGGTTACTGTCTGAATAATTGTGATTTTTGTAAAATCACCGAATATTGGTAAACGTGCAGTGGTAGTTTGAAAAAGAATATCTGAAAATTCTGTTGACATTCAGATTCACAGTTCAAGTCCAAGAAGATTTTCTGTTATAAGGTAGCTGTAAAGTTTAACCCAATCCCTGTTTCGGTTGCATAAAGATAGGTGCCGTCGAAAATAACTCCACTTTAAGAATTTGGTAAGTTTAAGTGACAATTTACATCATTTCCAATTGATTGAGTGCTGAATGTTTTCTATGGCAACATGCAGCAAGCAAAGTGTGACATCTCTTGTTTTATATGTTATTATTCAAAGTTTAACCCTTGGCAGATTTGAGACTTCCCTTATGGGTACTGTCGAAATAATTGTTATTTTCGTAAAATCGCTGAATATTGGTAAGCGTTCAGTGGTAGTTTAGAATAGAATATCTGAAAAAGCGTTTCGATATTCAGATTCACAGTTCAATTCCAATAATATGTTCTGTTATAAGGTTGCTGTAAAGATTAACCCAATCCCTGTTTCGGTTGCATACAGATAGGTGCCACTGAAAGAAAAACTTTCATTTTTTTTAGAATGTCATAGGTTTAAGTGGTAACTTACTCCATTCCTAATTGTTTGAGTGCTGAATGTTGTCTATGGGTGCATGCGGCTAGCAAAGTATGACAACTTTTGTTTTACATGTTATTATTAAAAGTTTAATCCTTGGCAGATCTGAGAGTTCCCAAGTAGGTACTGTTGGAATAATTGTTATTTTCGTAAAATCAGTCCCTGAATATTGGTAAGCATGCAGTGATCTTTCGGTCCTATATAAAGGTGCAAATAGTTAAAGCTGAACAGTTCATCAAATAGACAGAAATAATGCCACACTAGGCCGTTGACAGGTAAATAATGAAGGGAAATTTCATTGCATTGAAAATAAAGTGGGAACGAACCGTTCCCATGGTTTCCACGCGAGGTGCAGTGTTTTCCACGCAGTCAGAACACTCAATTCCATGCCAAAATGTCGGCCAGGCTTCATAGAACAAGTTCTGAAAATTGCAAGTCGCTGCCTTCAGTGGTCTGGACACAGTTCGTGTATGTCTAAAGTGTATTTTAATGTCTAATATGCAAATTTTCATTAATCTTTTCCCGCTAAAAAAACAACTCACCGCCGTTTTCTTTTCACTTATAACTTCCGACGATTATCAATGGTTTCAAGGTTGCGATGGGATCCCTGGGTGCTGTTCTTAAAGAAGCTACTTCGATTTACAGCCATCTCTCCGTCAGTCACACTCTAGTGTAACTTTTAAGTGGACCTACCCCAGAGAGAGGGGGCACTACGAGAGACTGCGCCCATTCCCGCCCTCTTCTTTTGCTCCAGCTTGAAAAATACCAAATTCAGAAAATTGCCT
Source organism: Pictodentalium vernedei (assembly GCA_031216915.1). NCBI lineage: Eukaryota > Metazoa > Mollusca > Scaphopoda > Dentaliida > Dentaliidae > Pictodentalium > Pictodentalium vernedei. The sequence goes on from CM062297.1 coordinate 618,050,309, forward strand.
CCTCTCTTCAAAAACTCTATATGTCAACGAATTTTCTGCGGATTTCCATGAAATTTTCACTCAGCATTCACGAATAGTTGCTGCATTGGATGCCTGAAAAAGCGACGCGAATTGCGCATTTCGACATGTCCAATTCGAAAAGAGCATATGCATATGCGCGTGAGGCTCCCACGGGTTACACACTCGGTTTTTGGATTTTTCAGGGACAGGTCAAGTTTGGCAGAGCTTCTAGAACAAACTCTCTCCACAATCTACTGTACATGGAATGAAGTGAATACTTTTTATGACCTGCCGGCAGTCATAACCACCCTTCTAGTTTTCTATGTTATTAATAAACTTTTAACCCTTGACAGATTTGGGACTTCCCTTATGGGTACATCCACGGCATTTTCACCCGGTCGCAGGACTCAAGAAAGATACTAAACTGTCGAGCGGGGATAGTAGAACACATTTTGAGAATTTCAAGTGGCTGCCTTGGATGGTCTGGTTACAATTGGCGTATGTCCTTGTTATGCCCACAACGAATAGTCAAGGGGCATATTGTTTTACCCCTGTCTGTCCCTCTATCTGTCTGCATATAGAGTACATTGTTTGTCCGTCTAACCCCTCTTATAATTTTCAAGCTATTACTTTTTTATTTCACAGGATGTTTCGACATCTTCCAGATGTGTGCATATTCTCAGGTTTTACTTGCCTCAATATTTCACAAAACTACTGGTTCTTAAACTTAGTCCATTTTTGTAGAATTTAACCTGTATGATACGTGATTTCTTCAGCTAACTTCTCCCCCAGTTTTGAAGCTAGGACCTTTTTAGCTCACCGAAGGGAGCTTAACTTATGACTTGCCGTCCGCCGTCCGTCATGAACTTTACATTATCGACTTCTCACAAACTACTCGACCAAATTGAACCAAATTTTGTGTGCATGTTCCTTATCATATGTCAATTCAAGTTTGTACAAATAAACTTGCCGCGCCTACAGGGGGGCACCAGAAGTGGCATAACTCTGATAGTACCCATAAATTTTTTCAAAAATTCAAAAAAATATTCTTCTTCAGATCCACCAGTCAGAATCTTTTCATATTTGTTAGGGGGGTAAAATTCAAGTTTGTACAAATCGAGTCCCTGGGTTAAGATTTGGGCTCTCTATTGGAGCCCAAAGTTTAACTTGGTGCAATTTGAGGAAATTTCTTTAAAAATCTTCTTCTTCAGATCCACCTGTCAGAATCCTTTCATGTTTGGTATACATCTGGGGGGGGGGGGGGGGGGGGGGGAGGGGAGTCAGATTCAAGTTTGTTCAAATCGAGTTTCTCAGTTAATATTTGGGTTCCCTATGGGAGCCTGAATTTTAACTTACTGCAATATAAGAAAATTGCTTTAAAATCTCCTTCTTCAGATCCACCAGTCAGAATCCTTTCATATTTGGTATACAACATCTCTTGGAGGGTAAGACTCAAGTTTGTTCAAACTTTGTCCCAGGATTATTAATTTGGGCTACCTATGGGAGCCTGAATTTTAACTAAGTGCAATATGAGGGAATTTCTTTTATAATCTTCTTCTTCAGATCCACCAAACAGAATCCTTTCATATTTGGTATACAACATCTCTAGGTGGGTCAGATTCAAGTTTGTTCAAATCGGGACCCTGAGTTAATATTTTGGCCCCCCTATTTGAGCGCAAAGTTTAACTTAGTGCAATGTGAGGTGATTTCTTTAAAAACTTTCCATCAGTCAAATTCTTTCCTATTTGGTATATGACATCTCAAGAGGGATCAGATTCAAGTTTGTTCAATTTGAGTCCTTGGCTTAATATTTGGGCTCTTTGGGAATATTACGTTCAGGTTTGTTCAAATCCATTCCTTAGTGTTTTTCCATAAAATTTGCCTCTCATGACTTCAATTCTTTGTAGTGTTGATGAACCCTGTCTAACTGAATGTGACCCCAAATACTTCTTTGAACCACTTTGGCCGGTGAGTGATTATCGCCCCTTGAGGCCTCTTGTTTATTATTACAATATTTTAACTGCGTTCACTAATATGAGTAAAGTTAGACATAACAGAGAACAAAATGAGTAGCATGACCACGGTTGTGGAATTAACCTAGAATTCACCGGGTAGTGAAGAAATTTTGCATTGTTCAATCAGAATTCTGTCTGTGTGAGTTGTCGGTTGGAATTTTAACGGAAATGCAAAACCACAGTCAAAACAAAAAATCTGTTACAACAATGCTTCGAATTTGCAACTGTTGGAATTTTTGCATGAAAAATTTCCAATTATCTTGATTTTTGGTCAAATACAGGGGAGGTGTGACTCCGCTCCTACATCCTGCCCCACCCCCACCCCTGTAGATACGTGCCTGTGTGGAATGGCGAGTGTCTTCCTTGAAGTACCTATCACAATTATGAATGAAGGAAATGGAATATTCAAATGGTGTGATTTTAACTCCCTTAATACTTCAATGTGTGCCCGAAAGCTTTCATTTAATGTAACTCATAGCTGTAAAACATTTTGTACGCTTCTGTCACATTGCCACACTGTACACAAAAGCCAGTCTTGAGATCCAACCAACTTCTTATTTCCAGTATGCCTCGTTTAAGACTCTAGATTCCGTTCAATGGCTCAGTCAGGAGAGTAGTGACTCACTGGTTACGGCATTGGACTTTAAAGGTCCAGGGTATGTGCCCCCCCAAATGCAACTGCGATTTGTCTTAGGTAAGGCACTCAGTCCTGATTACCCCCACTGGGGCACAGCGACATTGTGTACTAAGGTGTACTGCACTTAGATCGACCAATGCTCACCCTGCTTGTGTGTAGTTAGTATGTTGTGAATTTTCATAGTTGCTGATCGGCGCTCGGCATATCTATTGAGGTACTCTGGCTGATATTGCCCATAAAACTGTCCAATATGAGATGAACTTCAACCTCTCTGTTGAAAGTGCTGTTGAACTCCAATAAAAAGGGTCAAGCAAATATCTCAAGCACAGTATGTGATAATGTCACATATACATACTTTCTATCCCCTTCCTTTTGTCTTGACGATAACTCAAACACAAATCATCTGTCCTGTGCTGTTTGGCATATTGATAGCCTGTCACTAGTACTGGCCCAGCTATGTTTTTAGGGAACCTTTAGGTGTGGCCCATTGGGTCACAGAGTTTTTTACACCCCCTAATTTCTTTGTAACAGAAAAGCATCATAAAGAAATAGCTGTTTTATATTTATATACACAAGAGAATAATGTAAACAATCAAATTAGAGAGAAGTTGCTATAGCTGACACACATCTACTCATATCAGCTGTTGCGATCAGAATTAAATTCCATTCCCAAACCAAGTTGAAAGAAACCCTTTGAGTGGAAAGAAAATTTGTTTATTATACAGCTCTATCTTACAACACTTGATTAATTGTAGTTGAATAAATAACCCTTCACCTTTCATTGCATTTTTAAAAAAATTTTCCTTTCTCAATCATAACTCAAGATCAACAGGGTTCAGGCCGAGTGGAAAGTGGCTTTCTCGAAACACTTATCACAATTATGAATTAATGAAATGGAATATTTAAATGGTATGTCTTTAACCCTCTTTATACTTCACAGCGAAGAACAAACAACATCATTTAACTTATGACTGTAGAACCTTTTGCACACTTCCTGCCATATTGCCGGTCTATACACAAATGCCATGCTTCAAGGTTCCGTCATCTTATTTTATGTATGCCTTGTTTAGGGCACTAGATGCTCTAAAGAGTAGGCCTTTAAACGAGTTCTTGAGGCTTTTAAGGTTTTTATGGCACTATCCCCAATATAGAGTCTTTTCACCCTTTGTCGGCTCGATAACTCAAATACAAATCGTCCTATCTCTATTCGTTTTGGCATGCTGGTTACCAACAACCAGTTTGCACTCATCTATGTTTTTTCAGCTTGTTTGAGGGCTTGTGTGTGATACATTACGCTGATTGCCTTAGATGCTTCTAAATCCTAATAAATATTTGCTATCATCACCCAAAAATGACAGATCTGTAGTTGGTGGAGCCATTACTTTAAAATGAATGTATACATGGGACTATAGCGACTGACTTAAAAGTTGCTTGAGGTTCAATATATGGTCCACCTGAAAGAGGTCACCAAGGTCATCAAGTGTATATTATTCAGAAAGACTGGGAAATGCATTTTATTACACCTTAATACATTTCTAAAGTTTATGAATGTATTTCATCACTCAAATTAGTGGGCAGAGCCAAAAATGTCCATTTCTGATTCGTGTATCGAACCCTTTGAATGCTGGTCACATATATGCCTTTTCTGGTTTCTTATAAAAAATTGTTCTGATTCCTATATTAATATCTGCAAGTGCTGTTAACGATAACCCATTTCTGATTTGTTTAAAAAATATTTTACTCCTGAAAATAAGCCTCCATAAATTCTCTTTCTGTATAGTTTATTCCTGATACTTTAACCCTTTTCACACAGACTTGAATTTACTGGGTGCAGTAAATTCTGTTTCTCTAGTTTGATCTGCAGTTGAAATGACGCAAATGGCGACCATATATTATATATCTGTCAATCTAAAAGTGTATCCGCCCCATTCATATGACGTCACACTTGTATTTGTTAATGGAATTACTGGGATGTAGGATACTAAACATTCATCGCATGTCAGGCACACTGCCCACACATTCTAATGACATCAAAGTGAATGTTACAGGAAAGTGACTTTATCAGGATAAAACACATGCCAACTTCACTGATGTTTACTGCATGCATTTGAAACTGACAACTCGCCGACGAGTGCGTGTGGCAATGTCTATTTGAGTCCAGGGTGTGTTTGTTACAGTGTTAACACCCGTAATGTGGTAGTTCAAAGGTAACAGTTAATCGATCAAGGACTTTTTTGAGCGATCACGATGTTGATAGTCTGTTAATCGATTGACCGGTTAACCGTTTCAGCTCTAGTTCAAAACAGAAGACATAGCCCAATGGTCTGTGGTTGCAGAATAAATTAAGTTCAAATAATTTTTGAGCAGAAATAAGCTGTTGCAGTTTATCAGGTGACATGTTCAAGTTGTTTTAGGCTTCAACTATTCCTTTCCAGTTTACCGGTTGACATTTTCAAGTTGTTTTAGGTTTCAACTATTCCTTTCCGAAGTTTCAGCATTCTTGTTGAATAATAAAGAAATGTGTTTTGAATTTTTCTAAAGGTTTTTGCCATTGGAATGGCCTTTGTGGATTATATAATAAAACATAACTCGACACACTGAAGGGACAGGGAAATAAATTTGTCACAAGATTTTTTTCAGCAAGGTGTTCGGGACTGTACTACCCTTCTGAGATTCGTATTTCCTTCGAAAATACGTATCTCAGTACGGTAGTACAGTCCTGCACACCCTGCTGAAACACTGTGTAATTAATATTACCCCCCCCCCCCTCCCACCCCCTCAGTGGATTTCCACCCTGTACTATTATTTGAGTCTGTACTTTTAATTAATTTTGATAAATGTTCCACACCGTACTTTTATTCCCACCTGTACTCAGGCCTGACAGTCTATAAAATCAAGGATTGTAAAACTTGCCTCCTCAGATTGCGTGGGAGTGCAATTTCACCTGGAATTTTCAATACATATACTGGTATGCTATTTTGGTTACAGTACGTGGAGGATGGATTGTCACCCAGTTACCCATGGAGTGGAGGTATCACCCAAGGTACTACTCTCAAATTTTTTACAGAAACACAAGAAGCACAAGCCAAGTTTCAACCAATGGACCTCCGTGTTTAACTCGGAGGTCCATTGGCTGAAACTTTGCTTATGCTAATTACGCTCTGCATCAAATTAACATTTATTGCTTGAGAGAAATCACCACTCTACAAGTGATTTATTGACAATACAATCTCTATGTACTGTATATTCATTTAAAAGTATTGTGAATGAAAAATTGCACTACATTTAGCTACATAATGGAAAATTGGCACACAAATATTCTCATCGTTCAAAATGTTGCATTCAATTCTTATGTGACTGTATTCTACACTCAAAATGTATTGAAATGCGACACAGAATGGGTCATCAATTATTGCGAATCAATGCAACACTGACAAATGATAATAGATTTTAAAGGCAGTCCCAAACAGGTCTGGCATTCCAGAAAATCAGGAGGTGCAAAAAATTGCCCTCCTCAATTTTTTTCTAGGCGTGCAGCACTCCTAAAGAATGCCAGGCCTGTGTACTTTTAGTTGGAAAAACAAGAGTATTGTTTGGTTATCTTAGTGATAATCAATTACTAATACCCAATCACCACCACACACACATATGGAACATTTACATCCCACATTGTGTAGGCCCATTAGACTGTATATCTGTTTCAGTGCATCCTACATTTATTGCCCAAATTGAAGCAAAGTTTCAGTCTGCAGACTTCTTGATAGAAAAAGGGGTGGGGTCCATTAGCCGAAACTTTTCTGTTTTGTTTTTGGGTTTTTTTTACTCAAAAAATGTTGAGACTTAGGACCTTTGAGAAAATCCACTCCTTCAGTATTTAGGTAATATTCAATCCTTTGCAGGAAGTTTCAAATTGATTTGTTCACTTGGCTTCAGATTGTCGATGCACAGTGGTCAGATTAAACACATGAAATCTGAGTTCTGCAGATATAAAGTCTCTTGGGCCATTATAATTTTCATTAGGTACCGGTTTTCTCTCAAAGAAATCTCCACATAAAATCATCTGGATGCCCCCAAAAACATTTCGGTGATTCCCTCTTATCTCCTTACAGACTGTGTTGCTTTGTTGAAAAAGTTTTAGAAGAAAGCATAGATATTTAGTCAATAATTATAACATCTGCAGCCAAAAGCCTCTCTTTTATATCATAATTGTCATTAAATTTGATTTTCTTTATCAAAAATTAGTCAGAAAATCTGCATTCCACCTAGTCCAGCAATCTGAACGTAGTGTCTACAGGCAAAGCATCAACAACCGCTTCGATATCGTCCATGTTTCTATGCCTATAAATTAATAACCCAATGTTACTCCGATACCAGTATCAATGCAGAAACAGAAACCAGTAAAAACATGCAGTCACGCATTGATCATAATCGACCACTTCTGCGTGAATGCAATCAGGTTTCCGTTTCCGCTTCAATATTGGTTTTCGCATAACTCCAGGTTATTAATTTATTCATAGGCACAGAAATATGAACGATATTAAAGCAGTGGTTTAAGCTTCGCCCACGTTCAAATCGTGATAATAAAAGATAAAACATAGTTTGGATCAGTAAACTCTGCACAAATGTAAGGAAATATGTGTACTTTCGAATGCAGCCAGTAATAAGGACGAAAGATTGACATATATTCCTATTTTCGTGTTTTGAGTTCCCAATAAAACTTATCGGCGAATTTTACAACAGATTTGAATGGGAGGAATCTGAACATAGAGGGGTAGCCACTAAGTTCAGATAGCTGAACTACTTTTCGCCAAACCCAAAAAATCTGTGCAGTCATTGAACCACGAGGCGAACTGGTGCTTGCCATACCAGTTGTGCCGAGTGTATCTATCTTCTTGTTCATATGTGTTAGTCCAATGTTGATTTTATCAAGGTAAAATGTTTTTTCCACACCAGCCTGTCCAGTTATTATAAGGTTGTGACATTTTTCAGCATCATTTTTGATTTCTGAAAGCATCATCTTCAAATGAACTTCAGTTTACACTGTGCACATTTTAATGTTTCCTATGAATTATATTTATTTATTAGTGTTTAAGGTCACATATTTATGCACAATGGCTAATCATGACCGCGACAGTTTTAAGGGTGAGAAAGCTGGAAATACCGAGCAACGACGAGCAGCTGCCAGCTCCACAACATCGTAACTCTGCACTGCAGCACAGGCAGGGTTAGACTGGTTGAAGACATGTGCACCATCGACGTGCAGTATGCCTTAGCATACGGCGTCATCGTGCCCCCATGTGGACAATGGGGGTTAAGTGCCTTGCCCAAGGACACAGCGCAGGAGTGCAAATCTATCGCTCAGACAGTCATCCATCCAAGGACTAACCGGGCTCGACGTTGCTTAACTTCGGTGATCTGACGAGAACCGGTTACCGCAACGCCACCGTGCCCCCATGAATTATATTTAGAATGAAAAATAATGTGTTGAATTTTTATATTAACTAATGGGCGTGCAGTGTGGCATTCATTGCTTGGTTACTGCCTGGATAATCATGGTTGTCGGTAAGAATCAACCTTGATTCACTTGATAAAAAGTGAAAAAAACATCAATCTTGGCCTTGAAATCGCAGTTGCTCGGCGAATTACACGACATTTTGTCGTTTATTTGAGCGAGATCTATGAGGTATTCGCTGCTTTACAAATTACAGATTGAAAATTTTGATCTGGGAAGTGTCATAGCTTGTGTTTCTTTAGTATTGATAATATATATTGTATTAAAATTGATAAAATCTGATAATACATCAAGTGCCTGTGCTTCTATATGGCTCCAATAGACTATGTGCAGTTCTGTGTGGCTGAATGCCACCTGAACCGTCCCCTGGCCAAACCGTCCCCAATATTTTACCCAAACTGTGCCCTGAGGGGCCAATCCAAACCATCCCCCAGATTTTTTTTTCATTTTTAAATTTTTTTTTCCCTCATATCTTTTCATTGTTTTTTTTTATAAATCAACGTAGGTGTGTTTTTGCACCTACTTTAATTTTAAGTTAAGTTTAAAGGGACAATGTCATTAATAAAAAAAACTTACCTGCGAATCCATTGCAATAAGCCCATTGCCGATTCACCATGTTTGACGTTAATGATATGCAGGGTCGGAGGTCACTTCGGGTAAACATTTCGATCAGCCTGGCCCTGTTTGTCAAGACTGTCGAACATACGATAGAAACAACCGAAATATTTTTTTTGAAACAAGAAAATCTGTGTTTTTGTTTTAATACTAATAAAGTTAGAAAAAATAACATACTTTCAACATATCATTTAACCTACAGACCAAAATAATATTGATTTTTTCGTCAAATGAATACCACAATGAACCCCTTCCCATAAGCGAAGGCAGACTCAGCATCGAGGGTTTTTTTTGTTGGCGAGTGACAAAATAGCAGATAATTCAAACCCTGGGTATTCAAACAACAAATCAATACAAATATTTTCAAGCATAACACACAGATGTTCAAGATGGAAGAGGTTGGGGGAAGGGGCATGGTCCCTAAAAGGTAAACATCATCTGCAAGTAGAAGTGTCGCATGTCTAAATAATATTTTGTCCATATACAGTACATGTCAAAATGAGTTGAAGAATAACCACTACCGGTATAAATTATAGATATAAGGTTCCCTACACTGATAGCACAAGAATCGGATATCCTTTTTTTGTGAATCTTTAACAGGGAGCTTCTCAGAAAATGATGTAAGATTCTTGTATTATAAGGGTAGAAGCAGAAGCAGCAGGATTCTTAATTTATTGTAGTTATGTTACAACCTATTTCGAGTGGTAATGTAATGTATTCTGTACCTTTTTCCCATGTTTTGGGTTTATACACGACACTTAAGAGAGTTAATTGCATTGAAATTTCTAATGCAGTAAATTTTCCAATGCATAGAAATTCAAAATGTAATTTTTAATGTCCACAAAAGAATATAACTTCAGGAAACTAATTTTTTTTGGTTGATGTAGCTTTGATATACCAAAAACCCTGACCCATGAGTGGTGGGAATTTACCCTACTGGTACTGTTAATTTTTTTTTTTCAAACATTGGAAATTGGATTGATAAGAATTTCCATAATCCACACACCTCACTGCCTAACCCTCTACCTAACAAACTGACTGCAACTACACACATAATTCATGAATTTAGCAGGTAAAAATGTTTTTTAAAAAGTTTTATACATACAAACCACATCATGTGATCTATCATCGGAACAAGATTGTTCCCCCAAGGGTCACATGATTCTATTTGCTTGAAGCTTTTTGTGTTAGTTTGAAAAATTGAAATTTCCCATTTTAATGTTATCTGGGAGTAAAAGTTTAAAAAGTACAGTAAAAAATGTACTGTACTGCCTTTTTTGTGACCAGAGTACTGCAATTGTAGATTATTTCAGCAAGTGAAAATTTGTTATTTTAAATTTGTTTTATAACCACGAAATATTGAAATGTGCCTATGGCTACAGACCAATAATTTTGAATAGAACTACATGTAATCTGTAAATGAACAATTATTTATTTAATAGCTAAGTATGAAATGTCTGGAAAAAAGACTTCATATGAGTATAAATGAGTATAAATGCATGGTACAAGATAGAAGCATATGTTCAAGTCTACATTCGGAATAAAAATAAGTTGAAGCATAATCGCAATAAACAAAGTAGTCCACTGCCATTACAGCAGTAACAAAAGAACCTGACATTATTTTCCAGAATACACTCTATGAAAGCTTTCCAGAAAATGATGTCAGGTTCTTGTGTTATTGGTGTAGTTGAAGATGCATAGTTTATAGTGGTTATTCTACAACTTATTTCGACTCGTACTGTAAGTCAAGTAACTTCTGAATTCCACTCGGAGGTCTGCAGGTTGGAATTTTGCTTATGCAAAACAATGCACATGGGCATCAACCACTGACCATACCTAGCACCCAGTAAAAACTTGTGCCTCACCAAGCAAACCTGCCGGATGAGCTTGTTGAGTCCCCAACAAGACTGGCAATAATATGTTGGAAATATATGTATATCCACCTACTTAGAAGACAAGTACAAAATCACCCTGTTGTACTGTAATACAATATCCATGTGTACACATTTTGGTCATGGATACAGGGAGAGGGTAGGGGCCCTAACCCTGAAGTCCGGAACTATGAGGGGGGGGGGGGGGGGTTTGACCCAGAAGTCAAGGATTCTTGGTTATGCCTGCCCACCCCCAACTCCATGTCCAAACATGGCCCAAAAGGCTGTATTTTAATATTATTTATTTCTTATTTTTTTATTTTTTTTTTTTTGGGGGGGGGGGGGGGGGGGGGGGTTAGTACATCCTCTCAAAGGGCCAAAGGGCATACCAAAAGAAACAAAAATTAAAATACAGGCTTTCAAGCCATGTTTGGCCTAGTCTCCTCCCCCAAGGTTCTAACTCCTGTGCCAACAGTTAAGAAGGGGTCTGTATCGTGAATGAAGCTATGCACTTGACCAACAACTGTAATTCTGAACTGAACTGGGAGCACAGTGACTCAGTGGTAGACTGCTGGACTTCTATGCTAGAGGCCCTGTGTTAAACCCCCGTCCGGGACGACCCGCGTTATGTCCTTGGGCAAGGCACTTTATCCCGTTTGCCTATATGGGAGCACGATGACGCCATTTACTAAGGCGTACTGCACGTCGATGGGGCACATGTCTTCAACCGCTGTAACCCTGCTTGAGTGGAGCTTGAACAGAGTTAGAATGTTGAGGAGCTGACAGTTGCTCGTCGATGCTTGGTGGTTCTCTCAGGGTACTCTGGCTTCCTCCACCCGTAAAACTGTCACTGTCACGATTAACCATTGTGCATAAGTATGCGACCTTAAAACACCAATAAATAAATAAATAAATAAATAAATTCTGAACTGCATGATTCTTGAAATAATAACTTTATTAAATCAACTTGACGTAATAATTATCACTTCAAGAATTGTGCAGTCAATAGATCTAGCTCTATGTCATTGGATACTCACTAATGAAGTTGGAAATTTGAAATATGCTGCTATAAAACGTCATTTTGACAGCCCAAAAATAACGTGATTTTATAACCAAAAAGTCTTCAGAAGACTCTATTTAATAACTGATTTAAAAAAGTTTCCTGGGGGAGACACCCCCCCCCCCCCCCCTTAACCACCCTATGGTTGAATGCACCTTCGGCACTCACTGCACATGCCTTTATCATTTATGTAATATCCCGAAATTTTTGAAAGGGGGGGGGGGGTGGGGGGTGGGGGGGGGGTGACATCACAGAATTAACATGTTGACCGATCATTGGTATGGTCTCGATTGTTCCAGTGGGCGGCCATAAGCTATGTTTTTTATGCAAAAAATGAAAAATAAGTAAAATCTGAATGGCGATTTTTGTGAAAAGCGCTGACCAATTTTTCTGATAAAGGGTTATTATGCATTTCTAGACTGTATCACAGTGGAAATGTAGATAGATCATGAAATTTAATATATTTTTCTAGTGTATTTCAACAACACTGATGTAAAACGGTACACATCATTTATCATAATGTAACAGAAAAAACTTGGCAAGCCCGGTCTCTCCAATGAGCGGTTATAAGCTATGCTTTTTATGCAAAAACGAATAAAATATAATAAAATCTTATTGACGATTTTTTTTGTAACTAACGCTTGCCGAGTTTTTTCCATTTGTTAGGAAAACAGTCAATTATATATTTCTAGTCTTTATTGCAATGTTGATGTTAAATAGAACATGATTCGATATGTGTTTCTGTTGTGTTTATAATGGGGTATGGACAAAACGTCTGATGAACAAAAATGTCCCGAGACAAAACATCTGATTTTCTGGACTAAACGTCCAATTTTTTGGACAAAACGTCTGAATTTTTTTTTATGAAATGTCCGATGGTATTAGACAAAATGTTTGATTTTGGGACAAAAACGTCTGATGGTCTTGGACAAAATGTCCGATCATATTAGCCTGTTCCTGGGCATTTGATGAAATAAAATCAATGTTGAGAAAATATTTATCTTCCCATTTTATTTTGTTAAATGGCCGAGAGCAGCTGCCAATGGTCCTGTAGAATGAGAGTGTCAAAACTGTTCGCTGAGTATCAAACTACCGTTTGGAGGGTGAAGGAGGGGTTGGTAAGATTCTATCAAAGGACAAAAATGACAACAACAGGTTTTTTTTTCATCATTTAATTAAATTAAATAATTAAGCAATATCAACAGAAGGAAACAATCATAAACATAATGACATGAAAAAATGTGGTCAGTACTGGTATTATCAGTGATAACAAGACACGATAACCATATCACCCATCTAGTTAATAATATATTTATCATTATTTCGTCATATCACCCATCTATTCAATAACTTATATATCATTATTTCGTAAATTATTGACGATCCTAAAGTGAGATCCTAAAGTTGAGATGTACAAATGGAAAAATGCTGTCTTCTTTTTTTTATCATTGAAAATACCAGTACGTAACATTAATTCCTGGAAAGCCCATAAAGTTTTCTAGAAACTGAAGTTACAGAGTCGTATTATCAGTGATAAAAAGACAAGACAACCATATCACCCATCAGGTTATATATCATTATTTCATCATACTGACGATCCCAAAGTAGACTCATCTAGTTAATGAAGTTTCAAAGTTTTAAAGTTTCAATAAAATATAACACCATATCAGCATGTGGATTGTTGCAATTAGTCCTCAGTGACAGGTCAGAGATCTGCTGCTCTGCGTAAGAATTCTGATGTCGTTATTATCCGCGGTTCTTCAGAATAGAGTTCCAATAGTTTATGGAGATTATATGCCTTCTCCCGGTGTGCCTTCCTTTGGTATCGGTACAATTTATGCTGGCTTATCAGTTGAATTTGGTGTTCCAAAAGAGCAGCTTCATTATACAGTTCCGAGATTAACCTATACATATTTGGATGGTTGTGTGGAATTATTTGATTGAGCCTAACATGCCAGCCTTCAACTTCATTGTTAGTGCGCACTGATCTTTGAAACATGCTCCATGCTGATGGTGATCTTGCTGAGCTGTTTATCCATGTAGAGTCCAAGTAGTTAATAAGTTCATGAAGACGACTATCGTTAGCACTTTCACTTTTTAGTTCATCAAAAGCCTGAGGGATGTGACATGCTGGAAGATGTGGTAATGCCATCAACTTGCAAATGTATTTTCGAATGTCATGCTGAGAATTGTAAGAGGTGCTCAAACCTAAGTTATTTTTTAAGATGAATACCTTTCCTGAGAAAGTTGTCTGGTATTTGTGAATCAAAGAAATCAAAATTCAAATTAGCAGGATGTTTTGGTCGTGTTTTTTCTCGACACCTGTTGGCCGTATGTTGAACGTTCACCATCTTTGGAAGAATTGCCCCTTGTACCGGATCAATTGATTGTATTGTTGCTTCAACAACTTTTTGAGCTGATTTATGTGGGTTTCTCTGAGCTACTGCCTTTACTTCTTTTATTGCCTTTATCCGTAGCAATTTGCTGGCTCCATTTTCATGATTGTGTTCAAACTTCCCACGTGTAAACGTTTACCGCTCTGTATCACTGTGGCCTTACATTTATCTTTAGTTCGTCGACTACAAGTCCATGTTGTTGTTTTCCTAACTTCTTTTTGGGTGTAAGTATTCTCATCCAAGTCAACAAGAAGATCTTTACCTTTTTGGGAGGCTCCAAAAAGTACATCATATGTTAGAGGCTGTTCGGGAACTGGTGTCGGCATTGGAATTTGAATGGAATTGGAAGAGAGTTATTGAAAGACGACTGTGCAGTTGGTGTTTCCTCTATTTCCATCGTTTCCCTGTCAGTCTCTGTTTCATTCGTCTCCATTGTTGCTTCAATTTCAAGAGAAAAGCGCGCCTCATCTGAGGCATCTACCGCCTCTATTCTAGTGCTGTCGGCAGTAGGAAGAATTAGCATTATTGACCCATTCTGACTGGTGTTACAGTTCCAAGGAAAAGGCTCTTGTCTTTTGAGAATTCTGTAATCTGCTCTCGAAATGCCTGTGCTGCATGTCCTATTGCCATCTAGTGCAAACATAACAGAGGAAAGCTTCTTGTCGTGGTCGAACTTCTCTGTGACAGTACAGACAAAACTTTTGGTCAGTTTGACTCTCCATGATACCTGAGGACTCAGACTACTGATGAATGAATGAATGAATGAATGAAAGGTTTTGGCACGCCGAAGGCGCGCAAGGACGATGTGGGATTTACAAATCCCTTGCGACCCGGTTAACCGTATTTTATTTCACTTGGAAACTACTACTGATATCCATCGTCATACCTATTATATTTACTGTTCGGATGAAGGCGTGAAACACTATCCTTTGATCACTGTTCTTTGATAAAAACAAATAAAATTGTCTGATGAACCATGTTTTTTATGCTCAACTTCAAAGTGATTGGAACTTCAAAACATACAGTTAGAAAATCAACATAAGTAATCAACAATGTTTATCTAGTAAAAACAGTCAGGACTCAGTCCTTGTTTATGTGGTAAACAGTGCAAGACTGTCTTTTGATTGTTACCCTCCAAAAGACCTTCAAAGACTGAACAATCAAAACAAAGTGTCAAAAGCTGATCAGTAAAATTTTCAATGATGCTCTTTTCGAATGGTCTAGTATCACTTTGTGAGAAATTTCATGACAGAAGGATATGTCATGTTCTTATTCATTTTATTACCGGCAGATTTTAACAAATTTTTGTGTTGTTTATTTCTTATATTGGTGAGTAAAACATTTCAAATTTCATTTCAATATTATTTGGAATCGGACGTTCTGTCCAATAAAACTGGATGTTATGTCCAAAAAAAATTGTATGTTTTGTCCCCGATTTTTTGATCGCACATTTTTGTGGATCGGATGTTTTGTCTTGTATTCTTTATAACACTGATTCAATATGTATTTCTGATGTCTACAACGCTGATGTAACACGGTACGTGATATTACTGAAAAAAATAAAGAAAAAATGTCTATAAAACTTTGTTGTTATTTTGCAGAGGAACCAGCCACCATAATCAGCCAATTGTGGGCAATTGGATGACAATGGCAATGGCTCCTGGAACATCGGTTCAACCAATTGTTGCCAAGCATTTTGTGATAATTCATTAACCGCATTTTATTCCTTCAGTAATTGTTCAATTGTTAATGTAAAATTATGTCAATGATACAATTCAATAAAGTTGAGAAACAACCACAATCTGTATTCTCAATCTCTATCTAGATGCCCCTTTACGGGATATACAAGTTAAAAGCTTACAATTGAGCGTACTTGTGGCAATCGCCAGTTCATACCAGAAAAGTGAAGGTTGCACTCTACTGACTCAGGTCGCAATAAAATTACCAGTCGCAAGCATTTGGGCGGTAAACATGGCTCTGAGTTAACGAAGTTTAACACTGTGAAAAATGTTCAGTTTAAGGGCCTATATAAGTAATGAAATTTTGTTTATTTTAAAAATTCTCACCTCTGATATTCCTTCAATTCAAATTAAATATACACAAAATATACATCAAAATGAAGATTGAGATGTACAGAACACGAAACACATGTGTAATCAACTCATAGAGTCGACCGTAGGCACCACTGGTTCCTGGAAGTCTGCTGCTGTATTCACACCAGAACTGATAATTTAATAATATTTCACGAGAACAACTTGTGACCAAATGTGCTTTACATATCCAAGAACAAAGCTAGGGGATCAAGATTCTTCAAAACACGGCGACAGAGCTGCATGGGGGTAAATTCCAAAGCCTTTGCTTTCGTTTACGTTTGAATATACTTTCGATTTCCAGTCGACATCACCGGACGGAAAAAACATGTAAAAACGCCGTCTAAAATCAAACAATGAAAAAGATCGCCTTCATACAATATACTGTTATTAGATAGAGATTGCACAGTTGCCATATTCAATGCACGGTATCATGACACCTGATGAAATTTCTTAGAATTACAATTTTGTTTTTCGATGGAAATTCGTGGTATCGAATGATTTGCGCATGTCTGTCAAGCATGGAAACCATCTTCAATAAAAAATGCAGACAGTGTTGTCCTTTTCCAAAATGCAGTCCTATCGCTGCACTCGAAAGCGTTTTGAATGCCTAGCTTTGTTATTGAACATCTGAAGGACATTCAGCCACGAGTTGTTCTTGCGAAATATTATTTGATTGTCAGTTCTGGTGCAAATACGATAGCAGATCTCCAGGAACCAGTGGTGCCTGCTGTCAACTCTATGAGTTCATTACACGTGTTTCATGTTCTATACATCCCAACCTTCATTTTGATGTATAATTTGTGTATATTTAATCTGAATTTAAGGAATATGAGAGGTGAGGATTTCAAAATAAACAAGATTCCTTTACTAATATAGCCCCTTAATATAGTTCTTTCGTTTTCAAGCCTCAACTTGTCTAGTAGTAGTGCACGGTATTACAATCGGAATCAGCCAACTGTGAGCTCAAATAACCGGTAATCGGTCAGCGATCATTTTTGGTAATCAGTTGAACACTACTTGGGGGGAAAATATCGGAGGACAGTTTGGGTAAAATATTGGTGGCCTGGGGATGGTTTGGGTCAGGGAGCGGGTCTTTTCGGCCTAGGGAACATTCGGCCTCAGGAACATTCGGCCCCGGGAACTTTCAGCCTGGAAACATTCGGCCTGCGTCTCCAACAGGGAAGACTAAGAGAGACGCGGTTTAATATGAGTTTAAATACCTTTATTACAACAACAAAAATAAATACCGCGTAGTATAAAATATACACAATATAAAATACATTTACACTTTATATACACTGGCACACAACCTCAAAAATCTAGATGTAGTTATATCATTCTCTTTATATTTCTCTGACGCTTCCTCGATCTAACTTCTTGGATACCTTTGGACAAGCAAATAAGCGAGCAAGATTGATACTGGACTCGAATGAATGAAAAGTGTCAGCACGCCAAAGGCGCACAGGGATGATGTGGGATTTAAATCCCTTCGGACCCGAATAACTTCGCTTTATAATTTTCTTTCCTTATGAATACTGAAATCGCAGTTTGTTGGTTGTTTTAGAAAAACAGAGAAAGAAATCCAAACAGTCTCTGTTTTGGGAGTAGCTCAGCATGTTATCCATAACGGTTACGAAAAGGAAAAAATCCACTTGCTTTATAACTTTATTTGCTTACGAATCCACGCGAGTTTTTTAAAGCTGGGAGTCATCCATCAAGCTATAAGGGAGAGGGCTATAGTTACAGTCCACATAAAAATGTTTAAGTGTTAAAAAAATGAAAGTGTCAATGACACTGTAGCTCAACTTGTCAAGACAAAGACATGTACATGTATAGTATGTGACACAGCAATGACAAACATCTAGGTAATGACCTAATAACAAAGGTACATATAAAGTATTGTAACGGTCTGTACATAAATACTGACCGTTGCCTGTAACAAATGTATAGGTAAAGTATTGTAAAGGTGGGTGACAGTCAGATGCTGAACTAGAAAAAATCTTTTGAGTCCCAGAGTGGGTCTGACTGAACCCCCAAAATATTTGTTCTCATAGCACAGTGATAACAAAGGCACCCCAAAACACACTCGTTCCTGTCCCAAGGTGAAAACAAAAGTACTCAAGAAGTTTTGTGAAGATCAGTTCATAAATACGAGCTGTATAGAACTTGTGACAAAAAACTGATTGGACCTAATTTCGGTACAAAATGGCCACTGGCAGCCATCTTGAATTTTGGACCATACCCAGAAACACTCATTCTAATCCCAAGGAGATAACAAAGGTACCCAAGAAGTTTTGTGAAGATCGGTTCATAAATACAAATACAGCCTCTACCCTGAGCCGTATTGACATGTGTGCTTACATTGTGTAAGTAGCACTGAATAAATCAAAGTTCATCTAATTTGATTAATTTCTGCACGAAAAAAAACCCCTTACAATATGTGATGTATTCCATGTTACTAAACAGTCATACAAAAATTTATTCAAATCAGAACTTTCATACAGAAGTTCTATACAAAAGACTGATTACACTAATTTTGGTACAAAATGGCTGCTGGTGGCCATCTTGAATTTCGGACCACACCCAAAAACACTCGCTCTCATCCCACGGTGATAACAAAGGTACCCAAGAAGTTTCGTAAAGATTGGTTCATAAATATGGCCTCTAGTCTGAGCTGTATAGAAGATGTGTACAAAAAACTGATTAGACCTAATTTCGGTACAAAATGGCCACTGGCAGCCATCTTGAATTTTAGACCGCACCCAGGAACACTCGTTCTCGTCCCAAGGTGATAACAAAGGTACCCAAGACATTTCGTGAAGATCAGTTCATAAATACAGACTCTAGTCTGAGCCGTATTGACATGTGTACTTACTGTGTGTAAGTCGCACTGAAAAAATCAAAGTTCATCTAATTTGCATAATTTCTGCACGAGAAAAAAACCCGTATTATATGTGATGCATCCCATGGTACTAAACATTCACACAAAAAAATTATTCAAATCAGGGCTTTCATATGGAAGTTCTGTGCAAAAATCTGATTGCACCTAATTTTGTACAAAATGGCTGCCATCGGCCATCTTGAATTTCGGACCGGACCCCAAAACACTCGTTCTCATCCCACGGTGATACCAAAGGTACCCAAGAAGTTTCGTAAAGATCGGTTCATAAATACGGCCTCTAGCCCGAGCCGTATTGGCATTTGCACTTACAGTGCTGAAAGTAACCCCAAAGAACATCAAAATTAGTCTAATTTGCACAATTTACGCACTAGAAAAAAACCCGTATTATATGTGATGTATCCCATGGTACTAAACATTCATACAAAAAATTATTCAAATTATAGCTTTCATATGGAAGTTCTGTACAAAAAACAGATTTCTGCATCGTCGGTACAAAATGGCGGCTGGCAGCCATCTTGAATTTTGGACCGCACCCAAAAACACTCGTTCTCGTCCCACGGTCATAACAAAGGTACCCAAGAAGTTTCGTAAAGATCGGTTCATAAATACGGCCTCTAGCCCGAGCCATAGCAGCTTGGCACTTACAGCTCTGAAAGTAACACTAAATAAATCAAAGTCAGTCTAATTTGCATAATTTACGCATGAGAAAAAAACCCGTATTATATGTGATGTATCCCATGGTACTAAACATTTATACAAAACTTTATTCAAATCAGAACTTTCATACAGAAGTTCTGTACAAAAAACTGATTTTTGCATCATCGGTACAAAATGGCCACTGGCAGCCATCTTGAATTTCAGACCACACCTAAAAACACTCGTTCCCGTCCCAGGGTCATAACAAAGGTACACAAAAAGTTTCGTAAAGATCGGTTCATAAATACGACCTCTAGCCCGAGCCATAGCCAATTGTTGACGTACGGACAGACGGACAGACGGCCAGACGGACGACGGGCCATGACAATAGCTCAAATTTGACTTCGTCAAAGTTGAGCTAAAAACTGTAAAAACAGTATATATGATCGCCTAATCAAGTGCGATTAAATCAACTAAGCTTCAGTCGTACTGTAAAAAAGCTGTATGAGTATCTCATCGGAGGCCAGAACTTTGATCACTACTTCAGAAGAACTTATAAAAACAAACTTTTAAAGCTGAGTTGTGTCAAACAACACCCAAGAAGAAGTATATCATTTTGGGTTTACATGTCGGCATTGTAGCACACATATTGTCATTCTGTTATTCAATACAGTGGATGTTATACAATGGATTTTATATTTCATTATTCATTATGGATGGGTCGTCTCGTGCTCAATATATTTCGACTTTAGGAAAAAAAGGTAGGTCGTATATATTATTCTTTAAAAACAATATTCTGGAAAAACTCCTAATATACAAAAAAAAACACAACAAAATGAACTAAACAAATATTTTTTAACGTTATTTTTCAACTCCCAAACTCAGAAATTTTTTACAAAAAGTGGGAACATTCGGCCTCAAAACTGAACATTCGGCCTCAAAAGTGCGAACATTCGGCCTCGACTGAAAAATACCTGGGGCCGAATGTTCCCAGAGGCCGAAAAGACCTAGTTCAGCGATCCGAACGTAGTGGCTACCCCTCTACGTTCAGATTCTTCCCATTCAATCCTTTTGAAAAAGTTCCCATCAAGTTTTTATGGGAACTCAAAACTCGAAATTAGGGATATATATCAAACTTTCGCCCATATTACTGGCTGCAATCGATACTACACGTATTTCCTTACATTTAGGCAGAGTTTATTGATCCAAACTATGTTTTATTCTTTAAATACCGTGATTGGAATAACCGTGAGGCGTCAACGGAGATTTCGAAATTGGCCATGTTTTGGTTTAAATATAAAACAGTAAAAACAATAACCCGGTAATGGCGCCGAAACGAATGGACCTTTTCATCGATGCGGAATCGGAATCTCGATCTCATTCGCGCAGATGAGGTCATCAAACTCGGTCGCATTCGCACAGAGCAGATTATCAACCCCCGCTGCGCAATTGCGATCGAATTTCCGATTCTACATCGATGAAAAGGTCCATTCGTTTCGGCGCCATCACCGGGTTATTGTTCTTACTGTTTTATATTTAAACCAAAACATGGCCAATTTCGAAATCTCCGTTGACGCCTCACGAGTTTTCAAATGACGGTATTTAAAGAATAAAACATAGTTTGGATCAATAAACTCTGCCCAAATGTAAGGAAATACGTGTACTATCAATTGCAGCCGGTAATATGGGCGAAAGTTTGATATATATCCCTAATTTCGAGTTCCCATAAAAACTTGATGGGAACTTTTTCTAGAGGATTGAATGGGAAGAATCTGAACGTAGAGGGGTAGCCACTACGTTCGGATTGCTGAACTAGAAAAGACCCGGACTCTTGGGTTAGATATCAAATTCAACTTTTTTGAGTGGGGACTGTTTGTGTAAAATATCGGGGGACGGTGTGGGCAAAAAATCCAGTGGACGGTTCGGCTGGGGGGGGGGGGGGGGGGGGTGGCTTCGGTGTGGCTCTATGTGGTAATTCGACGCACCCGATGTCATTCAATTCAATGTCACACCATATTTCATAAAGATGATGTCGACTGGTAACGCCATTCCCTCTGGAGATACATTTTTCAGTGTATGTATATTATAGACCTGAAAATCTGTAGAAAGCTGCCAATGATACCATTATTTTGTTTTATTGTTTTTCTAAAATTGGAAACCTTTTGGATATACTTCGACATTTTCACCTCCTGCGCTAAGGTACGTTTTCGTGGGCCATTCGAGACTACTAGTGTTGTTCTGGACATGCGCAGATAAGACAGAATGCGATTCGTGTCGTTTTGTTCAATTGAACGCATTCTGGAACTAGACTTTATGATTCTGGAGAATCATGGCTTTTCCCGATGAGATTCCTTGATTTTTCATGCCCCCACAGTGTCTGATGAATTGTTTTTAACTGTCTCACTGAAGTTCTTTCATTGATGTTATGAGAAAGGTGGTTATAGTAGTCTCAAATGACTCAGTTTTATAAAAAAAATTGTTTAGGTAAAAACCATCATTAATGGTAGAGTGGGTTAATATCAATATCGTCGTCCCACAAGTTAATGACCGACAAAAGGAGTTATGTTTGTTTGACACATACCCTTTGAGTGCTCTGTCTATTTGAAAATGGTCCATTTTATGTCAAATGTATCCAAAATATTGATGTCTGCCAGTTTGTAGAGGGTTAACATGTGCTAACAGGAATATGTATTCATGCAACTTGCAATTTCAAACCAAAAAGTGCGAATGGCCATTTTTACTTAAAATCTATAAGATGTTTTCAGGGAAATCCATGCGCATGCGCTCTTTTCGAATTCGACGTGACGAAATGCGAAATTCGTATCGCTCTTCATGGAAAGTGATGCCGCAACTATCCATGAACAACGAGTAAAAATATCATGGAAATCTGCCTAGAATTGGTTGGGATATAGCGTTTTGAAGAGAGGAGGTAACTGTTTGAATTCGGTCCTTCCTTTTCAAGCCAGTTCGAAAAAAGACGTCGTGAATGGGCGCAGACTCCTTTAGAGCCCCCCCCCCCCCCCTCTCTGTAAATGGAAGTTGCTTCTTTAAGACCGCCACCCAGGGATCCCAACACAACCTTTAAACCTAAGAGAATCTCAGAAGTTTAAAGTGAAAAGAAATTGGCGGTGATTGGGTTTCTGGCAGGCAGGAAAAGATTGACGAAGATTTGCATATTGGACATTAAAATAGCACTTCTGACATACACGAACCGTGTCCAGTCCGTTGGAGGCAGCGACTTGAAATTTTCAGAACTTGTTCTACGAACCCTGGCCGACATTTTGGGATCTGTTTGGAGCGTCCGCGCCGCCTGAAAAACACCACGCATCGCTTGGAATGTGAGAGTACTATTCGTCCCGACTCTATCAGTTCAGAATGGACATGGGCAGTGTTATAGACGACTGTGGAGCTGCGATTGAGCATAAAGTCCCAGGTTTCGGTGCCTCATTGCCTAAGCGGCTCCATTGTATGATTTTTTGTCTCAATATCGTCCTTACTACTTGTAGTTTATACCGTTGCCGTACGTTAATGTAGCCTCTTGCCATTTTCGAGACTTTCAACCCAGAACGCCGCCAAAGTGAGGAAGTGCGGGGGTGGGGGTGGGGGGTGGGGGTAGCGGCGAGGGGAGGGGGTGGTATCCTGACACTATCTTTAAACCTTAGATAATCGGAAGAAGTTGCAGTGAAAAGAAATCGGCGGTGAGTAGGTGTTTTGGCGGGAAACGATTAACGAAAATTTGCCAATTTGACATTAAAATTGCACTTCTCACAAACACGAACCGTGTCCAGACCGCCGAAGGCAGCGACTTCTAATTTTCAGAACTTGTTCTACGCACCCTGACCGACATTTTGGCATCTGTTGCAAGTGTCGAGACCGCGTGGAGAACACCACACATCGCGTGGAAAGTGAGAGTACTATTCGTCCCGACTCTATCAGTTTGGAATGGAATTGGGCACCATTGTAGACTACTGTAGAGCAGCGATTGAGCATCAAATAGGAGTTTTTTGTGCCAAATTACCTAACCGGCTCCAAGGTATGATCTTTCGTCTGTACATCGCCCAGATCGTCTGAAGTTTATACCGTTACCATATGTTGAAGCAGCCTTTTGTCATTTTCGCCACTTTCGACCCAGATTTGAGGGTACCTTCCTTCAGCGAAATCTAGCCATGCTCACAACCACGCCCTCTCCCCGGCGGCCCGGGTGCTTCTAAAGATAGAAAGGTCAATGGGGAGGGGCCCGTTAGCAAACAAACGGGGGCAGGTGTAGTTGGTGAAAAACAGCAGGGGGGGCACGTGTCCTAGGTAAAAGAAACAATAGGGGGCAGGAAGGGGGGGGGCGGTGCAGATGTCCCCGCTAATTAATTTTAATAACAGGCAGGTGTTCATGGGGCAGGTCCACTGCTCGGTGTTCCTATGGTGCTTGGCCTTGACGGAAACAACACTTCAACAAGAAACAACGGGAAACCTATTTGCAGTAAAGCTGCAAATATAAACATGATTTTAGGACCATTCCATGGCCAGTTTAAAGCCTACTGCGATATCAGCGTTTATTACTCTCGTCCTTTCACTGCATCACTGCAGTATTTCACCCGAGTCGAGTTCTGACGTCATGCAAGTTTGACGGACATGCTTTCAATTTTGTTATTGACAACAACATATTTATAATTTTGTGATTACTGATCGGAATTTTGAAAACGACACATGCAATCGCGAAAGAGTTTTCTGAAAAACACGATTCTGCAAAAGGTTTTAGTGAAATTTGATTATTTTTTTTTTATTTTCAATTTCGACGGCTCTTGTCGAAAAGGTGTTAATCACTGATCGTCCCAAACGAGATCAAAGACTGACGCTGTATATTAATAACACACAGAGAATCTTCTAAGAATATACACGCGCAATCCTAAAATGAAATAAATCAAGTCTTTTTTCAGGTTTTACGAGAGAAATATGTCCAATTGTATCATTGAATCATGTTTAGGTATATGTGGGCGAGACATTTTCTATACGGACAAAACGCAGACTAAATAAAATATTTGCCATTATTTTCCGCAGACGTATTTTTGTCTTTGCTTCTTGGGGAAATCCATACTGATAATACAACGAAGGAGTGTTATCTAATGAGGTCAGAACCGTCAGGTGGTCGGGTCCGACACCGCACCTCGAAGTAGATTTAGTGGGGGTGTCGATTTTACAAGTAATGTAGGCAGCGTACACGGCATGGGCTGTCTGTCTTTAATCCTATAAACAGGGTTAAGGCTTGGTTTTTGAATACCCTTATTTATTTATTTATTTATTTATTTATTTATTTATTTATTTATTTATTTATTTATTTATTTATTTGTTTATTGGTGTTTAAGGTCACATACTTAAGCACAATGGCTAATCGTGGCCGTGACAGTTTTATAGGTGGAGGAAGCCAGAGTACACGGAGAGAACCACCAAGCATCGACGAGCAACTGTCAGCTCCTCAACATTCTAACTCTGTTCAAGCTCCGCTCAAGCAGGGTTACAGAGGGTGAAGACATATGTACCATCAACGTGCAGTATGCCTTAGTACACGGCGTCATCGTGCCCCCATGTCGGCAACCGGGCTAAAGTGCCTTGCCCAAGGACACAACGTGAGTCGTCCCGGACGGGGATCGGACTCGGGACCTCTAGCATAGAAGTACAACAGTCTACCACTGAGCCACCACGCTCCCTTGAATACCCTTAACACTATCATACATTATCCCCCATGAATTCTGAGTCTGATAAAAGAGGTTATGTTTACCTATAACATACGCATTTGCTGCCTGAAAACAGCCGATTTTATCAAAATTTTGACGTTTAGCAGACTGTAGCGGGATTAACAAACGACTAGCGGAATATTCTATTTATGCAATTTGTAAGACCTGCCAATGTCCAATTGTTCTTGAAAATCGCCAACAAGCAGTTAGCGAAATCCACAGAAAATGTAAATTTTAAGCTTTTAAGGGGTATCTCTCCTTATCCAGTCTAAAATAGGTTAAGTTTCATTCTTTTAAATACCCTTACTACTTACAAAACTGATCCTCTGTGAATTCTACGCGCAGTAAAAGAAGTTATATTTCTCTGATACATATCCATTGGGTGCTCTTGGTGTCTGAAAACAATCCATTTTATCAACATTTTGATGTTTAGCAGCTCGTGGGGAGTTAACGCATGCTCAACGGAATATTTTGTCCATGTAACTTGTAATGTCACATGAAGACCCGTGAATGGCCATTTTTTCTTGAAATCTACAAGATGGTTTTAAAGAAATCCAGGGTAAACATGAAATTTTAAGTCTTTGATGGGTACCGCTGTTTAACCAGCCCAAAACGGGTTAAGACCAGCCCTAAAGGGGTTAATGCTTGGTCTGATGAATTCCACTTCCAAAGAAGGGGGTTATGTTTATCTCGCAGGTACACATTGCGTGCAATGGGTGCCCAAGGACAGTCCATTTTCTCAAAATTTATATGCTTTGCAGCCTCTGAAGAGTTAACTAACGCTTACCGGAATATTTTGTCTATGTAACTTGTAATGTCACTCCAAGACCTGCAAATGGTCAATTTTTCTTGAATACTTACTAGATTTTTTGGAGAAATCCACAGAAAACTGGAATTTTAAGATTTTAAGGGGTACATCTTAACCAGGCGAAAATGGGTTAAGACCTCGATTTTTTGAATACCCTTACTACTTACAAAATTTTTCTCTGTCAGTTTTGCATCCGGGAAAAGAAGTTATGTATCTCTGTGGCATTCCCATTTGTTGTTGTTGGTGTCCAAAAACAGACTATTTTTTCAAAATGTTGACATTTAGCAGCCGATGGAGGGTTAACAAATGCTTACTGGAATATTTTATCCATGCAACCGGTAATGTGACTCCAAGACCTATCAATGGCCATTTTCTGTTGAAAACTTAAAGATGTTTGTAACGAAATCCACGGAAAACATGATTTTTTTTTAGCTTTTGATGGTATCGCTAATAACCACCCCAAAAGGGGTTAACGCTTGGGTTTTTGAATACCCTTATTACTTACAAAAATGGTCCTAAGTGAATTCCACTTCCAACAAAGGAGATTATGTGTAACTCTCGGACATACATTGCGTGCTGTGTGTGTCCGAAAACAGCCTATTTCAACAAAATTATGATGCTTGGCATTCTGTAGAGGGTTAATAAACGCTCAGCGGAATATTTTGTCCCTGCCACTTGTAATGTCACACAAAGACCTGCAAGTAGTCAATTTTTCTTGAAAGCCTATGGAATGTATTTAGAGAAATCCACAGAAAATGGGAATTATAAGATTTTAAGTGGTCTCTCTCTTTAGCCTGCCCAAAATGGGTTAAGACTTCATTTTTTGAATACCCTTACTACTTACAAAAATGTTTCCCTATAGATTGTGCGCTCGATAAAAGAAATCACTTTTCTTTGTGGCGTACCCGTTGGGTGCCGTTGGTGTCCAAAAACAGCCCATTTTATCACAATTTTGACTTTTAGCAGCCCGTGGAGGGTTAACAAATGCTCACCGAAGTATTTTGTCCATGCAACTTCTATTGTCACATCAAGGCTTGGGAGTGACAATTGTTTCATGAAAATCTACAAGACTCGTTTAGAGAAATCCACAGAAAACCTGAATTTTTGAGCTTTTTGGGGGTATTGCTGTTTAACCAGCCCAAAACGGGTTAATGCTTGGTTTTTTGAACACCATTATTACTTACAAAAATTATCTCTGGTGAATTCCACTTCAACTAAAGGAAGTTATGTTTATCTCTCGTGTATCGTTTGTTGCTCTGGGGGCCTGAAACCGGCCCATTTCATCAATATTTCGATGTTTGGCAGCCTGTGGAGGGTTACCATATGCATCGCCTGATATGTCATGTGTATCAAAGGTCGTGGCACAGACAGGTCTATCAATGATGAAAGTTTAAAAAAAATCTACAAGACGTGTTTCGAGAAAGTGCCGATAAACCC
This sequence comes from Pictodentalium vernedei, assembly GCA_031216915.1. Taxonomy (NCBI): domain Eukaryota; kingdom Metazoa; phylum Mollusca; class Scaphopoda; order Dentaliida; family Dentaliidae; genus Pictodentalium; species Pictodentalium vernedei. Next base: position 618,078,017 of record CM062297.1, read on the forward strand.
CAATTTTGACAGTTTTTTGCCAATTCTGACGAAATAAGGGTCAAATCGAAAATTCCGCTTGGGTACATTTTTAGATTTTGTGCCCCTCTATGCATGTGCAAAATTTTGTGAAAATCGGTCCGAAAATGGCTTCGGAATCGTGCGGACAAAATGTGTGGAAAAAAAAAACAAAAAAAAAAAAACAAAAAAAAATCATGGCTTTTCCCGATGAGATTCCATGATTTTTCATGACCCCACAGTGTCTGATGAATTGTTTTTAACTGTCTCACTGAAGTTCCTTCATTGATGTTATGAGAAAGGTGAAGATAGTAGTCTCAAATGACACAGTTTGATAAAAAATTGTTTAGGTAAAAACCATCATTAACGGTGGAGTGAGTTAATGTCAATATCGTCGTCCAACAAGTCAATGACCAACAAAAGGAGTTATGTTTGTTTGACACATACTCACTGAGTGCTGTGTCAATTTAAAAATGGTCCATTTTATCTCAAATGTATCCAAAATATTGATGTCTGGCAGCTTGTAGAGGGTTAACAAGTGCCAACAGGAATATTTATTCATGCAACTAGTAATGTCACACCAAGAACTGTGAATGGCCATTTTTTCTTTAAAATCTACAAGATGTTTTCAGATAAATCCAGGGAGAACAGAAATTTTAAGCTTTTGATGGGTATCATTGTTTTTCCAGCCCAAAACGGGTTAAGTGTTGTTTTTGGAATACTCTTATTACTTCCAAAAATAATTCTCAGTGAATTCTACTTCCACTTATTTTGATCTCTCCTCCCAACTTCAGGTGCTGTGGGTACGCAAACACAGCCTATTTTATCAACATTTTGATGTTTGAGAACCTGCATAGGGTTAACAAATGTTTACAGGAATATTTTGTACATGAAACTTGTAATGTCACACTAAGATATGAGAATGGCCATTTTTTCCTGAAAATCTATGGGATGTTTTTAAAGAAATCCTCAGATAACATGAATTTTTAACCTTTTGAGGGGTATCTCTCTATAACCAGCTCTAAAGGGTTAATGCTTGTTTTTGTGAATATTTTCATTACTTACAAAAATGATCGACGGTGAATTCCACTTCCAATGAAGGAGGTTATGTTTATCTCATAGGTACACATTTGGTGTTATGGTTGCCCAAGAACAGCCCATTTTCTCCAAATGTCAATGCTTGGCAGCCTCTGGGGGGTTAACAAATGGTTACCGAAACATTTTGTTCATGCAACTTGTAATGTCACTCGAAGACCTGCGAATGGTTAATTGCTCTTGAACTTTTTTTTGGAGAAATCCACAGAAAACTGGAATTTTAAGCTTTTAAGGGGTATATCTCCTTAACCAGTCAAAAATGGGTTAAGACCTCGATTTTTGAATACATTTACTACTTACAAAAATGTTTCCCTGTCAGCTTTGCGCCCTGTAAAAGAAGTTACGTTTCTCTGTTGTATTCCCATTTGATGTTGTTGTTGTTCAAAAACAGACTATTTTTTCAAAATTTTGACATTTTCTCTTGACAACCCTACCAGATGTTTGTAAAGAAATCCAGGGAAAACATAAATTTTTAAGCCTTTGATGGGTATCACTATTAACAACCACAAAATGGGTTAACGCTTGGTTTTTTTGAATACCCTTATTACTCACAAAAATGGTCTTTGGTGAATTCCACTTCCAACAAAGGAGATTATGTTTATTTCTCAGGTACACGTTGGGTGATGTGCGTGCCTGAAAACAGCCCATTTCAACAAAATTACAATGCTTGGCAGCCTCTAGAGGGTTAATAAACGCTCACCGGAATATTTTGTCCATGCAACTTGTAATATCACACAAAGACCTGCGAGTAGTCAATTTTTCTTGAAAACCTACAGGATGTTTTTAGAGAAATCCACAGAAAATGGAAATTTCAAGATTTTAAGGGGTCTCTCTCTTTAGCCTGTCCAAAATGGGTTAAGACTTCGACTTTTGAATACCCTTACTACTTACAAAAATGTTTGCGTATAGATTGTGCGCTCGATAAAAGAAGGCACGTTTCTTTGAGGCGTACCCATTGGGTGCTATTGGCGTCCAAAAACAGCCCATTTTATCACAATTTTGACTTTTAGCAGCCCGTGGAGGGTTAACAAATGCTCACCGCAGTATTTTGTCCATGCAACTTCTATTGTCACACCAAGGCCTGGGAGTGACAAATTTTTCTTGAAAATCTACAAGACTCGTTTAGAGAAATCCACGGAAAATACAAATTTTTGAGCTTTATGGGGGTATTGCTGTTTAACCAGCCCAAAACGGGTTAACGCTTGGTTTTTTGAACACCCTTATTACTGACAAAAATGATCCTCGGTGAATTCCACTCCCAGTAAAGAAAGTTATATTTATCTCTCGTGTATTGTTTGGGTGCGGTGGGGGCCTGAAACCGGCCTATTTCATCAAAATTTCGATGTTTGGCAGCCTGTGGAGGGTTATCATATGCATCGTCTGATATGTCGTGTGTATCAAAGGGCGTGTCACACACAGGTCTAGCAATGACGAATGTATAAAAAAAATCTACAAGACGTGTTTCGAGAAAGTGCCGATAAACCCCAATTTTGGCAGTTTTTTGCCAATTCTGAGGAAATAAGGGTTAAATCAAAAATTCCGCTTGGGTACATTTTTAGATTTTGTGCCCCTCTATGCGTGTGCAAAATTTCGTGAAAATCGGTTCGAAAATGGCTTCTGAATCGTACGGACAAAAGGTGTGGAAAAAAAAAAAAAAAAAGAAAAAAAAATAATCCGTAGAAAAACAATAGTCTTTTCCAGAGGGAAAAAGCCTAATTATTGGAATTGAACTGTGAATCTGATGAATATTGAAATGCTTTTTCAGTTATTCTATTCCAAACTACCACTGAATGCTTACCAATATTCAGTGATTTTACGAAAATAACAATTATTTCGACAGTACCCATAAGGGAAGTCTCAAATCTGCCAAGGGCGAAACTTTTAATAACATATAAAATAAAACAAGAGATGTCACACTTTGCTTGCTGCATGCAGCCATAGAAAACATTCAATGCTCAATAAATTAGAAATGGAGTAAATTGCTGCATGCAGCCATAGAAAACATTCAATGCTGAATCAATTAGAAATGGAGTAAATTGTCACTTCAACTTACCAAATTCTGAAAAATGGAGTTATTTTCGACAGCACCTATCTTTATGCAACCGAAACAGGGATTGGGTTAAACTTTACGTCTACCTTATAATAGAAAATCTTCTTGGACTTCAACTATCAATCTGAATGTCAACAGATTTTTCTAATATTCTTTTCCAAACTACCACTGCACGTTTACCAATATTCGGTGATTTTACAAAAATTAAAATTTTTTAGTAAATTTTGTTTCTTAACATACCTACCACAATTGTTTACAATTGGCTGTAACGTAAGTGCAAGCCCTACTTCGGAACTAACTCAAGCTTTTAGAGAACTTTTCCAAACAAGTTGGAAAAGTAATAGAGTGCAAAAGCACGAAAAAGATCGAGAAAAGGGTCGAGCGAGACCAGCGCTCGAAATTACAGATACTCTGTCTACACACCTCTTGCGTTTACCGAGCGCATGCGCAACAACCGTGACGTCAATTCCGTATTTCCGCCAACGAGAAGTTTGTGATTTAGTGGGGAGGCATCGATATCAAGGATATCCCCAAGGAGGGTGGGCCTCCGGTAAACAATTGTGGTAGGTAATGTTAAGAAACGTTAAGAAACACAATTTACTAAAAAATTTTAATTTCTTTTCAACCTACTCACAATTGTTTACAATTGGCTGAATAAACAATAGGAGGAGGTGAATCACAAAACCAATACCAACAAGAGCAAGGAGGGCAGAGAACAATAGCGAAAAACCTGTAATGAAGATAGAGAGAAGGCACCTGAAAAAAACAAGGCTTAGCGAAACACAACCTGGATAACTATTTTAACGAGAATGCGCAACAGCCTGAGCGGCAACGAGAGGGCCTAAAGAATAAAGGTCCTCAGATTGCTGCTGTAGGTGGCGAAGATAAAAGGAGGAGAAGGGAAGTTGAGTCTTAGCCAGAAAAGAGCAATCAGTAGTGAAGGTGACACTGTTAGCCTCATTTCTGAAGAAAGCAGAATCAACAGATAGTGCATGAAGCTCACTGTCTCGTCGAGCAGAAGCAAACGTTGGAAGGAAAGCTGTCTTATAGGTGAGAAAACGCATATCGGTCTCAGATAAAGGCTCGAATGGTGCCCCCTCCAAACAGTGCAACACCCATGCCAAGTTCCACTTGGGTGTAAGACGCAAAACTCGGGGCCTCTTCAAAGAAAAGTGCCGAATGAGTTTGGAGAGAAAAAGATTACAACCGATGCACCGCTTTCCCACATAAGAGAGAGTATCAGACAGCATAGACCAATAGCCCTTAATCGTAATAGGCTGGAGGCCCTTGGAGTCAAAAAGATACACCAGAAAATCCGCAATTTGAGCGATTGACGGATCATGGTAATCCACATTGTGATCTGCACACCAGCAGCAGAAAACCTTCCACTTCGCAGCATAAGTCATGCCAGTGGAATGTCGCCGCGATGCAGAAATGCACTCCACTGATGGTCTCAAAAAACCTCTATGTCAGAGACAGGACCTGATAAAAGACAGTCGTGAAGGGACAGGCTCGCCAGGTTGTTGTGATACTTCCTGGGATGACCCTGGGAAAGAAGATCGCGACGTAGAGGAAGATGAATCGGCCGATCGGCCAACAGAGGCCGCAGCAGATTGATTCACACCCTCTGTGGAGACAGGGGTGTGATCAGAATGATCCTGCAACTGCAAGCACGAATCTTTGCTAATACTTGAGGAAGAATCAGTGCAGGAGGAAAGGCATAGCCGATCCAACCTGTCCAGTCCAGAGACAGAGCGTCTACTGCAAATGCCAGAGGATCTGGACAAGGGGAGATAAAGGTCTCTACCTGATGATTCCAGCGAGTAGCAAAAAGGTCGACCTGAGGACGGCTCCACTGCTCGCAAATCGCCTGAAACACCGACCGATGTAGCATCCATTCGGTTGGAAGGACACTGTCGTGTCGGGACAGGACGTCTGCTAGGACGTTGAGACGCCTGGGAATGTGTCGAATGGACACCCGAGCATTTACATCCCGCGGCAACAGAAGAAGATCCTGAGACAGCCGATACATGGGAATCGAATGTGTGCCCCCTTGATTCAGTATGTAGGCCACTACTGTCGAATTGTCCGAAAGAAGTAGGACAATATGGTCCGACAGATGAGGGATCCAAAGCCGAAAACTCAACAGAAGAGCAAGGAGCTCCTTCTGGTTGATATGAAGGCCCACCTGTTGCTGTCCCACTCGCCGTGAGTAGACAGATCGAGAGGATCCAACGTCGCACCCCAGCCCCAATCGCTGGCATCCACAGTAAGGATGCGATCGGCCAAAGGAAGATCCAACGGAACACCCTGTGTCAGCCAGGGAATATTGGCCCAAGGGTAGAGGTGACAAAGCAGAGACCGAGGAATAGTGAGTTCCAGGTCCAGAAAATCTACATTCGGACGCCAATGATCCAACAGGAAGTGTTGGAGAGGTCGGACAAACAAGCGGCCGAGCGGAATGAGATCTGTCACCGAACCACAAAGGCCCAGCATCCGAAGGAAAGTCCTGGCCGAGACCAAGGAAGATTGAAGCAGGTTCCGAGTCAAGGCGGAAAGAATCGTCGCCCAAGCATGGGGGACTGACACTACATTGTGAAGAGTGTCGAAATCCATCCCCAAATGACGGAATCACTGAGAAGGAAGGAGATCTGACTTCTTGCGATTGACTCTGAAACCCAGCGACGCTAGCAGGCAAAGAAACGGACGGTCATCTAACTCCAGAACAGCAGCATCGTGGTGCCGTTGGAGGATGTCATCCAGGTAGGCTGACGAAGTCACAGCCGACTGAGTATGGAGGAAAGCAAGCACATGTGACATCAGTCGGGTGAAGGCCCATGGAGCCAGGTTCAAACCGAACGGGAAAGCTCTGAATTGATAGACTCGATCCCGAAACGAGAACCGAAGGTATTTCCGTGACGCCAAAAGAATGGGCACATGGAAGTAGGCATCCTTCAGGTCGATACTGGCAGCAAAGTCACCCTGATGAACTGAACGTCAAACCGACCGGAAAGTCTCCATACTGAAACGAGGAGCTATAATGTACTCGTTCAGGATACTCAGATCGATGACAGGACGAAATTGGCTGTTTTTGGGGGGGGTTTTCGGCACCAAGAAAAGTCTCAAGTAAAACCCCAGTGAAAGGGTGTTCCTGACTACTTTGATCGCTCCTTTGGAGAGGATATTGTCGATCTCCTGCACCAGAAGGTCCTGACGTAGAGAATCAGAAGGGACCCGAGGCGGGAGGAGCACCCGAGATAAACTGGGGTGCTGATGGAAGGACAGTCACAGACCGGAATGTATAACGCCGAGGACCCAAGTGTCCGATGTTATCTCTGTCCAACGGTTGTAAAACTGCGACAGCCTTCCCCCGACTGGAGGCGAAATCGAGGTGAGAACCTTCACTTGCGGCCTCGACGAGGCCCCCGAGAGGAGAAACCACCACCTCGGGAAGTGACAGAGTCCCGAGACTTTCTTGTCTGAGACTGCCAGCAAGCCTGGCCGCGTCGGCGCTTTTTCTGAGCAGAAGGAGCAGATGGAGCCGAAGGCGTAGCCGACGTTGCTGACGAGGCAGACGCAGCAGGATGCTGGGCGGGCCTGGAATGACCACCACCCGCAGCAGCAGGTTGGTCCAGCTGTCACAGCAAAAGCTGGTCCTTCGAATGATGAAGAACCTCGCTACAGACAGCTTCCACAGAACCATGGAACAACTGAGGTCCAACCAAAGAGGCAGACCTCAGAACAGCAAGCTGCTCAGACGGAAGGGATGGAGAAGAATCTAACACCGCATCCCAGCTTGCCAGCTCCAAATTAGCCGTGTTACAGGCGTGAGCATGTGTCAAGTTCATGAGAGCCTGTGACAAAACGCGAAAAGGCACCTGAGCATCATCAAACTCCCCTGGTGGAAAATACTCTGCCGGGCAGCGACGACGTGGTCTGCAAGAGATAACATGCCCAGCATCTCTCCGGACAGGCCCACCATAGATTCAACTACCGACATCGGGAGAACTGCCGACTTAGGCTTAGTTAACCCGAGGGAAGAAGAATCCTCATCCACAGTAGTCATCCCTTGGAAGACTGGTGGAGAGACGGAATCGTAAACACGAAACCACGATGGAGGCAGAAAAGCATCAGCTCTAGAAAAGAAAGAACCCTTGAGGGCCTTAGAATGCATTTTGGAGTCTAAGCCCTGGAAGGACTCAACAACCTGAGCCAATTGCAGAGGACGCAAAGCGCCGGAGCTAGAAGGTTCAACAGGGTTACAGCGCTCCACAGTGGACCGCTGCCGGACAGTCACAGATGGCTGGTCGAAAGGTTGAACGTCCGGCAATAAGCCAAAGACGAAATCCAAAGCCTGCCCCAAGACTGACGAAGGGGGCCCATCACCTTCAAGATACTCATCATCCTCCATTGCAGAGGAGACGTAGCCCAACTCGGTCTGACCAGCAGAAACCTCCTGTGAATACTGTGCAGTATCCAAGGGGCCAGGCGAGACATCTCGGCGACCGACCAAAGGAGGTTGTGCCTCATGAGGCACAGGGAGGCCAACTTGAGGGTTGCTAGAAAGCAACCGGGTGAGCGCCAAAATGGCCTGATGCAGGTCACCCTTTGAATCCGTCGCAGCAGCATCGCCCGACGGAGTGTCCTCCCAATGGACCCTTCTAGTAGAACTCAAATCCTCAGAAGAGACCGACATCGAACATCGATCGGCAGACAGAATAGGGAGACGGTGAGACGACACCAGAGGATAGTCCTGATTGTGACGCCCAGGGCCATCACTGACCTCTGCGGAACAGAAGGTCCTGTCTGCAAATCCTCTAAAGAGACCGATGGCGCATGTCAATCGGTAGCTGGGCCTGGGATACGGTGAGAAGACACCGGAGAATTGTCCCAAGAATGACAGGAACCTGTCATTGGCCTCTGTGCGGCAGACGGCCCCAACTGCCCATCCTCTGAGACCGACGGCAAGCATCGATCGACATCCAGACTCGGAACATAGTGAGGAATCACCGGAGGAAGGTTCCGAGAGTGACAGCTAACTGGGACTCTCACTGACCTCTGCCGAATAGCAGGCCCTGGATACCAATGTCCCAACCTCATCCTGCTAGTCAGCACACTAGCAGGGGAAGGAGGAACAATAAACAATTCACTCGAGGGGCGAGAAATCGCTGCCAAAGCGACCGATCGGCTCAACTGACTAGGAGCAAACCTAGCCAGATGAGGTGGAGCAGACAGCAAACCCACAGAGTTTCGCTGCGAAGCTAGGGGAGGCTGAGTGCTCACAGACACACCAGCAGATACAGCCTCGGTCCCCCGAACAGAATAGGATCTGTAGTAACAACTTCCTCAGCAACTGTCAACGGCGTAGGAGGCAGATAGGAGAGGGTCACCGAGCTGATCTCGGAGAAGCTCTCTACGAAAACAGACGCCTCAAGAGTGACATTAGAAGACAAAGAGACCACGGTCTCCACGTCAGGTATCACTGAACTAGCACCGTCAACAGTTGCAGAGGAACTCGCCACAGAAGACAGATCAGAATCCTGTGTGACAGAGTCACCACGTGCATCAGCAGAAATGTCTGCTACGGCACGGCTACCCTTACCCCGAGAACGAGGGGTTCTAGCTCTGGACAGAACCACCTTGTTAACAGGAGCCCAGAAATTTGAGGACCAAACCCCACAAATACCACATGATTGGGCCTAAGTGCAATTGTTGCAAGTGACACATGTGGAATGAGAATCATCCACATGCTTCATTTGCAAGCAAGAGGTACAAGGAATAATCTTTGGCATTATATGAATGAAAATAATGGAATCAAGCTTCCCGCCAACGGAAAACAGCACAAAGGTCGTGTTCACACGTGGGGGAAAAACAAGATTAAGTGTGAAGAAACAAGCAATAATGATCAAAAATAACATTAATCAATAACAATTTGGATATCTTGAAAAAAGGATACAATCCACTTGCACACAATAAATGCAGTTAGCACATATAATAAGTTGTTCATCGAAGAAAACAGCAAAGTAGCACAAGTCACAAAAATTTCCGACCATGTACAAATGGCAAAAATAAAAGGAATTGATGTCACGGTTGTTGCGCATGCGCTCGGTAAACGCAAGAGGTGTACAGAGAGAGTACCTGTAATTTCGAGAGCTGGTCTCGCTCGACCCTTTTTCCGATCTTTTTCGTGCTTTTGCACTCTATTACTTTTCCAACTTGTTTGGAAAAGTTCTCTAAAAGCTTGAGTTAGTTCCGAAGTAGGGCTTGCACTTACGTTACAGCCAATTGTAAACAATTGTGAGTAGGTTGAAAAGAAATCACAATTATTCAGACAGTTCCCATATGGGAGTCTCAAATCTGCCAAGGGTTAAACTTTTAATACTCACATATAAAACCAAAGTTTTCATACCATGACTGCTGCATGCAGCCATTGAAAACATTCAGCACTCAATCAATTAGGAATGGAGTAAATTGTCTCTTAATCATACCAAATTCTGAAAAAGCGAGAGTTTTTTTGGACAGCCTATCTTTATGCAAACAGAATGGGCATATGGTTAAACTTTACAACCAAACATACAACAGAAAATATGCTCGATAGGTAATTGTGAATACAAACATGTAAATCATTTTTTGATATACCATTCGTAAATGGAAGAAAAATGAACTAAAAATGAGCCAATTTTATGAAGAAGTTTAGAGTACTCGAATTCAAGGCCCGAAAACGGGGTGAAGGTTAAAACTTTGAATAAAATATATAACGGCCAAATTATTCTTGGATAGTGCTCAAACTTCTCCTGGGAAACGTTTTGAAAAACTGTGGTTGCAGTGCTGAGAAATCGCATGTGAAAATTGGCCAGTTTTGCCAAAATTGCACTTTGCTCAGAATTTTGAGGTCAAAAGGGAGCAACGTAGGTAATACAGTTTATGTAGTCAGATGTAGTAAGTCATGCTACAAATATTACGAAAGCTCCAGCCAAACCGTCCAGGGTCTTGTTTGAGAATTGTGGCAAAACTTAACATTGTGACAACATTTTGCACGGTTTTGGCAGAAAACGAAAAACTTCAGAAATGCCATGATCCAGGTGAGAAACTTCCAATGAAGCTCTATATATGTGCCAAATTTCATTAGAATAGTATGGAATCCATCAGACAAAAATCATTGAAATAAAAAATAATGTTAATACTAGAGAAATAGAATTTACTGCATCCAGTAAATTCAAGCTTGTAAGAAAAGGGTAAAAAAAATCTATCGGGAAAAAACTATATAGAAAGAGAATTTATGGAGGGCCATTTTTTGTGAGTAACATATTTTTAAACAAATCAGGAAGGGATTTTCGTAAACAGAATTTACAGATATTCATAAAGGAATCAGAACAATTTTTTCTAAGAAGCCAGAAAAGGCATATATGTATACAGCAAACAAAAGATTTGGTGAAGAGAATGCATGAGGGGTCCAAAAACGTGATTTCCAGCAATACTAAAAAATGCACTCAGTTATCCCTGGCGACCTCAGTGATCTTGACCATATTGTGAACCTCTATGGAGTGTTAACTCATTTAGTGTTGGTCCCATATCTATGTGTCATACCATGCTTGAGATATGAGTGTGACCCATTTTTAAGAATTTTGCACACACCCACTTTTTTCCTGTAAAAATGCATGTATGAACTTCGGGTATGATTTAGGAGGGTCAGAAAATGTGATTTCCATTAATTCTGAAAAATGACCTCACGGACCCCTAGATGACCTCCATGATTCGTCATACCATGCTTGAGATATGAGCATAACCCACTTTCAAAAATTTTGGGCATGCCCACTTTTTTACGTAAAAATTCATGTATGGACTTCGGGAATGCTTTAGGTGTCAAAAAATGTGATTTCCAGCCATTCCGAAAAATGCACTCAATGACCCCTAGGTGACCTCCATGACCCTGACCCATATTTTGAACCTCTATCGAGTTTTGACTCATTTGGTGTTAGTTCTAGGTCAATTTGTCATACCATGCTTGAGATATGAGCATGATCCACTTTCAAAAATTTTGGCCATGCCCACTTTTTTTATGTAAAAAATTTATGTATGGACTTTGGGAATGCTTTAGGAGGTCAAAAAATGTGATTTCCAGCGATTTTGAAAAATGCATTCATTGACCCCTAGGTGACCTCCATGACCTTGACCCATATTCTGAACCTCCATCGAGTGTTGACTCAATTGGGGTTAGTCCCAGGTCCATGCATCATACCATGCTTGAGTTATGAGCGTGACCCACTTTCAAAATTTTTTGCCACGCCCACTTTTTTACGTCAGAATGCATGTATGGGCACTAGGATTGCTTTAGTGGGTCAAAAAATGAGATTTCCAGTAATTATGAAAAATGCACTTAATGACCCCTGGGTGACCTCAGTGACCTTGACCCATATTTTGAATCTCCATCAAGTTTCGACTCATTTGGTGTTGGTCCCAGGTCCATACATCATACCACGCTGGAGATATGGCCGTGACCCATTTTCGAAACACCCCTACGGACACCCCTAAAGCCCCAGGAATCTGAAAAACATATCCATATTCCTCTTTGGTTTTTAGTGACTCTAGGTAGCATTTTACTCAACAACTGGTTCTATCTCCAAACCCATTTTCCTCTTTTATTCAGAAAATACACATTATTTGCACTTAAAATTTTGAATATAATTAGATTTCAATATTGCTCACAATATAATTACATTCACATTAACTGTGAACCAATTTTAGTGTGTTAAATCCTGTACCAAAACTTCAACCACAATTTTCCACAAAAATGAATGAAAATGTCATTGACACTGTACCTTAACTTGACTGTGTGTAGTGTTTGATGAAAAGGATAATGTTCAATGTTTATGAGAAGATTATGAAATAAGACAAGAATTGTGATAACTGAGAATATGTTAATTTCTGTTCCCTACAAGCTATGTTTACACAGGGTATAAACCGTATAAACCTTTAGCCAGAAGTGGAGATAAGCTTTTCTATTTTTATCTCAAAGTTTCAGTCAAAGATCACCGAAAACAAAGATTTTTTTTTATAAAAGGAATGACCGAAGAATGCAAAATCAGTAAGTATGTTATATAAAACAATAATTAACAATGAAACGACACAACTTAATGGAAAAATCGACTCTTGTAGTATGATAAAACACCTGCTGATCATCTCAGAAAATGAATTTCTCTGGCAAATTTCTCCTTCAAATATCGTTTTTCACATGTTCGCACAAATGTAACATGTTAAAATCATAGATCGACAGATTCGGCGTTCAATTCCACACCAGAAACTATCAACCATAACAACGAAGGAGGTTCGGTGCTACTGAAACTGTTCAAAATATAATGTTACCTGGGACAGTCGAATGGGAAGAAAATGTTTTCACTTCAGATAATGGCGTGTTATAACAATACGCCAATCCTCTGTTAATTGAAACCAGTTTGCTTGACAGCATGCTGAGCTAGCAGTTTATTCGACAATAATCCCTAACTTGACCCCCACCTCACCCTATCGCGCTCTCTCATTTTCACTCTCATTTTGGCAACAGTCTTTTGTGTCCAATAACTGTTGAACAAACATCAAATGGGCTATTTTTTAGTATTCTCTTCGAAACAACTGCATCAATAAGTATCTGGCTTTTAACGATTCCATTTTTAGAGAAATTAGCGAAACACTATGGAATCCTACATGAAGTATACCATACCTATACTTTTGTAAATATTCACTGTTGTTCTTTGAGAACTTATTTTATCTGAAATAAATACTGTTTAAACTAAAGTATTTTTAGATAAGGCGTGACGTCACATGGGATTCCCTCGATATCTCGCCAATGTCATGTTGAAACCAAACAGATCCATGGACGAAAACAAGCTTTATACTCACCAAGCGAACCCTACCGTGTGACAAAGACAAAAAGATGAAATAAATAGAATAATTCGCGCCTTACATAAGTATTTTATAAATTTTCATCTTATTTTCACTTAATTTACATACGACTTCACGGAAACAGTTTCGAAACAAGACTTTGGTTACCAGTTTTCTTTTTGAAACTTGAATGCCAAACAACATTCTACATGATGTAGGATAAGCACAGTTAGGTCAACAGTAGCTGCAATTAAATTACGTTGTTGTCAATAGCAGTTCAAAGCAGGGTCAAGTTGTCAAAAATACACAGCGATCATTTCTTTCAAATTAATAGATCACATTTATTGTCCGACGATAGCCTTCAATACTATTCACATTCTCATTTCCATTTCACTCCTGCTGAAGAACAAAACGCCTCTTGGATCCAAATGCTCCCAGGGACGGTTCTGGGTAGTTCAGATTCGGTGTGTGTCACAGTGAGATCCTCAAATTTCCAAACTTTCATTTCAAATTGATACCATAAAAAAGTTTCCGACATTTGATGATCGGTTTTGAGAAGGAATTTTCTTTATAGATTTATGTACAAATTACATTATATTCGCTTGATATTTGGCCTTTTCTCCATAATTAGGAGTAGACTTTGTAATTGGCTAAACAAAAGACTTCTTGTGGTACATGATACTGCTATATTGTGCGGGGCCGTCGAGAGGGAGGGGGGGGGGTAGTAACCCCAGGGCCCGGCATTATTGGGGGCCTGCCGATTCCCGTAATTTCCTGAAGGCGGGATACTCGTGCGTGTGGCCCCTTCACTGCACGTCACATATAGATGAGCAGTGAAGGACTCTCACGTAAGAGAATCCTGCCTTAAGGCAATTAGAGAAAATCGGCGGGCCCTGGTGTTCCAAATTGACACTATTTGTGTGCATTTACGAAATCGCAATCTCGATGTATTGCTAGCTTATGCAGTTACAAACTTGGAACATTATCAACATTTTAGTTCTGTGCGAAAAAGAACTAGTGGGTCATACTATAAAGAATAAATGTATTTCAACCAAGAATCACTAGTTCTATATTTGCTTAGAACTAAATGTTTCCAACTTTTGAAATTTGAACCATAAAATTTCCAACTTTCAAAAATCAGGGTCCTCATTGGGGAGGGGGGGTTGCAAGCCCCCCACCCCCCTCCCCCAACCCAGTCGGAACGTCCCTAAGTGCTCTTCGTCTTTGCTGGCGAAGAGTAGTCTCTTGTGCATCCCATTTGCTTTCATCTAGGTGAAAGGTAGTGGGATGCACAGGAGACTAGGCGAAGAGGTCATCCCGCACTTTAATAGCACAGCCGAACGGAATGCACACCTGGCACGTGTCACTAGCCAAATCGGCTTCAGAGTGACAAGAACCGATCTTGCCGGTTTCTGAGAATTTCACCCAAACAGGCCGCCAACAAAGTTATCCAAACTGCTCTCCAGTTTCCTTCTTAACCCTTTTGGAAAAAATAATTTTGTACGCCATGTGTCCTGGTCATATCTTGATACACCCAAACCAGCCTCTCGACTCAGCAATTTCATTCAAACCCAGACCAGCCATTACGTTATTCTATAAAATACACCTGCAACTAATATATTTTACTGATATATTTTTCAAGTTTGTCATGCCTGTAAACTGAAATTATTTACTCTCATTCAAGAACGTAACCAGGGGGGGAGGGGGGGGGGCACATCCCCCCACCCCAAATTGAAATGTGGGTGACAAGTTGAAAAGAGTGGTGGATAAGTTCGCTGGTCTCTCGTGCCAGAAGTCGCGGGATCGCAGATCCCCGGCAGAGAAAAGATATGGAGGTATCTGAACCCTCTCTGGCAGCATCAGTTGCGGGGTTGATGATGTCACGGCGTGTCATCCTATTGGGTGGGGAAGTAAAATGGCTGTCCTCTGTATGGAGAGAGACAGACTCCACACAGGCTAAATATCCAGTCGTAGAACACAACAAATTGGAATTCTCTGCTCCTTTCGTTATCAGACTCGCTTCTAAATTTATTCGTTTGGTTATTTTCTTCGTTTGCGTTTTGTTTTACACTGACCTCTAACATGCAATTTTAAAAATGGAGTTTACATGTATACCATATTTTTTCTTTGTTTATAGTAATACGATACCACACTGGAAAGGCATTCATTTGAATCAGTTCCACATATTTATTTTTAAAATAGAGTATATTTGATTATTCAGGAGCGAAGGAAGGTAAAAATATTGGGGGTGAGGTGGGGGTGGGGCTATCAGAGCTAATCCCAAGGGGACCACCATGTATGCTCACCGTGTTCTGTGCAGCAGCATCTGAGCCACACAGTGGTTAGGTGGTGTGTGTGTGTGTGGGGGGGGGGGGGGGGAGAGGGGATAGCACAAGAGGCGATATCGCCATATCCCATTCTCGGTGGTGAGAGTCTGCAGGCTTTCTCAGGGATATTTTGAAAAATGAGGGCCAAAACTCACATGCCCAGTGATTCTGAGGCTGCTGTGACTGACTCCTCAGAAGAGGACTGTTGAACGCTGCAAATTCGAATTCTCTGCTCCTTTCATTATTAGATTCGCTTCTAAATTCATTCGATTGGTTTACCCATTCGTTTGTGTTTTTTTTTCTTTCTTTGGGAGCATGTATTCCCTCTAGATCATGCTAGCATGCCCAACACTCTGTAAAAGTGCGCACGCACGCACGCACGCACGTGTGTCTGGGTGGGGTGGGGGTGGGGGGTAATGCAGAAACCTAAGCTACATTGCCCATCCCCCTTCCCCCACACACTTTCAAATTGCTCCCCGGCGTCTGCAAAATGTCGGGGTTTTCAAGTTATATAAGTAGGTTTAATATATATTCCCATATATTTAGTATCCCGTTTGTATCTCATTCATAGTTTTGGGGTTTTTTTTTAAATATCTCGAAGCAAATTCTCAGTTCAATACTGAGTCTTATATTCGGCGTTCTGTCATTTATACTCCAAGCCGTATTTACCGGCTCTGGAAGTGTGAAATCTTACCAATATTTCTCCATTAAAAACCTCAAAATATCCACTCAGGTGCAAGGAAACGAGGGTTTGGGGACCCTGAAATTCACAATTTTACTACCCGGACCCAACTATGGTCAGCCATTAGTAGTGAAGGCCCTGCATCACCCCATAATAGATCAATAGCCACCCTCTTTGCGAATTTGTGGGTCTGCTATTTAGCTACATGCCTGCCCCTTCCAGAGCGTATTTAGTTGCAAAAATGGTGGTGGGGGGTGGGAGCGGGGGGGTGTAACGTCTGCTTTTACATGGGTGATTACAGGCGGGTTGTCTTCCCCACCCCTCCCTACACAGCTCTTTGCTGCCTTTCCCACTCCCACTCCGAAGAACGACCCTGGTTACGCTATGCCATAAAACCAGTCTCATCTTCATATAGTTCACAGCCTATCGTTAGATTCTGTAATGTAGTAAAATGGGCTATTTCTCTGCATTGAAAAAGTTAACCTGTGGTTCGCTTTTTCAACGCAATGCAATGTTGCATTCAACCCGGCATGTGAGTGTATAGGCCTAACTTGCTTTCGAAACTTACAGGCTCCATATTTACCAGATTCTCAGATCGAAAGGGTCACCTGACAAGCATAAAAAATGTATACAACTCAGCAACTGAAGATACGAGCGTATACAACTGGGCGTATAAAAAAATCGATAAGGTGGCATTACATTTTGAACAGTTTTAGTAGTACCGAACCTCCTTCGTTGTTATGGTTGATAGTTTCTGGTGTGGAATTGAACGCCGAATCTGTCGATCTATGATTTTAACATGTTACATTTGTGCGTACATGTGAAAAACGATATTTGAAGGAGAAATTTGCCAGAGAAATTCATTTTCCGAGATGATCAGCAGATGTTTTTTCATACTACAAGAGTCGATTTTTCCATTAAGTTGTGTCGTTTCATTGTTAAATATTGTTTTATATAACATACTTACTGATTTTGCTTTCTTCGGTCATTCCTTTTATTAAAAAGATCTTGTTTTCGGTGATCTTGGATACGCTGCGACTGAAACTTTGAGATAAAAATAGAAATCTCTCGCCTCGCTTATCTCCACTTCCGGCTAAAGGTTTATACGGTTTATACCCTGTGGTTTACAATAAGAATAATTTGAGGTGTAGACTGCACTAAAAAATTGAGGTGTGGGTTAATGTAGCCGTCACAGTTAATGTATGTCAACCAAAGTTATGAAGTTACAGTAAAATCATTCCAACCATTCCCACAAAGTTACAATGAAATCCCTTCATAAATATAATTCGTAAACTTTGCTAAAGGAATCAAGGTCATGTGACGGTCTGGCAGTCAGGGTTGACCAATCATGACCAAAATAGGACAGTCTCATCTAGATATCATACTAAATTATCATACCAAGCTACAATGAAATCCTTTCATAAAAACAAGAGGTGCTCACCTGACCAAAGTTGTTTAAAGAAGGATTTAATTACCATCTATGGCTTGTTAACACAACAAAGGAATGAAGTTATTTAATTTTTTATAACTCTGCTGTCCATGCCAGATGATTTTTTTCTAGTATTGGGATGCTACCCCAGAAATAATGCCTAGATTTTCAGTTATGGAAAACTAGGGAGTCCAAATATCAACCAAGGGACTTGACTGGAAAAAACTTGAAGAATGCTGTATACCAATTATCAAAAGATTCTGACTGGTGGTTCTGGAGAAGATTTTGATATATAACCAATTCTGAAATCACAGGGAACACAAATATCAACCCAGGGACTTTATTTGAACAAACTGAATCTGAACCCTCAAAGGATGCTGTATATCAAATATCGAAAGATTCTGATGGTAACTCAAGAAGCAGATTTTTAAAGATTATTCCTCACATTGGACTAAGTTAAAATTTGGACTCCAATAGGGAGTCCAAATATTAACAAAGGGACTTGAATTGAACAAACGTAGATCTGACCTCCTTAAGTATTCTTATACCAAATATCAAAAGATTCTGAGTGATGGATCTGAAGATTTTTAAAGATTATATTCCTCATACTCTTAGGTACCAAATAAATGTGTGGGCACGTTTATTAATTTGTGAAAAAAATACAAACCATCTTGGTTATTGTGACCCATCACGTTTAATATTTTCCCCAAGTGAGGCCAAGAAAAAAAATAACAACTGTTTTTCGGGTAACCCAATCGACCGACCCTAAAAACAAATGATGCCAAAAATTTTATCGAGTAAACGTCGCTCATTTAGTTCACTGTAATGCTAAATTTCCATCTGACTTCAACTGTGAATTTGAAACCGATTTTGCAGTTCAAGGTTTCAAAATAAACTGTAGCAATCAGGGATCACCCAAGAGCGAAAAAAAAAGCGCTATCTTTGCATTGGCACTGCTCACTTTGCCTAATTCTTTGCCTAATTCCTAAGTTTGGGCGAAATCAAAGTTGCCATGTGATTTTGAGAAGCTGCCATAAGAAAAGTGGTTTGTCTTTACACATTTCAACGCAACCCTTATTTTTACTGTTAGTTCACAAAAACAAAGGACATAAAACTATTTGATTCTCCAACTTACGTTTGTTTTTAAAAGAACAGATATTAACATAAAGAAATGAAATTGAAAAAAAATTTCTGTAAAAAACGAACCATTACACTCAAAATTAGGAGAGATGTTGGTGAAAACATTGAATCAAGTAACTAACAAAAAGTGATCGGAAAATTCAAGACTTACTTCAATAAAAGTTAACAAAATGACAAGAGATATAATTTGTGTTGTGTTTCTTTCACTGACATTTGAAGCAGGTATTTTGAAGCAATGTCAAATTACCGAAATAAGCACAACAATTGCACATAATCCCCCACACCTTGGTAAGAGCTTAGTGACTTCGCAAAAAATAAGGAAATGTTGTTTTGTGCCAAAAATGTAGCTTTTCTTAAAAATTTTGTAGCTTCAGAAAAGCCCCAAATCTCACTGACAGAGCAAGGCAAATCCAACCAGTGATGGAGCCATGGTCTGAAATCCCGGAGGGGGGGGGGGGGGGGGGGGGGGTTCTAATGAAGAGTGTGGTTTTCTCAAGACTGAGGACACTGTACCTATACTGATGGCAGGAATTCAAAAGAAAAATTCTTTTCAAATGTGGGGGTAAGATGAGCAAGTGGGATTTGGGGGGAGAGGGGGGGGGGGGGGGGTAGGTGCTACTGGGCTCCCTAGAAATCCCATGACTCTTCCATTGGATCCCACCCACAACTTGATTTATTTATTTATTGGTATTTAAGGTCACATACTTCTACACATTGGCTAATCGTGACCACAACATGAAGATGAAGTCAAGGTCAGTCAATTGTTTATGCCCCATGTTGTGTGGGGGGTGGGGTCTCAGGACTGAGGACACTGTACCTATACTGATGGCAGGAATTCTAAAGAAAAATTCTTTTCAAATGTGGGGGTAAGAAGAGCAAGTGGGATTTGGGGAGAGGGATGGGGGGGGGGGGGGGGGGGGTAGGTGCTACTGGGCTCCTTAGAAATCCCATGACTCTTCCACTGGATCCCACCCACAAACTTGATTTATTTATTTATTGGTGTTTAAGGTCACATACTTCTACACATTGGCTAATCGTGACCACAACATGGAGATGAAGTCAAGGTCAGTCAATTGTTTATGCCCCATGTTGCCTATTTTGGAGGACTTGCACCACGAGCATTAGTGACTGGGTCCTATTTTACCAGTAAAATGGTGTGTTTACCACAGTAAACAAGCACTGCCTAACGCCTAACTTCCCGGAGTTCCCACGGGAGCACTAACTTGATTTTCAGTGTTTGTCACATCTATTGACAAATAATTTTGAAATATTAAATTAAATTCTCTTCTCAGTATTTCTTTCTTTAGAAATTTTACTTCTCCCTGCTGAAATCCTGGGGGACTATGCTTGTGAAGAGTGGAGAAATTGGGGTGGGGGAAGGACAGAGGGCACTGTACTTGTACTGATGGCAGGGGAAATAAAAAAAAAAAATCTTTTCAAATTTGGGGGTGGGAGGAGCAAGTGGGATTGGGGGAGGAGGGATCCCTGAAATCCCATGGCTCCTCTACTGGATCCCACTAACTTGATTTTCAGAGTTTGAAAGGTCTGTTGAATTTTGAAACATTAAATTAAATTCTCTGCATTTTTTTCTTTAGAAATTTCACTTCTCCCAAAAGAGCTCTTGCTTTTCCCTCTTTTTCTGAGTCACATATCCCTAAAATTATCTCCTAGGCAGGTCCCTGGTAGAAATTAATATATTTAACATTATAAATGTGGAGGAAGTGGCAAGTTCCAGTTCTGGAACTGTGTTATAAACTGATTAACATTTTACAGTGCTTCACCCTTGGTGTTGACAAAGAAAGTGCGACAATCGAGGTTGTTTTTTTTCATCAAATTTTCCAACGAAAAGATAGCAAAATTTATTTTATATCGATTTCTACAGTAGTTAGCAATTAAGTGTATAATACATATTTTTATCAATGGTCGTGGCACAGTTGTCAAACCGACTGGAAAGTGTGTGGGGCAATTCCTTGACAAGTCAGTAGCAGCATGGGGGGGGGGGGGGGGGGGGGGGAACATATTTTGGTACTCACGTGAAATTAGTCAAGTTTGCGAGCCAGCACATATATTGGGCACCAGCACTATTATTCTTTTCAGTGTAAATTGTTACCCAGCACTCTTATTTGGCCAGAACTTTTATTTGGCACCTGAGAGTATTGCACTGAGTTAATATTTGGGCTCCCTTAGAGAGCCCAAATATTAACCCAGGCACTCGAATTGACAAATATGAAAGCATTCTGACTGGTGGATCTAAAGAAGAAGATTTTTAAAGAAATATCCTTATATTGCACTAAGTTAAAATTTGGGTCATCATAGGGAGCCCAAAAATTAACGCAGGCAACCTATTTGAACAAACTTGAATCTGACTCCCCTAGAGATGTTGTATACCGAATATGAAAGGATTCTGACAGCTGAATCTGAATAAGAAGATTTTTAAAGAAATTCTGTCATATTGCAGGAAGTAAAAATTTGGACTACCATAGGGAGTCCAAATATTAACCCAGGAACTCGATTTGAACAAACTGAATCCGACCAATCAAGAAATGTTGTATACCGAATATGAAATGATTCTGACTGATGGTTCTGAAGAAGATTTTTAAAGATTAATCCCCATTTTGCCCTAAATTAAAAATTCAGACTCCTGTATTGAGCCCAAATATGACCCCCCCCCCCCTCCCCCCCAACCTCCCTGGATGCTGTATACTAAATATCAAAAGATTCTGATCAGTGGTTCTGGAGACATTTTTTTTATAATTTTTGCAAATATGCTGACTCAGCATTTTTTTGTTTCCCCCTACAGAACACCCTGACATAATCGATGGCAATTTTTTTTATCATTTAATTCTACTGGTCCTAAGGATGCTTCATACCAAATAACAGTTCTCAGTTCCGTGTGGTTTGAGAAATATGGGAGTTTGAAAATATTTCTATTTTTAGCTCCTAGGGTTACCACAGGGACACAGGAATTTTTAGTTTGTATAAATCAAGTACTTATAACTCAATAATACAACATACCAAATTTGGTTCAAATCGAACCATCGGTTCAGAAAAAAAAATTGGGGGCAGGGCCAAAAATCTTGCGTTTCCCATTACAAAGGCAAATATTGCTCCACGAACTTTGAACAAAAACAAACTTTATTCTACACCTCAAAAGGAAGCTGTAAACCAAATATCAAGTCATGATTCTCAAGTCAAGTATGGTTCATGAGAAGATTTTTAAAGAAATTCTAGATTATTTTCCGCCCACTCTCTCCCTATGGGCCAGACATAGATTTGAACAAAAACAAATTGAGTAGTCAGAACATGCAATCACCTCAAAATTAACTGAAATCAGTTCAGCAAGTTTGGCGGAGGAGGTGAGAACACCACGTTCATGCATGACGGACGACAGACGGTGTGTGATCACTATAGCTCATCCTAACTTTCAGGCAGGTGAGCAAAAAGGACAAACATAAATTCTTTCAAAGCTGGGCACACCGCTGGAGTAAGCACACCACCTCTTTGAAGTTGGTGCACAAAAAATAACTAAAAATTTTCAATTTTTTTGGCACTGGTTACGACTCCTTATTGGAATGATTTATAGAAGTTCATTTTAATGAAGGGGCATATATAGCTGATATGCAGTTAAAGGATCAGAATTTCATAATTAAGGAATCTGATTCTCGTAAAGATTCTTGCACATTTTTTTAAACAGCAGAATAGAATGGGGATGATGTCATTTTGATTCTCAAAATTTTTTTTTCAAAACTCCCGACCTTGAAAAAATGTTCTTGAGAGATCACTCATTCACTGATATCCCCCACTTGACTGGAATTTTTATTTTAAGTTAACATCTCACATACCACTAACAATCCTTGTAGATATAGATCATGATGATAAGGCCATTGTTTCTCATAAATTACTTTTCTTGAACATGTTCTCTCTTTCACTGTGTTGAACAAGGCTAGAGTGGAAAGGACCTGGAACAAAATTACAGATCATCAATATCTTGTTTATTAATTAACTGTCTCTGTACGATGGAACTATGTTAACTGAATAGACAATTACCAGTGATGAATATTTATTAAACAAGAGTATTCAATTCACAGGTATTTGGTCAGTTTACTTTAACATGTATTCTAGTGAGATAAACTGATACTTTCTGCATTTGTGTCTTGTATGATAGAGCTCACTCAAATGAGATACAAAAATTTAAAAGCTTATATTGGATATACATATACTGAAGGCAAAGAGGTCTATAAAGATGCAGAATTTGGTTTCAGACAAAGTAATTCCTTGAGATCACAGTATACACCATTTAACAAGAGCACCGCGTAGCAGGACAATATACGCCCGTTTTGTATTTTTGAAGGGTTGGGGTAAAGATGGGGGGGGGAGGGTGAAAATTGTTTGGACCAATCCCATATTCGAACTTGACCTGTATTTTGTTGTGATTAAACAACATACCAAGTTTGGAACCAATCGGAAAACAAATAATAAAAGTTATCATCCGGAAACCAAATATTTGATGCATTCTGTGTCCAACAGTTAGGCCATACTAAAGTTATAATCTGGAAAACACAAAATACACAAATTCAAGAGGAATAACTCTGGAAAGGTACATGAGATTTTGGCCGAAAGTGAACCTGAGCTGTGCTTTGTGGTCATAAACAAAATCTCAGAATCGGTCAAGGCAAACTAAAGTTATCGACCGGAAACGAAAAGTTGGGCTAAATTCCCATAAATAAAGGGCCATAACTCTACTGCAAATGGGCTGCTAGAAACGGAAATAGAACCCATCCTGTATTTTGTCATACTAAATCCACATGCCAAATTTAACTCAGCTCAATCCATTACAAATAAAGTAATCGTCCGGAAACGAAATGTGTCCATGGACGGATAGACAGACAGACGGGTGGAGAGACCATTCACATAATACATCCCGTTTTTCAAACGGGTGTATAAAATCAACATCTGAAAAATTTGGTGTCAATCCGTCAAGGCGTTCGGCTTTAAATGAACGGAAACCAATTTTTTTTCAAAAACTGTGGTTTCAAAGGGCCATAACTCTGCAGCGGATGGACTGAGAAACACCAATATCGAACTTGACCTGTATTTTATTGCTACAAACAACATCTGAAAGTTTGATGTCGATCCGTCAAGGCGTTTGACTTTTAATGAACAGAAACCCATTTTTTTAGAAAAATTGTGCTTTCATAGGGCCATAACTCTGCAGCGGATGGACTGAGAAACACCAATATCGAACTTGACCTGTATTTTATTGCTAAAAACAACTTCTGAAAGTTTGATGTCTATCCGTCAAGGCATTCGACTTTAAATGAACGGAAACCAATTTTTTTAGAAAAATTGTGTTTTCAAAGGGCCATAACTCTGCAGTGGATGGACTGAGAAACACCAATATCGAACTTGACCTGTATTTTATTGCTAAAAACAACTTCTGAAAGTCTGATGTCGATCCGTCAAGGCGTTCGACTTTAAATGAACGGAAACCAGTTTTTTTAGAAAAATTGTGTTTTCAAAGGGCCATATCTCTGCAGCAGATGGACTAAGAAACACCAATATCGAACTTGATCTGTATTTTAATGCTAAAAACAACTTCTGAAAGTTTGATGTCAATCCGTCAAGGCGTTCGACTTTAAATGAACGGAAACCAAATTGTTTATGGACAGACAGACGTACAGACTGATAACATAATACAACCGTTTTTTAAACGGGCATATAAAAACAGTTGTAGTGAGGCACTTTGGGCATTGATCACGACAAAGCCCTTTTTTGAACATGTATCAAAACATTTTTGAAAAGGGTTAAAATATGTTTTTCCTTAAAAATACGAAATTAGGGCGATTACAGTGCTGAAAGTAACACTAAAAAACATCAAAATTAGTCTAATTTGCACAATTTACGCACAAGAAAAACATCTGTATTATATGTGATGTATCCCATGGTACTAAATATTCATACAAAAAATTATTCAAATCAGAGCTTTCATATAGAAGTTCTGTACAAAAAACAGATTTCTGCATCATCGGTACAAAATGGCGGATGGCAGCCATCTTGAATTTCGGACCGCACCCAAAAACATTCGTTCTCGTCCCACGGTCATAACAAAGGTACCCAGGAAGTTTTCGTTCATAAATACGGCCTCTAGCCCGAGCCGTATCCCATTGTTGACGTACGGACAGACGGACGGACGCTCCAACATTTCGGGTTTATGGCCTACCAAAAAAACATTTTGTATGTCCAAAACCTTATTTTACCCAGAACCCACCCCCTCCACCCTAGAACTTATATTTAACCCTAACCCCACCCCTTCACCAAAAAACCACACCCTAACCCTATCCTGCCCTGACCCTAAACCCTAAAAGCCCACCCCAGACCCTAACCCCCACCCACCCCCGGGACCTAACCCCCCAACCTTAAGCCCTACTCTGGGGCTACCCCTAACCCTACCCCTGACCCAACCCCACCCTAGCCAAACCAATAGGATTAGGAGCTATTTATCGGTTTAGGGGCTACTAAAACTAACCCCCCCAACCCCCCCCCCCCCCCCCAGACCTAACCCTCCCCAACCTTAAGCCCTACTCTGGGGCTACCCCTAACCCCACCCCACCCCTAACCCTAACACTACCTTAATTTGGAGGTAGCCCCTAATAATAATATCCCCTAAACTCCCATGTTGGCCCGGACGGACAGACGGAAGACGGGCCATGACAAAAGCTCAAATTTGGCTTTGCCAAAGTTGAGCTAAAAATTAGTTTTACATTAATACTCACTTTTTTTCTCTAAAACTATTGCAATAGTTAAATAAATACTCCAATGAAAGTGTCAATGACCCTGTAGCTCAACTTGTCAAGACAAAGACATGTACGTGTATAGTATGTGACACAGCAATGACAAACATCTAGGTAATGACCAGATAACAAAGGTACATATAAAGTATTGTAACGGTCTGTACATAAATACTGACCGTTGCCTGTAACAAATGTATAGGTAAAGTATTGTAAAGGTGGGTGACAGTCAGATGCTAAATTAGAAAACAAATATTTGAGTCCCAGAGTGGGTCTGACTGAACCCCAAAATATTTGTTCTCATAGCACAGTGATAACAAAGGCACTGCAAAACACACTCATTCCTGTCCCAAGGTGAAAACTAGAAAAACTGTGAGCACTGCTCACTAAATGATACCACCCACTCCCACCAAGAAACATTTTACAACAGTAAAAGTGTGTTTAATGTAGAGAGCACAAAGACTGACACCAATGTTCGAACGTTTCATTGAAATCCCTTCACTAGTTTAAAAGAGGTCGTGGATATCAAATGTCAACAACCCCTCCCCCCCCCCCACCACGCAAGCTTGAATTGAATTCTTAACTAGAATGTATATAAAAGAATGCCTGAAAGTTTCAATGAAATCTGCCCACTGGTTTAAGAGGAGTAGCGGATAGCAGGTGTGTACCCCCCACAAAGCATCACAACAATTTGGCTAAGTTCATTAAGACCTTTGGGACAGAGTAAAAAAAAAATACCTGAAAGCAAAATAGGAGGTGTACATCTATAATGTACCTAAAAGAATGCCTGAAAGTTTCAATGAAATCTGCCCCCTGGTTTAAGAGGAGTAGCGGATAGCAGATGTGTACCCCTCACAGCATAACGAACGTATGGACGTACAGACATACTAAGTCCATTTCGACGCATGAGAAAGAGTAAAAAATTAAAATACCTGAAAACAAAATAAGAGATGCACATCTATAATCTATATAAAAGAATGCCTGTGAGTTTCAATGAAATTTGCCCACTGGTATAAGAGGAGTAGCAGATAGCAGGTGTGTACCCCCCACAAAGCATCACAACAATTTGGCTAAGTTCATTAAGACCTTTGGGACAGAGTAAAAAAAAAAATACCTGAAAGTAAAATAGGAGGTGCACATCTAGAATGTACATAAAAGAATGCCTGAAAGTTTCAATGAAATCTGCCCACTGGTTTAAGAGGAGTAGCGGATAGCAGATGTGTACCCCTCAAAGCATAATGGATGTATGGACGTACGGACGTACTAAGTTCATTTTGCCACATGGGATAGAAAAAATAAAAATACCTGAAAGCAGAATAGAAGGTGCACATCTATAATGTATATAAAAGAATGTCTGAGAGTTTCAATGAAATTCGCCCACTGGTATAAGAGGAGTAGCGGATAGCAGGAGTGTACCCCCCTAAAGCATCACAACAATTTGGCTAAGTTCATTTCGCCCTTTGGGAAAGAGTAAAAAATAAAAATACCCGAAAGCAAAATAGGAGGTGCACATCTATAATGTATAGAAAAGAATGCCTGTAAGTTTCAATGAAATCCACCCACTGGTTTAAGAGGAGTAGCGGATAGCAGATGTGTACCCCCAAAGCGTCACTGGACGTACGGA
Source organism: Pictodentalium vernedei (assembly GCA_031216915.1). Taxonomy (NCBI): domain Eukaryota; kingdom Metazoa; phylum Mollusca; class Scaphopoda; order Dentaliida; family Dentaliidae; genus Pictodentalium; species Pictodentalium vernedei. The sequence goes on from CM062297.1 coordinate 618,105,025, forward strand.
CGTACTAAGTTCATTTTGCCACATGGGATAGAAAAAATAAAAATACCTGAAAGCAGAATAGAAGGTGCACATCTATAATGTATATAAAAGAATGTCTGAGAGTTTCAATGAAATTCGCCCACTGGTATAAGAGGAGTAGCGGATAGCAGGAGTGTACCCCCCTAAAGCATCACAACAATTTGGCTAAGTTCATTTCGCCCTTTGGGAAAGAGTAAAAAATAAAAATACCTGAAAGCAAAATAGGAGGTGCACATCTATAATGTATAGAAAAGAATGCCTGTAAGTTTCAATGAAATCCACCCACTGGTTTAAGAGGAGTAGCGGATAGCAGATGTGTACCCCCAAAGCATCACGGACGTACGGAAGTACGGACGTACGGACGTACGTAAGTATGGAAGTACGGACACCATGAATGCTATATACCACCCACTTTTCAAGTGGGTGGTATAACAAAGGTACCCAAGAAGTTTTGTGAAGATCAGTTCACAAATATGAGCTGTGTAGAAGTTGTGACAAAAAACTGATTGGACCTAATTTCGGTACAAAATAGCCACTGGCAGCCATCTTGAATTCTGGACTGCACCCAGAAACACTCGTTCTCGTCCCAAGGAGATAACAAAGGTACCCAAGAAGTTTTGTGAAGATCGGTTCATAAATACAGCCTCTAGCCCGAGCCGTATTGACATGTGCACTTACAGTGTATAAGTAGCACTGAATAAATCAAAGTTCATCTAATTTGCATAATTTCTGCACGAGAAAAAAACCCGTACTATATGTGATGTATTCCATGTTACTAAACATTCATACTAAAATATATTCAAATCAGAACTTTCATACAGAAGTTCTGTACAAAAGACTGATTGCATTAATTTTGGTACAAAATAGCTGCTGGTGGCCATCTTGAATTTTGGACCACACCCCAAAACACTCGTTCTCATCCCACGGTGATAACAAAGGTACCCAAGAAGTTTCGTAAAGATCGGTTCATAAATACGGCCTCTAGCCTGAGCCGTATATAGAAGTTGTGTACAAAAAACTGATTAGACCTAATTTCGGTACAAAATGGCCACTGGCAGCCATCTTGAATTTTGGACCGCACCAAGAAACACTCGTTCTTGTCCCAAGGTGATAACAAAGGTACCCAAGACGTTTCGTGAAGATCGGTTCATAAATACAGACTCTAGCCTGAGCCGTATTGACACGTGTACTTACTGTGTTTAAGTAGCACTGAAAAAATCAAAGTTCATCTAATTTGCATAATTTCTGCACGAGAAAAAAACCCGTATTATATGTGATGTATCCCATGGTACTAAACATTCACACACAAAATTATTCAAATCAGCGCTTTCATATGGAAGTTCTGTGCAAAAATCTGATTGCACCAAATTTTGTACAAAATGGCTGCCATCGGCCATCTTGAATTTTGGACCGGACCCAAAAACACTCGTTCTCGTCCCACGGTGATAACAAAGGTACCCAAGAAATTTCGTAAAGATCGGTTCATAAATACGGCCTCTAGCCCGAGCCGTATTGGCATTTGCACTTACAGTGCTGAAAGTAACACCAAAAAACATCAAAGTTAGTCTAATTTGCTTAATTTACGCACGAGAAAAAAACCTGTATTATATGTGATGTATCCCATGGTACTAAACATTCATACAAAAAATTATTCAAACCATAGCTTTCATATGGAAGTTCTGTACAAAAAACAGATTTCTGCATTGTCGGTACAAAATGGCGGCTGGCAGCCATCCTGAATTTCGGACCAAACCCGAAAACACTCGTTCTCGTCCCACGGTCATAACAAAGGTACCCAAGAAGTTTCGTAAAGATCGGTTCATAAATACGGCCTCTAGCCCGAGCCATAGCAGCTTGGCACTTACAGCTCTGAAAGTAACACTAAATAAATCAAAGTCAGTCTAATTTGCATAATTTACGCACGAGAAAAAAACCCGTATTATATGTGATGTATCCCATGGTACTAAACATTTATACAAAACTTTATTCAAATCAGAACTTTCATACAGAAGTTCTGTACAAAAAACTGATTTTTGCATCATCGGTACAAAATGGCCGCTGGCAGCCAGCTTGAATTTCGGACCACACCTAAAAACACTCGTTCCTGTCCCAGGGTCATAACAAAGGTACACAAGAAGTTTCGTAAAGATCGGTTCATAAATACAACCTCTAGCCCGAGCCATAGCCAATTGTTGACGTACGGACAGACGGACAGACGGACGGACGGACGGACAGACGGACGAAGGGCCATGACAATAGCTCAAATTTGACTTCGTCAAAGTTGAGCTAATAAAAACGATTTTCCCCGTTTCATAAATCCACTAAGCAAACAAAATCAAAACACAAGTTAACTTGTACACATACTAGAAAGAGTGAAAACGTGTCTTTCTATTATCCTTTATATTGAGTACTTGGATAAACAGTACCAATTAAATTGTCCAGAATATGAAGTCACATTATGTAACAACCTACGGACCACATTTAAATAACTCTAAACATTAGAACACAATCTAAACAGTCACATAACCAGAAGAAAGCAATCAATTTGAATGCTAAACAGGTTGTCCTTGTGTGTCTTAATCCATATGGTGTTATATAAGATAATGCCCCTAGTGAGTATTTGTTTATAAAATATTGGATCCCATTTCTTAAACTGATGCCTGCCTGGCTTTTGAGAATTTTCGTAATTGCTCAAACACTCTGAATATTTTTTATACTAAGAATATCTGGTGCCGTTTGAATGTATACCAAGGACATCTGCTCCCTGATTCCGTTTATCGACAGATATAAGACACTTTTTCAAGGTAGATGAATGTCAACAGCTTGCCTTGCGAAACAGCTAGGAAAGGCTGTTCAGGTGTGAATATTATCAAACTTTTACAATTGTATTTTCTAGAATTCTATTTTCTAGTTTTGACTTTAAATTGCTTAATTGAATCATTAGCATTTGAAACATTACGTGTACAGTACCCATATGAGACTGGTCAATAAATACCCCAGTTATTGATGCTAAATTTAGATTAGTGCTGTCTATTTATAGAGGAACTATTTATGAGTGGGCGTGTACAATTAATTACTTATCTTCATTGACAACAGAGCAACAATAACAGGAACATTGGCTTTGATATATTTTATTTCATTCAAGTGTTCTAACTTTTAACGATCAATAAACTATAGAAACATAATACACTGCATATAGATATTAACATAAATATGTTTGTTTTTTGCACATTGATATTTACATAAATGAGTTGTCATTTTTTAATCTTTTAACTTCATTTGGTTTCTTATAACTAACATTGCAGTACGTTCAACGTGGATTGAAACAAAAACGCCGCCGCGGTGTGTTCTCCTCCGTGGAGTTCCAGTGGACCGCAGTGTTTGATCAGTGGAAGACAGTTTTCAAAACACTGTGACCCACCGTGGTCACGAGCGTTAACGATTAGTTTAATTGCTTTCGCAAGTCAGTTTCTCTGCTGATTAATAAATACTGTCTTGTGACGTCAACTGGCAAGACAACTGCGTTTGTTACTGGTATTAGATAATTTATTTTAAATTAAAATTGGAATTTGGAGGAGGCAGACGGCGTCTATTGCTGTGGTTTGAAATTGTAAATTGGGAATAGAACAGTCAGTTCCATTTGGTTAAGTACAAAGTCCTCGTCTCTTTCGAAACTAAACTGATGTGTTTGCGCGGTCGATTTGATCGAGGAAATAAATAAACCAGACTTGAGAAAAACAAATAATATTCGCGAAGTTCCCAATTTCACATTTTGTTTACAGCTGTAGGCCAACACGTGATGAACCGTGTTTTTCTTGGGTGGGAAGTTGGGGCAAAAAAGCCTCCTACGTCACGAAAGCGCCCACGGCGCACGGCTAATGATCGAAGTGATACCAGTTCACGACATTGAGTCAACTCGACCAGCACATCCTCTTTCCTGTCTTACTCTTGTCGGGCTACGCAATTAAAGATTCTTATAAAAAGGATATAGTAAAAAGAAAATATAGTGTTTTTGAATGGATACCAAAAAGTATCTCACTCGAGACTGAAACTAATGATTATTTCACAGGGGGTGGGGGTGGGGGGGGGGGGGTGGACGGGAGAATTAAAATATCTGCGAATGTACCATTCTAAGAGAGAGTACGCTTCAGTGGGAAAGAGATAGAGAGACAGATATACGTGATGGGGGGGGGGGGGGCGAGTAAGAAAAAGTGAAAGAAAATTAGTACACGGAATTATACGCAAGTGCATGTGGGCGTATGTCTGCATATTACTCTCTGTGTGTTTGTGTGTGTGTGTGGGGGGGGGGGGGGGGGGGTGTCCGCAAGGGTGTGTATTTTGGTGTGAGTGCATGTGTTTTGGTTTTTCGGGTTTGGGTTTTTTTGTTGTTTTTTTGTTTTTATGAACTACTGTAAAAAAAGACCTACCTCTGATGAAAATGTGTCTTATGTACATGTATGTATATTATGCATGTGTATTGAAATGTGACACTTTAATAAAATATTATTCTACGGCTACTACATAAAAGTAGTCGGGATTGAAGTGATTAATTAGGTACAGTAGATTAAACTACCACTTGCACAAGGTGTGAAATGACATTTGAGTGGTGCGACAAAGCACAGAGCTGTCCTTCAAACCAACATCTGTTTTAACACCTCTGCACATGACAAGCTTGAGAAAAAATAAGAGACAAATCAATATTTTCAATTACTTTTTATTAATTCAGAAATCATAATTATAACCATATGTAAATAAAATCAATAGAAAATAATATTTTTTTTCATTTCCAATAATGACATGCCGATCGACAAGCCAGACCACCATACATCGTAACCCTAGCTCAAACATGCCCCGAAATTTCATATTATAATTTTTTTGTTTTGTCCCCCCACACGTGTCTTGAAACCCCCAAAATTAAAATAGGTCTTTCAGACAGGAGATGTTAGTTCCTCTATCAGAGATTTTCTGACGCCACCCCCTGATTTTTGCGTGCAGCCAAGCACATCAAAAATTTCAGTGTGTTGGCAGTGTAAGATTCAGTCATCCATACCACTCCTAAATGGTGAAGTAAATAGCCCTCCCCCTCCCTACCCATCCCCGAAACGAGGCAATTGGGCCCCAGACTCCCATAAATCCACACGCACAAATAGGCCTATATCATTGATCGCTTGTCCAATCTCCCCACCCCCCCCTCCCCCCCCCCCCCCCCCCCCCCCCCCCCCCCCCCCTATCTTGGCCAGTTTTCCTTGCTAATGCATGCAGGCGCTTCAGTATATGGATTCCGAAGCGTCTTGGGCTGAAACGTCCCAGGGCCACCACAAGCATTCCTTTTTCGTTAATGTAGTTTATATATTTACATTTTAACATTCCACTCTGAACTTAACTTTTAAAATCGTAAATCAGATTCCCTTCCTCCCCAACCCACAATTTATTCAAAATTCAGTACCGGTAACATGATTCTTCTCCCCGTGAATAGCTACAGTTAGGTAAAAGACCGTCTGGGAAATGTCCAGATATTGTGCTGGTTAACTTATAATTTTTTCAACTCACATCCATGATTTCAGTACGGTACAATATTTATATTTTCGTAATTCCTCGAGTTCTGAATCGATTTTGATGAACAACATTACGAATCGCAATAGCTTTCAATAACTTTTTCAAATATTGAACTATCTTTTTAATATTTCAAGTAAAAGTAAAAGTAATATTTCACTGACTGTGAAAAAATTTGATCTAATTAAGAGCCGGTGACTGAGAGATCAAAAGATAAACCGACGTCAGCCGAACATCCCATCACACAGTTTGACATATTCATGCGAGATTAAAAACACAATTCAAACTCCATATTTTGATCGTTTTTTCTGCCATATTAATGCTTTTTATTATCAAAAAACATGTATGGAGCATACGTATTAAATTTATACTTAAGTGCAATACCTAACAATCACTAAATAACAATGAACTGAAACTATTTTTGGTGGAGAATAAACCTGATTACCGCACTTGCAAAAAACACAAGTTAATTATAGACAAATTGAAGTCACGTGGTGGGGTTTTGAGACCCCACCTCGTAGTGTAATTAGTGGGGTCTCAATTTCTGTGTTCATATGAGCAGCGTACACGACATGAGATCTGGCAGTTTGCCTGTTAGCAGATTGCCATATCTTTTAAAATGCTAATGATTTACTCTAGTCAGTAATGTTAATAGGTAGAAATCCAATTCTGTAAATTACAATTTGTAAAAGTTTTATAGTCTTGGCTCCTGGACATTCAATAAAAGCACTATTCACATACGAAAGCGCAGCAATTCTACATTAATAGTCATTGTGTTACAACATTCACCAGTGGAAGTCGGCAGAGAAGAATCCCCAGTCCTATATAACTACCAATTGGCATGATGGGATCATAATTTATCGTTTGATTTTCTGACATAAAGCGGTCTGGACGTTTGACTAAATTGCAACAGGTTTATAAAGTAAGTCATTTAAATAGTACATCTGTTTTATTATATATAGCAATATTTAAATATATATTTGCCCTTGAGTGCCACAGTGTACTATGCACAATGCAAAATAGTTTGTGGATAGCGCTGTCACAGGATTACAGGGGTTAAATGATGGAGGAAAATTTATGTTCTTATCAGTGCTCAGCCAACAGCCAGTGACTGTCGTCTGAACCCCAGTTCGAACGTAAACCTTGCCACCTTATCAATGCCCTATCCGCTTGGGACTCTTAGGATTCCTGAAGGTGCCTGTGTCTTACAACACCAAAGGGTGATCAACGATAATTCACTGAAAAGATTATTTATTTACATGTATGAAGAAATATAATATGAAACAAATTACTCACAAAATTATCCATAAGAATACTCTAATTTCGCGGATAAAAGTTTATTCTTTAGGGCCCTCGACGTCTCCCACTGCTAGCTGTGTCTGCTGGATCGACCTCACATCATCTTCTTCTTCTCACGGTTTGTGATGAATACAAAGTGTCTATTCACTTCTCGTTGCTTCCTCTTCGCAGGGTTAACTTCACCGTCAGTTCGGCTTAACACGTATAATGTTCTGCTTGTGTGACTCTATCAGCGTTCTCACAGTTCAACCACAATTCAATCGGCATCTACCACAGTTCACGATCACTTTGTGCCTTGTCTGGCTCTCACAGGGTTAAGTTATTCTTCGCCTTCAGATATATACTTAACAAAGCTTACATAAAAATATTCTGCAAAGTGTTCTCAACATCACCAATTCTCGCACCACCTAAAACTATTTCAACTCGCAATCTATTCAAGCGCTTACTCAAGCTCTTACTACGGTTTCTGGACCTCAGCATTACAGTTTTTACTTCTTTGGCTACTATGCCACTACGGTTCGCAACCGTTAACAAACTACTATCGGTTCCTTACAACCATCACAGGGTTTCGACAATATACAGACTTTCAATCTCGATGCCTATGACCCTCAACGGCCAAGGCTAAATTCGGACCTTCTCTGAGTGCCCTCAGGCCAACTGCCTTGCAACAACCCACAGCCTTACACACCTTCCTACTGGAATTGGCTGGAATGAATTTTTCGAGAAATCCCTCAACTTTTATTTAGATAGCAAGAACATTTATTCTCAATTAATCGCTTTTCTTGAACTTGGCCGCTTAGATCTATCTTAATTTAACACTCGCTTTAAAGTTCCTTTGAAAGACTCGCATTTTGGTATCTTTTGACATTTCGGAGACAGGATAGATGCGTAATATGGGTGTGTGGCCAGACTATATGTGATGCACTGGTTTCCAACGATTACAGTTTAACTGGTCTTTAATTACCCAGATAATTATGACAGAAGAGAATATTGTCTCTCTTACTATTGATATGTTATCAGAAGTCCATATGGCGTTGAACATGTGCGCCATAATGGACATTAAATTTCATACTTAATTTAGAATCTCTTGAATTAACTTCAGTTTGACAAGCCTGTTTTCGGGGTCCGTCACATATCTATCTCCCTTTACATTTAACCCAGGCAGAAATATTATCGAAAATATTTATACTTTTATACAACAAAATCGCAACTCTTGGCTATCACCTTGACAAGCGCTTTGCCGCACTATAGGAACTTTAGAAAGGAACACTGATAAAACAGTGTCGTTTGTCTATCGTAACCATATTGTTTTCAAAAATCATAATTAATTCAAAGCTGAAGAGGACGGCAATATCCAACACTGATAAAATCAGACCGCGAACATTTCTCGAGAAGCTTACGAATAGAACTTTCCAAGAGATCATGCTTTGAACTGGATGTTTTCAAAGCAGTTTGAATAACCACACCAATGAACTAAATTACATGACTAAAATGCTTTACTTTTATCACCAGTAAAAAAATAAGACGTGTTTTGATAATAAATACTTAATTTAATAGCTACTCTCAATAAGTAATTTTAATGACTAAAGAATATTTTATTATTTATCACAAATGCAAAACAAAAACATAACTAAATATATATTGTTATTTTTTTATCACAAATACCCCTAACACGGCTCGCACCCCCACCCTTCTCCGATCAAATCTAGAGAACCGTTCGCCGCATTTGATATATAGGTACAATACAGGCATACTGATACTCTAAAACAATGATCAGATGTATCAAATATTTTTTTTATTCTTTCAGAATAACATGGCAAGTACCAGTCAGTCTGAGAATGTCACGTTACGAGGAAATGTCGTAAAACGCTCAGAAATAATGAAAACACAGGGACGAGAGTTCTTTTACTTAGTGTTGGCAACAGCCACTGCTGCAATAAAGGTTAAGTCAACAGATAAGTCACAATATGGCATGTTTGTCCAGGGGAAAGGAGCGCTATTACAGAATGTCCTGCTGACTGAGAGCGAGTTCACTCTCACAAGAAATTCAACAGCAATAAGGGTGATGCCGCAGGAAATTGCCGAAAATGTCATTTCTCGGGCTAAGGAAATATCTTTTTCTGGAGAAAAAGAATGTACAAAATTACAGGATGCATATTGTGGAATGTCGCTAAGAAACGTCAAAGGAAAAATTGTCAACGTAAGTGAACAGATTTAACTCTTTTTACAATTCTATTTTTCATTTGCTAAGAGAAATCCATGGGCATATTTTGGGACACAATCGTCCTTCGTATAATACTAATATAATATGCTATGACTCGTGCATACTGCGGAAACCTAAGACCCGATTGGTAAACGTAAGAAAACAGGAGTGTGCCCTTCTATTAATGATTATCCAGAATATAGGCAAGCCAGAATAAATAACCAGAGACCACTCAAACCTCTTTGAAATAATTCCTGAAACACGACATACCTCAACAGATCCCGAACACGTTGATGATTTTTAGCTCATCTTGACAAAGTCAAGCTGAGCTAATCTCATAGTTCTCCGTCCGTTGTCCATCGTCCAGCGTCCGTAGTTCATGATCCGTCAACACCATGTTTTGGTCTTCTCTTCCAAAGCCACTGGGCCAATTCAAGTGAAAGTTTGTGTGAGTGATGGTCCCAAAGGGGCGTTGCATTTTTGTTCAACTCAACATGCCCAACCCCATAGGGAGGGAGTGGAGGAAAAAGCTCCAAATATTTTAAAAAATTTTCTTCTCATGAACCAGTATGTACAATGGCTTGATATTTGTTGTGGCACTTTCTTTGGAGGTGTAGAATCAAGTTTGTTCAAACAAAGTTTGTGAAGCAATATTTGGCTTTGTAATGTAAGGGGTAAGATTTTTGCCCCCCCTCCCCCCCCCCCCCCAAAAAAAAAAAACAAATTCTATTTTCTGAACCGATGGTCCGGTTTGAACCAAATGTATGTGGTATTATTGGGTCATAAGTACTTGACCCATCCAAAAAACAATTCCCACATCCCATGGGAACCCTGGGAGCTAAAAGTAGAAATATTTTCAAACGCCCATATTTCCCAAAACACACGGAACAGAGAGCTGTTATTTGGTATGGAGTATCCTTAAAGGTGTGTGGGGGGGGGGGGGGGGGGGGACCAGGGGGGGGGGGGGGGAGTGGGGTCAGATACAAGTTTGTTAAAATAAAGCCCATTGGTTCATATTTGGGCTCAATACAGGAGCCCAATTTTTTTACATAGGGTAATATGGGGAATATTCTATAACAATCTTTTTTTCTTCAGAACCACCAGTCAGAATCTTTTAATGTTTGATATACATCATTGTTATGAGGGTCAGATTCGAGATTGTTCAAACCAAGTCCCTATGATAATATTTGGGCTTCCGTTTGTACTTCTAATGTAAAAAAAAATATGTTTGTTTTTTTATTTTAATGACCAGAACCAAATTAATGTAATATTAATCTAAAAGTACATTTAACTTTTATGGTGTAGTAGTACAATAAAGAATAATATATTAAATATAATATCTTTATTCTTTATAGTACTGCTACATAATTATAGTTAAATGTACTTCTAGATTAATAGTACATTAAATTCCTTATTAAAATAAAAAAGAAAATATTTTTACATAAGACGAACAGCTGTTATTGATCTGAAATGAGGCTAGGGCGATCGCTCAATAGGTAGAGGTGAAGCCGAGAAGTGCTCGCTTTGAATCCCATCTGCGGCAACCGCGTTGTATCCTTGGGCAAGACGCTTTGCCTCAATTGCCCACGTGGAGGGGGCGGGGGTGGGGGGGTGGGGGGTGGGGGGTGGAGGGGTGGGCTGGAGGAGGGGTAGCGTTATATACCACGGCGTACTGAACTTATATGGTTCATTTGTCTTTAATCAATGTTAACCCTGTTTGTGTTCAGTTAGTATGTTGGGAAGCCTGACAATTGCTCGTTCTTGCTGGGTGGTTTCTGTACTCTTGATTTCTCCACCAAGAAATTATCCAAAACGCGGTTGCCATGGCTGTCTAAAGCATCGTTAAATAAATAAATATACTAATCTGGGGCTGACATGCCCTTTTTGCAGATCTAGTGAAACAAAATGTGCAACGTGATTTATGCATTCTGTGTTGTCACTTCGTCTCTTGAGTTCCAATGTGTTCTATGTGCCTACTGGCAGATAGAACACAATGGAAGCCAAGCGACGATTTGTTAAGATATATTTGACTTTTGCCGTATCAATTTGTTGAAATTATCACTGTTGTTTTGAATGTTTTGCAGTAAGAATTCGCGTCCTTCTGTCCACATTCTGCAGTCGTGGAAGTGTGTTTCACTGCATACTATTCCAAAAAGTAGACATAGATACTGCACATCTGGGATGTCATAATATCTGCCTCCCGAATCCCTAATTGTGGCAGCTTAGGCAGAATTTATTAGAGCCTGGCCATGTTTCGAAATTTAGCACTTTTCGAGATAGGGTTCAAGTTTAAATTTGTCTTTATAGTGCACAAACATTTTCAGTCCAGTTGGAAAATTGTAACCTAGCAAGCATAGAAACGTGAATTCATGAACCACTTGGTCACTATTCCCTGAGCTGCAAACAGCAAACGTAATTGACGATAAGTGAACCGTCGACTTGAAGTACGCTTTAGTACATAAGACCAACTTGTCCAACACCCCATCGCCACCCGGCTTGTCGAGTCGTCATATTCCTGCTAAAAGCAGATACTTTTCTTAATTTTTCAATAACAACTAATAAAGTAACCATTTACTAATTTGTGGATCACTCTTCGACCTAATAATTAACGGAATTGATCACTTTAAAATGACGATGCGAAAATAATGTAAAAATATATCATGCAAAATAAGATAACATTATGCAATCCTTACTGTAACATGATCCGACGATTATTCATGCTACTGAAGGCAAAACCGGGAACATTGAATTCCAAAAAAGAAAACACTTAAGAATGTGATAATGATACACACAATAAAAAAATCAATTATATATATAGTCACCTATACACGCTCTCTCTCACACACACACACTGTGTGTATGAGGGTGTGTGCATGGGTGTGTAGGTACGTGCGTGTATAGGCATGTGTATGTGAGTGTGTTTTAGCAGCATTTGTGTATCATTATATATTTATCATTATATTATAAAAGAACATTATATTAACCCCCTGCACACTGATGTCGAAATATCTAAAGTTCAGAGTGCAAATATTTCCCATAATGCAACTAGAAATTTAACCAATTCAATCTTGTTTGACAGAGCTCATTGAATTGGTTAAATTCCCAGTTGCATTATGGGAAAAATGGCTACTTCAAATCTGGATATTTTGACATCAGTGTGCAGGGGGTTAAGGCATGACATGCTGTGCCAAATGTTCTAAATTGTAGTTCGTTGTCTGTGTATTATTATACATGCAATATGCCCCAATACACAGCAATACAGATGATTTATTGCAATAAAAATCTATTCTATTCAAGTACAAGGCAGAAACTAAGAAATCGAAAATAAATCATATTTGATTGCATTTGTGCATCGATGCTGGCATGCCCCTGTATTGGTATATAAATATTAACGTTAGTATCAATATACCATTATGAGGGCACCGCAGCATCCATCAAAAATGCGCTTAGATATGATTTATTTTAGATTTCTCAGTTTGTGCCGAGTACCTGCATTGTAGATAAACTAGAGTCCATAAGCCGAAGAGGTAATAATTAAAACATCATATCATCCATCTATTTCATTTATTTATTTATTGTCATTTCAGTTCTCACCAGTGAAATCGAGATTTGCCGGAAGAGGCACGGTGTCTCTTCAGCATTTGATAATTAAGGACAAGAGCTCAATGGCCAAGCTTGCACTACGGAGAGACCTAACTTCAGAGAGTTTCACCCCTGGACAATGCATACAAATTACAGATGTGGCACCCCGTACTTTTAAAGATAGAGATATGCTGCAAATGACAAAGGAATCACAATTACATGTATGTAAACACGATCTTAGATAAACCATTGAAAAGACATGCTCTGAAACGGTCCGACGCATAATGCCACAAAAGATTATGTTTCATATCAATATGGTACAAAATTATTTTCCGCCAAAAAAAAAAAAATGCCCCCCAACAACATATTCCATGTAATAATCTAACACATCTTGAAAAAATGTATTCTCTAAATTTAGTATCAGTTTGCAAATGGAAACGCTGAAAAAAGAAATATTTTCTGTAGTTGAATAAAATAATAGTATCCAAATTGTGACATATAATTTACCCACTGAGAAGTTTATTTGTGTGTTTATTAAGGTTTAACGACACTTTTCAAGAGTCTAGGTCATAGCATTCCAGAGAAAACACATTGGCACTTCTGAATATTCGGAAAAAATATCTACTTAAATTTTGTAAAAAAAGCAATTACGTGTTTTTGTTGTTAGATATCAATGAAATTGCTAATACTACAAAATTCCAACTAACAGACATTATTCACTTGTTTATGATTGAATGTTTAACGATACTTCAACCAGCCAGATTATACTCCTGTTTGATCACTCTAATATGCATAGTGTACCAACATCAAAATGCCCGATATGACTAAATGTTGTGACCCATACGTAATTTTGATGTCAAACAACTATCCCCGTGTCCGTTTTTCACTCATCAGCAACTTGAAATTGTAGTTTATTATTCTTAGTAATTGTAAGGCCGGCTTCCTTTGGAAACTTAACCTCTAATATCGTGAAGAGGTAATACCATTGGATGATTTAAATCGTGAAACAATACAAAATTATTATGAATGTTGTGTATTTACTTTTCTGTTGCACATGCACCTGTTTTTTTTCAATGTGACTGAATACATGTGTATGGTGAGGCATTTAAATAGGCTGTGCCTGTTCGCCAAACCAAGTTTCTATTTTATGGAAATAAAATTATTGTTTAAAAAAAAAAACAGCCAAGTTCATTTCTCGTTCAGTAATTATGTGAGTATGACTAGGACTTGTTGGATGTTTTATGTTATCGCACCCTCAAGGCATGGTACCTTATATAACAATTGAAGACCCTTCTAATTCTGCTTGATAACCATCTCTTTAAAAATGACAATTAAAAATGCAAAGAAGTATTCAATAATATAGTACAATCATAAGTAATAAGTCGTTCAATGATTGAGTATTATGCTTATAAGAATAGAGGTTTTTTTATTAACAACCTTAAATATTTGTAGCTGCAACTTTACACGAATTAGAAAATTCTGACGTCAGTCTCATTTCCTCTCTTGGTTGCATACAGAAAAAAATGGCAAGGTTCCAAGGCTTGTAAGTACACTGTCGAGAGAAGCAAAAAGTAAATTGGTTGACGTTCAAAAATCTTCCACTAGAGTCACCATTTTCTGAAAACATTTATAAATAACTCCTCCAGGAGCGTTTATACTTTCAATTAAATCTTCCAGAAAATGGAGTTTCTCTTAACTTCTGTGAAAATAAACTATATACGCAGTAATTTATCTCCAGATGAAATAATTGTTATCAGATATAATTAAAAAAAATTGAAAAGTTATTGGACAAAGTGCTAAGTTTTGCATTCCTTGCACGAACTGGTTAAGAACTCGTGAAAAGTATAACAAGTTAAACGTCCTGAATATTTTTACACGACGCTATTCAATACTTAATTTTATCTTTCAGATAATTGAAAGTAATAACTCATTAGACGATTTAGAGATTACTGATGATGACAAGAACTTCTGGCAGGCCGACGAGGACATGGGCCAGGACCACAAAAATGTTGTAACAGCTATAATTGAAGGGGTACAAAATGCCTCAGTATACACTGCATGTTCCACACACAGGAAAAAGTTATTTGGAGAAAGATGTCCAAATTGTGGCCCTACAGTCAAACCTCCCTTTCGCCATTCCTGTGTTTGCAAAATTGCATTTCAGGTAGATGATACATCCGACGAAATTAATTATACACTCTTTTTACGGATGAAATTTGTGAGATAGTCCGGATAACTGGGTATGAGTTACCCGATCAGTACACATCCAAAAACCTATTAGATTTCATCGAAACTTTAAGAGGTTTTCGAATTAGGTTTGAACATAATAAGGATATTATAAGCAAAGTGAGAAACGTTTATCGGGATCAGTAGCTGTAGTTTTATATTTATTCCACTGATTCTTAAAACTATCAAAATGAAAAAAAATTAAAACAACTCTACTTTTATTTATCAAAATTTCGATATACGTTAAATGTACCATTCGTAATTCTATGTCCTGACAATGACTTAAAATTGTACCACAAATAACTATGTACTGTTAAATTGTACGGGTATTGGTTACTTGCTTTAATTTCCAAGTCTCGCGAAAGCAAAAATAAAAATAAAATGTCGACGTTTTATGGGATATCGGCCCAAAGGGTTACTGCTCAATAGTAAAATAATACACAGAGAAGAGTCAGTGTGGCATAAGCAAACTCTTACAGGAGTTGTCTCTCATCAAAGGAAAAAATATACCCTTTCTTGACTTTTCAGCTGGGTTTACACAAATATTTTCAGGGAAGGGTAATTTGATCCTCTTAACCTTTTTTTTGAAACAATTTTAAAAAATTCAACTCTTGGTGAACATCAGACATTAGTCTAAGCTTTTGCTCAACGGGTGAAATATATATTTTTTTCATGGTACATCAAAATGACGTAAAATATCAAAAGGTGTATTTCGACCTTTGAATCACCCTTTAGACTAGACAAACATTTGCAAAGGCCCTTCTATATTATTATTAGCCAACGAGCAGTATTTTCGTAGATGCAGACTTCTTAGCCTGAAGTGCATGTTCACATAAAGAAAAATCTGGTGAAAGCAGATGGCTGTCTAGATGTAGTGCAAACAGCACAAAAAAATGAAAGTGTCAATGACACTGTAGCTTAACTTGTGTGTTGTGTTTGATGAAAAGGATAATGTTCAATGTTTATGAAAGGATTATGAAATAAAACAAGAATTGTGATAATTGGGAATATGTTCATTTCTGTTCCCTGTGTGCTATGTTTATGATAAAAATAATATGAGGTGTACACTGTACTAAAGAGCTGAGGGGTGGGTTAATATGACCTCACAGTTAATATATGTGGCCCTCACAGTTAACATATATCAACAAAATTACAATGAAATTATTCCAAAATGAGTCATCCTATCAAGTTACATTAAAATCCCTTCATAAATATGGCCTGTAGACTGTGCTAAAGGTTTTCGGGCTTCGGGCCCCTGTAGCCGTCAGTTTCCCAATTGCGTCCAAAGGGGACGTTCTCATCTAGACATTATATGAAGTCAACCTACCAAGTTACAATGAAATCTCTCCATAAATACGACCTGTAGACTGTGCTAAAGGTTTTCGAGCTTCAGGCACCTGTAGACATCACATTTGACCAACCATGACCAAAAGGGGATGTCATCATCTAGGCATTATATGGAGTCAACCTAACAAGTTACAATGAAATCCTTCCATAAATATCACCTACAGACATGCTAAAGGTTTTTGGGATCGGGCAGCCATCAAGGCTGAATGATCGTGACCAAAAGGGGACGTTCTCATCTGGACACTATTTGGAGTCATCCTACCAAGCTACAATGAAATCCCTTCATAATTATGACCTGTAGACTGTTCTAAAGGTTTTCGGGCTTTGGGCCCCTGAAGCCGTCACAGTTGCCCACTCGTGTCCAAAAGGGGACGTTCTCATCTAGACATTATATGAAGTCAACCTACCAAGTTACAATGAAATCCCTTCATAAATATGACCTTAGACTGTGCTAAAGGTTTTCGGGCTTCGGGCTCGGGCAGCCATCATGGTTGAATGATCGCAACCAAAGGGGACAATCTCATCTGGGCATCATCTGGAGTGATCCTGCGAAGTTACAATGAAATCCCTTCATAAATATGACCTGTAGTCTGTGTTCAAGGTTTTCGGGCTTCGGGCACCTGTAGCCATCACAGTTGACCAATCACGACCAAAAGGGGATGTCATCATCTTGGCATTATATGGAGTCAACCTAACAATGTTACAATGAAATCCTTCTATAAATATAACCTTTTGCCAATGCTAAAGGTTTTTGGGCTTGGGCACCCATCAAGGCTGAATGATCACGGCCAAAATGGGACGTTCTCATCTTGACCTTATTTGGAGTCAACCTACCGAGTTACAATGAAATCCCTTCATAAATATGACCTGTAGACAGTGCTAAAGGTTTTTGGGCTTCAGGCACCTTTAGCCGTCAAAGTTGCCCAAACATGTCCAAAAGGGGACGTTCTCATCTAGGCATTATATGAAGTCAACCTACCAAGTTACAATGAAATCCCTTCACAAATATGACTTGTAGACTGTGCTTAAGGTTTTCGGGCTTCGGGTTCGGGCAGCCATCATGGTTGAATAATCACAACCAAAGGGGACAATCTCATCTGGGCATCATCTGGAATGATTCTATGAAGTTACAATGAAATCCCTTCATAAATATGGCCTGTAGACTGTGCTCAAGGTTTTTGGGCTTCGGGCACTTGTAGCCAACACAGCTGACCAATTACGACCAAAAGGGGATGTCATCATCTAGGCATTATATGGAGTCAACCTAATAGGTTACAATGAAATCCTTCCATAAATATGACCTTTTACCTATGCTAAAGGTTTTTGGGCTCGGGCACCCATCAAGGCTGAATGATCGTGATCAAAAGGGGACGTTCTCATCTAGATATTATTTGGAGTCATCCTACCAAGTTACAATGAAATCCCCTCATAAATATGACCTGTAGACTGTGCTAAAGGTTTTCGGGCTTCGGGCACCTTTAGCCATCACAGTTGCCCAATCATGTCCAAAAGGGGACGTCCCCATCTAGACATTATATGAAGTTAACCTACCAAGTTACAATGAAATCCCTTCATAAATATGACCTGTAGACTGTGCTAAAGGTTTTCGGGCTTCTGGCTCGGGCAGCCATCATGGGTGAATGATCGCACGTTCTCATCTAGACATTATATGAAGTTAACCTACCAAGTTACAATGAAATCCCTTCATAAATATGACCTGTAGACTGTGCTAAAGGTTTTTGGGCTTCGGGCTCGGGCAGCAATCATGGGTGAATGATCGCAACCATAGGGGACAATCTCATCTGAGCATCATCTGGAGTGATCCTAAGAAGTTACAATGAAATCCCTTCATAAATATGACCTGTAGACTGTGCTCAAGGTTTTCGGGCTTCGGGAACTTGTAGCCATCACAACTGACCAATCACGACCGAAAGGGGATGTCATCATCTAGGCATTATATGGAGTCAACCTAATAGGTTACAATGAAATCCTTCCATAAATATGACCTTTTGCCTATGCTAAAGGTTTTTGGGCTCGGGCACCCATCAAGGCTGCATGATCACGATCAAAATGGGACGTTCTCATCTAGACATTATTTGGAGTCATCCTGCCAAGTTACAATGAAATCGTTTCATAAATATGACCTCTATACTGTGCTAAACGTTTTCGGGCTTCGGGCTCCTGTAGCCGTCACAGTTGTCCAATCACGTCCAAAGGGGGACTTTCTCATCTAGACATTGTATGAAGTCAACCCACCAAGTTACAATGAAATTCCTCAATAAATATGACCTGTAGACTGTGCTAAAGGTTTTTGGGTTTTGGGCTCGGGCAGTCGTCACGGTTGGCAGATCATGCCCAAATGGGGAAATTCTTATCTAGACATCATAAGGAGTCATCCTACCAAGTTACAATGAAATCCCTCCACATTAAACATGACCTGCACTGTGCTAAAAGTTTTTGGGTTTCGGGCTTGGGCAGCCATCACGGTTGATAGATCATGCCCAAAAGGGGACGTTCTCATCTACGCACTATACAGAGGCATCCTACCAAGTTACAATGAAATCCCTTCATAAATACGACCTGTAGACTGTGCTAATGGTTTTCGGGTTTTGGGCTCAGGCAGCCATACCGGTTGCCCGATCGCGACCAAAAGGGGAAGTTCTCATCTAGACATGACCCCAAACCTGCATATGAAATTTTGTGATGATCAGACAAGAACTGCGGGGTGTAGCAGACTGTGCTAAAAGTTTTTGGGTTTCGGGCTTGGGCAGCCATCACGGTTGATAGATCATGCCCAAAAGGGGACGTTCTCATCTAGGCACTATACAGAGGCATCCTACCAAGTTACAATGAAATCCCTTCATAAATACGACCTGTAGACTGTGCTAATGGTTTTCGGGTTTTGGGCTCGGGCAGCCATACCGGTTGCCCGATCGCGACCAAAAGGGGATGTTCTCATCTAGACATGACCCCAAACCTGCATATGAAATTTCGTGATGATCAGACAAGAACTGCGGGGTGTAGCCCGTGCTAAAGGAAAATGTGAACAGACGTCACAGACTCACAGACTAACAGACTTCCGCACGCGTGATGGCAATAGCTTATCTTGACTATGTCAAGTTAAGCTAATTAATTCACCTGGTTTTCGATCTGATGAAGACCTTAGCCAAGGTAAAAGCTCTTGTAAGCCAAGTCCTGAAAAAATTAGTGTGTAATACAATCGAAATGAAAAAAAAAATTTGGTTAATAGTAGAAAGCAAAAGGTAAAAAAATAACGCTAAATTAACGTTGAAAGTATTCATAGTAACTCCTAACTCATGGTAAAACCCGATATCAACATGCCCTTCTACTTATACCACGTTTTTTATCATTTCGGGTTGTATTACACACCCGTTTAGACAGAACTCAGCTTACAAGAGCTTTTATTGCTGAATTTCATTTCTTTTGTCGGTTTTGTGTGTTTTTTCGTATTGTGTCTGTACAGGGTGTGCACATTCTTGAAGAGTCCTTGAATTTCAATCTTACTCCTTGAATTTTGAAAATTCAGAAAATGTGCTTGAAAAGTGCTTGAAAATCCATCAGACTATTTTGCCCTATTTCATTTTTACCTGTGTAATAGTGGGCAATTGAAACATCTCTTTTGCACTGTTTTTTGTTACAAAATGAAAAAAAATGAACATAAATAATGGATAATAGACAAATGAGGATTTAAAGTTCAGGCATTATTTAACTGGGTGTCATTCTGTAAGCACCATAATTCTGTTACAGAGCATTTTGGAATTACCGTTTTTCTGGAATTTAGAAGTATGAGGTAGAAGACATTTTTAACCCTTTACCCAATGTAACGGTCAAAACCGGCCAATGCTATTCTCAGAAATGCCCAATTAATTTCAATTATTTTTTTCATTTTTGTCTCAATAACATAGGTTATGACCCCTCGTTGGAACGAGCTTATCGACTTCGTTCCAGTGAGGGGTCATAACCTATGTTTTTGAGACAAAAAATTAGTTACCGGTATTCAAGAATGTTTCTGCAAGTGTCGTCTGCTTTTCTTGTTAGGTAAAGGGTTAAAGTAGGTAAGGCTTCTAAAAATGGTCACATTCCAAATGTACATTTTAAAAAAACATCCTTGGAAAATGCTGATATGTCCTTGAAAAGTCCTTGAATTTTTTTGATCCTTGACTGTAAGAACCCTGCTGTACTATGAAAAGGGTCTTCGTCAG
This sequence comes from Pictodentalium vernedei, assembly GCA_031216915.1. Lineage (NCBI taxonomy): Eukaryota > Metazoa > Mollusca > Scaphopoda > Dentaliida > Dentaliidae > Pictodentalium > Pictodentalium vernedei. Next base: position 618,125,476 of record CM062297.1, read on the forward strand.
ACTAAAAGCTATCTGAAAATTGTTTTTATATATATACGTACAAAGTTCCAATGTGTTCTGTTTGCCTATTGGCAAATAGAACATATTGGAGCTCAGGGGTTGAACAGTTTGAATTAATTTTATATGTATATCGCCCATGTCAAGCAGTAATTACACCAGACTTAGTACTGGCACTGCCCTGGATTGAAAACTGCAAAGCTTTTCGAATGGTAACACTGGAGGGAATCGAACCCAAATCTACGACACTCAGTCGTCTAGCGGTAAATGCTCTGCACAAAATCAATTGAGCTAACGGCAAATGCCCTCACAAAGGTTGTAACTAACTCAGCCAGTGTTGCAGTCCACCTGTACAACCCACACGAGACTGATATTCGAGAATTTACAATTACTGAATTGTTGGAATCGTTTTTATCTGTGCAGATTCGTAATTGTCTACAGGGAACCTGTATTTTATTGCAAGATTTCCCTGTGGATTGTTTGTCTTAGGATAAAAATACTGTCTCGCACTAAAAATACAGCCTACTTGGAGACAATTAGAAATCAGCACAGAAAAAAACGATTTCAGCAATTCAGTAATTGTCAATTCTCTAAGCGGGTTGTAAATGTGAACTAGCATACTGGCTGAGTTAATTACAATCTTTTTAGAGGGGGGGGGGGGGGAGGGGGGGGGGCGTTTGCCATTGCCTCAGTTAATATTTTGGCAGGGCAATTATGGCCACGGATTTGGGTGCAAGAGAAAAGGGATCGACTCCCGCCAGGGCTACTTTTGAAAAGCTTTATCGTTTTCAATCCAGTGCCAGGTGCCAGCTCTATACCTAGTTTATTTCCAACTTGATATAGGTGATATATCTTATCTTATACAAAAAACAAATTGTTTTTTTCTGGAATCATAATAAATCCACATCTGTAAAATAGCTACAATAGCTGATAATATAAGTGTGCTATATTTTTCTTGTGAAGGTTTCCGATAGAGCATATCAATTATTCAAGCCAGAGCTTGGTATTTTTCAATACAGGTACAGTTATGTACATAGTTAATCGCATGTATACTACTATTTTTATATTTCACACATTCTTCCGATTACGATATAATAATAATATATGTTAAACAAGTTTGACAAGGCTCACTACTAACTTGGAATGAAGAAACTTTCAATCACATCTTTCCTAATATTTTATATTTAACTCACTCTGCAAAGTAATGTATAAGAATAATACTATATGTTAACAAACTAAGACAGGATGCCCTTACTACCTTTGAATGAAGAAACTCTAACCTGCAGCTAACTGATCTTTTGAAGTTTCTGGTCAAATCCTCTCCGAGGAGAAGGTGGACATTACATGTTCGCCCTCTGTTCCATCGTATTTAATCGCTGTTGAACTTTTCTGATTGTGCTTAACATGATTATCAGTGTGCGATTTTGTGTCATTATCTGGGATAAGAATTAATATATGAATTGTCTAGATTACTAATTACAGTTTAGGAAACACCAAAAACAAACATAAATAGAAAAGAAAAACTTTCGTTTATTTTATCCGAACTATCAGCAGATTAAACAGAGAGGATTAAAAGTGTTCTTATTTATTTATTTATTTATTTTTTGGTAATCAGGTTTTTTTTCGGCCAGACATTGTGTATATAGGGAGGGGCGGGGTATGGATGAATGCTGCATGCCTGTTAATTTCTGTGGGTAAAATGAATGTAATATACATGTTAGACTTCAGCCTTATCACCCATGATATCGTTGATGTTTTTTTTATTTTGAAGGCGGCCGTGGAAGATATATAATGAAATAGGATTGTTTTCAATCAGCCTCAATATTTTCAAAATGCAATTTTGCTTTATTGCAATGTGAGTTAACGGTACTTGTAAAAACACGAGTGTGACTATGCATTTTATTGGATACTTTCAGTTTGCTAAAAAAACTCGGACAATTTATAACAAAAAAAAATTCTTTGTTTTTTTTATCTAGTAAATTGCAATAAATAATATGAGCAGAATGCTAAAATATTACCTATCACAGATAATGACATTAATAAGGATAATGCTCTCAGCCACTGTGAGAATGGCTGTAATTAGATCAACTAACACGAGAGAGAGAGTGACGAGTGTACAAACTAGTAGAAAGAACCAACTTAAAAACATCAGTTTAGACAAAACAGAAACTAAGTTTATTCTACCCAAAGAAACACACGTTGTGAATATATATTTGACTCTTGCTGGATCAGTCACGCTGTTGAAAAATATTCATTGTTTTTTTAATGTTTTGTAGTAGACACTCGCGCACGATCTTCTGCCAGCATTCTGCAGTGGGAGAAGACGTGTGTCTCATCGCCTCCCACCCAAAAATGTTGACATAGACGCTGTGCTTCTGGGATGCGCTAATATCTGCCTCTCTCGATTCCCAAATCATGACAGCTCAGACGGAATCTTATTAGGACGTGGCGGTGTTTCGAAATATGGCACTTTTTTGAGGTGTGATTCAAGTTCAAACTTTCTCTTTAAATTGCCTATTCCTCTTTAGTTTATTTCGACCGTTTCGTCCTTCATTGTTGTTCAGGTCTTCCATATTTCATCGCTGAACTAAGAAACAATCGAGTGTGTATCCAATGGTCTGTCCACAGGGCACGCTGGCATTATAAGCCTTTTACAGTAGTATGTGCTCCAGAAGTTCATGCCATTGTCTCCTGGAAGGACCAGGGTCCCTAGGGCTTTCTGTATCAGGTGACCAGCTAGTAGGGCATGAACATGCCCATTGTATTTCTCCAAATTAATTACCATGTTTACCGTCAGTGGAAGAATACCCAGTTCCAGTTTCGCACCTATGTTAGTACAGTGTCTTGGGAGGTCAAGCAAATGCTTGCAAAATCTATCTTGAATATTTTCCAAACTCGACAATATTTAAGCTTTCCATAATATTGTAGTGTGTAGTTCAAGAGAGTGATCGTTTTTTTTCCAGGGCGGTGAGATATTTCAATGATTTCAGGGAACCAGACTTATGAGCCAAATGTGACAATAGGATTTTTAGTAGTTTTGTTCCTATAAGAGGTGGTATATGTTTTAGTGGTAAAGATTTAATGAGTGCGTAAGATGCTTTTAGGGCTTTTCTTCGAGAGTTCTTCCCTCAAACTGGCATTTACCACTCGAGACGCGACTATCAATTCCCTATTGAGACAAGCCTTTTCAGCTTACCGAATTCAGCAGCTATCAAAGAATTTATGCTATTGACTCACTGGCTTAAACAATCTTTTTTTATTTGTTGATAATGCTTTGCCCAACGTTTTTTCTGATTTGTTGTTCAAAAAATAAACTAGAAAGTGTTTTAGCACACTAAAACATATGTCTCCCCTTCCTTTTGAGGTCAGAGGTCAAGGTCATATGCAGTTCATCAAGGTAGAGGACATGTGGTTTCATGGTGACACATCCACATGTCCATAAAAAAAAATTCTGGTCTGGACAATTACTCCCTATTTAAAGTACATAAATTTGACCTTGAGGTCAAGGTCACATGAAGGTCATGATGCCATGTGGTCTCATTGTGATACATCCACATGTCAATCATCTAAGTCCTAGGTCAAAAAACAAAAAAGTTCTGATCTGGACAATTATTCCCTATTTGAAGTACATAAATTTGACCTTGAGGTCAGAGGTCAAGGTCATATGCAGTTCATCAAGGTAGCGGACATGCGGTTTCATGGTGACACATCCACATGTCCAAAAAAAAAAAAAAATCTGGTCTGGACAATTACTCCCTATTTAAAGTACATAAATTTGACCTTGAGGTCAAGGTCACATGAAGGTCATGATTACATGTGACATGCGGTCTAATTGCGATACATCCACATGTCAAATATCTAAGTCCTAGGTCAAAAATCAAAAAATTTCTGGTCTGGATAATTATTCTCTATTTTAAGTACATAAATTTGACCTTAAGATCAGAGGCCAAGGTCACATAAAGGTCATCGAGGTAGACGACATGCGGTCTCATGGTGACACATCCACATGTCAAATAACCAAGTCCTAGGTCAAAAAACAAAAAAATTCTGGTCTGGACAATTACTCCCTATTTGAAGTACATAAATTTGACCTTGAGGTCAAGGTCACATGAAGGTCACAATGGTATGCGACACACACCGGCTCATGGTGATACATCCACATGCCAAATATCTAAGGCCTGGCTCAAAAGACAAACAAGTTTTGGTCCGGACAAAGTTTTCTTGAAAAAAGCACAAATCTGACCTTCAGATCAAAGGTCAAGGTCACATGAAGGTCAAAATGGTACGCTACACACCGGCTCATGGTGATACATCCACATGCCAAATATCTAAAGCCTGACTGGAAATACAAAAAGTTCTGGTCCAGACAGTTTACTTTAAAAAAGCGCATAAATCTGACCTTCAGGTCAAAGTCACATGAAGGTCACTATGGTATACTGCACACTGGTTCATGGTGATACATCCACATGCCAAGTATCTAAGGCGTAGGTCAAAAGACAAAAAAGTTATGGCCCGGACAAAGTTTGTGTGATGTTTTCCTTAAAAAACACATAAATCTGACCTTCAGGTCAAAGGTCAAGGTCACATGAAGGTCACTATGGTACACTGCACACGGTGATACATCCACATGCCAAGTATCTAAGGTGTAGGTCAAAAGACAAAAAAGTTATGGCCCGGACAAAGTTTGTATGAGAAGAAGAAGAAGAAGAAGAAGAAGAAGAAGAATATGCACTAAAACAATATGTCTCCCTTCTGGGAAGGGGAGATATAATTCAACATGGTGTGCATGCCTACAGGTCTTGTGACATGAACACGCTTCAAATGCTTATGTGGAAAATGCAAAAACAAATGCCACAGGCAACAATAGACCAGACATGAAATGTTATGTCAAGACGCTTTCTATATTCCTTTGATTGAGTAAAACAACTAAATCCCTCCAAAAAAATCGCCGAGGAAGTGTTCACATTACACAATACCAACTATACTCGGATCATCAAGGAATGGAATTATTAGGGAACAGGTGTTTGCCTGTAACATTTCTTTTCACGTCAAAACTGCAGAAAAAAGGACCCTGCAATTTATTCTTAAAGAAATACCCAATCTTCTGAATTTTTTTTTATGTTTCACTAAAATTTATACAAAAATTTTTTTTATTCTTTTTGTATTTTTTTATATGCCTATTTTAGGGCTTAGCGGCAATCGTAGATAATAATATATACATTTATTTCTCTGTTTGCACTCTACTTGTATAGTATAGAGCCACCTATTGTAGGGAAAAAAAGAGAGAGATATCATTTGGGTCAATATAGTAAAAAGTAATGATTATCATGCCACTGCTAATCCTTACACTCAGTATACTGAACCTAAAACCATTATGGTTGCCTCCAATTCAATCGGCTTTGAGATGGCAATTTTGTTTAGCATGTTCACTATGCAGAACAAATATTTTGGGAAGCGTAAAAGATTGAAACTAAAACACACACAACAGAGATAAGGTATTTTTTAAGCCAGCAACAGTGTCTCCTATTCTTCAGCTTTACACACTTTGTCAGGTAAATGTTTAATGATTTGAAAATCGAAATCTTTGATGTTAAAGTTGTTTTGACAATCACACTGCAGAGTTTTCATGTATTATTTGTTGAATAAAAACTTTTTTTTATAATTATTAGCATACTCTTATTTGACTATTTCTTTGAGAAAACCCAAAACCACACCCAAATAAGGGAGGGTATATTCTGACCAGCCTGCTTCCTAACAAAATTCAACATGAATCTAAGGACTATAACACCTTAATTTTTTGCCACAAATTTATGCTGATTTTTGCTGGCGAAGAATAGGTAGACAGATAGGGTACAATATCTCTGAAAACAAATATCATTTACCCCTCTCAAGACCTTGTATAGGTCCCAAAAGATTTTATTCCATGCAATACGAGAAAAAAGTGATGACCACTGGACCAAAATTGACCCAAAATTTGACATGCATATTCCTTATCGCATGTCAATTCACGATTATTCAAATAAAGTTGCACGCCCAAATGGGACACCATAAGGGGCAGTACTCTGATAACACCCATACATTGTTTTTTTTTTTTAAATTAAAAATCTTCGTCTCCCGATGCATTCATTAGAATTTTCTGATATTTGGTATATAACATATTGAGGTGGGTCAGATCCAGGTTTATTCAAAGCAAGTCTCTGAATTAATATTTGGGCACACCACCACGGGAGCCCAAATTTTAATTCACTGCAACATGAGAAAATTTCTTTAAAAATCTTCTGCAGATCCACCAGTCAGAATGCCATTAAGAAAATGTCCCTGATTGGTGCTGTTTCATCCCTCGAGGGAAAAAAGCATGTATTGTCAGCTACGAAAACTCCAATTTGCACCTCTACTGAGCTGACTATAATCAGTAATCTCAAAAGTACTGCCAGTGCGGATGGCCACTCTCGCTGAAGTCTCTTGAAGAGCGAATGTCTCCCAAGGAGCTCACGCATGCTAGATTTTGGGGTTAGTTTTAACTAGCACTGTTAGGCTAATTGGGCTAAAGAGCTTATAACCTGTTTTTTATTATAATAAAATTACTAATTTTGGTCTACTTTCCTGAAAAGAGCTATAGCTCTCTTGCAGAGCTATAGCACCTTTAATTTGTCATCTGGAATACAGAATGTAGAATAATAGTTTGATATTTACATTAAAAATGCATAATATGAATAACATGTTTTAGACCAATAAAAATCAAAATAATTAGTGAAATTTTTTTAGGTAGTCTTTGTGGGTCTATTAGTTGAAAAATATATCTTTTAACCCTTAGTGGCCAAGTCCGAGTTCAAATCTGAGCATTGTCCTTTAACCCCTAGCACTCTGGTAGTACAACAGAACTTACTCCAATCACTCTGTTTTTCTCTTGTGTAACTATGAATTTACCAATTATATCTTGTTTGACAGAGCTCAATGAGCTCTGTCAAACAAGGTATATTTGGTTAAAATATCAAACTGCATTATGAGAAATATTTGCTGCTGAAAAAACATTGCCATTTTGATATCAATGTGCACCGGATTAATTTAACGATTAGACAGAACTTGCGAATCGATCCTGATTAACCCCTGCTGTCATTGCCAACCAGTTAAAAACTACAGTGCTGTTACATTATTTATTCTCAATCAGAACTCAAGATCGACGGGTTTCAAGAAGCAATGATGGTAAATGGCTTTCTCGAAAACACCCATCAAAATTATAATTTAATAAAATGGAATATTTAAATGGTCTCTTTTTTAACCCTCTTACTACTTACATATGATTCCAAAATGCTTTTATTTAACTTATGACAGCAGAACGATTTGTTCGTTTTCTGTCGCATTGCCCCTCTCGTCACAACCGCAATTCTGGAGATCCAACCATCTTCTTATTTTCCACACGGCTTCTTTATGGCCCTAGATGCATTATAAGACCTATTAACCCTTCACCCAACATAACGACCAAAACCAGCCAGCACTATTCACAAAAATCGCCAATTACCTTTCATTATTTTTTCATGTTTTGTCTCATAAGCATAGGTTATGACCCCTCTTTGGGACGAGCTCTTCCATGGGGGTCATAACCTATGTTTTTGAGACAAAAAAAAATCAGTTATTCAAGAATTTTGTTTGCAAGTGTAATCTGCTTTTCGTGTTAGGTAAAGGGTTAAATGGATCAGACAGATGCGTAATGCGGATGAAGTTACGATGTTGGACTTCAAAGAGAGAGATTCATGGTACCAACGTCACGAAGTGTATCTGTGTTGTGTCCTTGGCAAGGCGCATAATCCTGATTGCTCACAAAGAGCCACGGTGATGCTGTGTACTGTTTTAAATGGCTTGCTTTTAACCCTCTCAATAAGACATATTTAACCCTTCGCCCAATGTAACAATGAAAAAATCGGCCAGCCTCATTCACAGAAATTCCCATTCAATTTTTATTTTTTCATTTTTTGCTTGAAAAAATATAACTCATGATCCCTCATTGGAATGAGCTTGCTTTAATGGGTTAAAATAGTGTATTTAAATTTTACTTGATACAATATGAGAGTAAAGATATCTTTTAACCTTTAGTGGCCAAGTCCAACTTCAAATCTGAGTATTGTTCTTTAATTGTACCCACAGACATCACTTGAGAATCGGTCCTGATTAACCCCTAATGATCATTGCCAAACACTTAGGATACTCCTGTGCTCTTTTACATTATTTATTCTCAATCATAATTCAAGATCGACGGGTTTCAAAAAGCAATGGTGAGTGGCTTTCTCGAAACACCTGTCACAATTATAATAAAACAGAATATTTAAATGGCTTTTTTTAATTCGCTTAATACTTTAATGCAAGTCCAAAATACTTTCACTTAACTCACGACAGCAGAACGTTTGTAGGTTTTCTTCACATTGCCCCTCTGTTCACAACAGCCATTCTTAGGATCTATCTAACCATATTCTATTTCCCATACGTCTTGTTACTTTTTCATTTTTGCTTGGAAAACATAGCTTATGACTCCTCATTGGAATAAGCTGCTTTTTTAAGCGGATTATTTATTTAGTGGTGTTTAATGTCACATATTTCTGCACAATGGCTAAGTTTTACGGGGGGAGAAAAACCAGAGTACCCAGAGAGAAGCGCCCAGGCAACAGCGAGCAACTGTCAGCTCCCTCACATACTAACTCCACACAAGCAGGGTTGGCATTGGTTGAAGCAGGTGCATCATTGATATGCAGTACGTATTAGTACACAGTGCCACATGCCCCCAAGTGGGCAATGGGGTGAAGTGTCTGGCCCATAGAGACAGCATGGTTGCCGCAGTCTGTGCCTTCCAAAGGAAGGACTTCTTAACCCTTTAGCCAACATAACGGCAAAAACCGGTGATCATTATTCACAGAAATGTCTATTCAGTTGTAATTACCTTTTCATTTTTGCTTGAAAAACATAGCTTATGACCCTTTATTGGATTGAGCTCATTTTTTAAAGGATTATTTATTTATTGAACCTCCTAATGCATTCCCAAAACCCATACATACATTTTTTAAATGGAAAAAGTGGGCGTGGCCAAAAATTTTGGGCACACTCAACTCCAGCATGGTGTGATGAATGGACCTGGGTCCAACAACAAATGAGTCAACCCTCGAGGGGGGGGGCGGGGAGGTTAAAACATGGATCAAGACCGCTGAGGTTACCTTGGGGTCATTGAGTGCACTCTTCGGTATTGCTGAAAACACAGTTTTTGGCCCCCTAAAGAATTCCCTTGATCGAACCCTTTTATTGCTCTGTGCATATATGCCTTTTCTGAATGAATATCTTTAAATACTGTTAACGAAAACCTATTTCTGATTTCTTTAAAACTATTTTATCCCCAAAAATAAGCCTCCAAAAATATTCCAATTACATTATAGAAGGGACTCCGTGGCTCAGTAGGTAGAGGCAAAGGCTGCAAACCGAGAAGTCTTTTGGTTCGAATCCCAGCTGCGGTCCTTGACATACATCACCCCCATTGCCCACTTGGGTGCATGGTGGCATTGTGCATTAATGCGCACTGCATGTCGATGGTTCGATAGTGTACTTGTCTTCTATAAAAAATGCAAACCTGCTTGTGTGGAGTCAGTCTGTTGGGGAGACTGACAGTTGCTCGCATTTGCTCAGTGGTTCTTTCAGGGTACTCCACCTTCCTCCTCCCATAAAACTGTTCGGCACAGGGTGACAGTGGCTGTCAATAGTGTCGTTAAGCCCAATAAATAAATAAATAAATAACATTCATAAAAGGCATGCCTGGATAGATTAGTTAGAATATTTTTGTCCTATATGCACTGTTTGTCAACACGATAACCTAATACAATCAATCCTATCTTAATGTTTTGTTATACTGATAGACTGTACTTGCCAATGAGTTCACTGAAGTCAATAGTCATTATTATATAATTAGACTAGGGTATACTTACCTGTAGGATAATTGGAATTATCCTCGATCTCCTCATAGATATAGAGTTCAGCCTGCAGATTCCAGCGCACGCGCAGAATGACCACTATTTAAAGCCAATTAAAGAAACAATAAAGTCTGCGACCCAGTTTCATAGTTGTGAAGTGTGGATTCTACAAGATAGAAGTTAGGGTTGGGTTTAATTCGGGCGGGCTTGAACTCTATATCTATGAGGAGATCGAGGATAATTCCAATTATCCTATAGGTAAGTATACCCTAGTCTAATTATATATTATCCTCGATCTTCTTCATAGATATAGAGTTCAGCCTGCAGACTTCAAAGCCAGAGCATTACTACAAAGGAACCCATGTGATAGCGAGATCAACCTACAGGTATAAGTAAGGGAAACCTGTACAAATAAATGTATACATGTATTGAACAAAATAGAGATGTAGTTAGATATCACTAGAACATACCTTATTGAGTCTGAGATCCTAAAGCCAATATGGTGGTTCCAAATGTGGAAGAGGCTGTCTCACGAAGATAAAATCTGGTGAAAGTAGACTGTGAAGACCAGTTGGCAGTTGCAAGAAACTCTGGAATACTCAATCCAGCAAATCGTGCCGCTGATGTAGCTGCTCCTCGTGTTGAACGAGCACTATATCCAGTAATTCCAGACTTCACTAAGATATATTTAATCCATCGTGCAAGAGTGACTGAGGTGACTGGTCGATGAGGTTTCAAGTAGGAAAGAAATAAAGGTTGAGAAACAGCTGTAGCACACCGAAGTGATTTGGTTCGTTGAATGTACACCTCGAGAGCTGTCTTGATACAAAGCTGAGGATCATCAGGATATGCTGGTAGTACAATTTTGTGAAGCATCCGTCCTGGTCGCGATGTCTTGGTAATGCGAGTGATATGAAAAATGGCACAACTGTTAGAAACTGATAAATGCTTGAGGTCTAAGAAAGCTAATGACTGTCCTCTATCAGCAGAAACTAAAGCGATTAATATTACAAGTTTATAAGATAAAGTCTTGAGAGATAACTCTTCATTATGTACAAGTGATTTTAAATAGGTTAATACTGTAGATATGTCCCAAGTTACTGAGTATTTAGGAATCAGTGGTTTCAGATTGAAGATCCCTTTAAGTAGCTGAAGAATTGTGGGATGTTTTCCGATACAAAATCCATCAACTGGTGGAAGCATGGATGACAAACATGAACGATAAGAATTTATGGCACTGTAGGATTTGCCAGCATGATACTGAGCAGTCAAAAATTCTGTAACATCTAAGACAGAGGCTGAAAGGGAATCCAACTGTCTGCTACTACACCAGCCCACCCAGCATTTCCAAGCAGATGAGTATTGTTTATTTGTTTTGGTTCGCCAGGCATGGCAGAAGATCTCGGTAGCACTGCTTGAAAATCCTTGACTGCGGAATCTAGACCGGACACGTTCCAGGCGACTAATTGCATCGTGTCGGAAAGTGGATGAAGTAACTGTGGGCTGTGTGGTAAGCGCAGTAAGTCTGGTGCTGGTTGAATCAAGATAGGTCATTGAGTGATTGACAAGACAGCTCCAACGCCACTGGAAACCAAGGCTGGGTTGGCCAGTTCGGTGTCACAAGTATTGCAGTTGCTTGATCGAGTTGAATCTTGTGGAGACACTGGAGAATCAAATTGAAGGGGGGAAATACATATATATTCAGGTCTGTTCACCGGAGGGAAAAGGCATTTGTTCCAATCGCTTCTGGATCTGGTTGCCAAGAAAGAAATTTCGGAGTCTGATGATTCAGGCGACTTGCAAATAGATCAATCTCTGGAAGGTAGAACCGTTGGCTGATCAGAGAGAAGACTTCTGGATTGAGCCTCCATTCTAAATGGTCCGAAAAGTTTCGGCTTGGCTAGTCGGCTTGACAATTGTGCCTCCCGGGTATGTGCACTGCCGACAGATGAACTCGTCGCTCCAGTGCCCAAAACCAAATTGCTTGGGCAAGATCGTTCAGCATCGGAGAATGGGTCCCTCCCATGTGGGTGATATAGGAGACAGCGAGGAGGGGTTGCCAGGTTGCCAGCCAGAGTTTGCAGAGTGAAGAAAGCCGCTTTCAGTTCTAGTACATTGATGTGTGAATGCTGTTCCAGTATTGTCCACCTCCCAGACGTGGACAGGTGACCCATCACACCTCCCCATCCCTCCTGTGAAGCGTCGGAGTGTAAGATTTGACAGACCGCTGGTGTTAGGATGTGTTTGCCTGGAAGAGTCGGAAGATGGGTTAGCCACCAGCGCAGATCCATGTAAGAGTTGCTGGACAGGAACATGCGACACTTGTAAGACAGATGATGATACAAAGCGGATGTCTTGTCCATTTCCAGGTGTCGGTAGTGCAGGGGACCTTCGTACACCGCCGGGAAGCAGGACCTGATTAGGCCAATCACTTTGGCAACATGTTGGATTGTAGGATGAGGGTGCTGTATAAGAAGTTGAATTTCCTTGCAAAGTGTTGTCTTCTTGTCCTGAGGCAGAGAAATTGTCATTGTGGTGGTGTCGATGAAAAATCCGAGAAAGACTATCTGTTGTGAAGGTTGAAGATTGGATTTTGGAACACTGATAATGAAGTCGGTGGCCTGCAGAAGATGTAGAGCAGTCTCTGTGTGTTGTTGGCATAACATCTGAGAGGAGCCCATCCAGATTGAGACGTTGATGTACATTATGCCGCTGTGTCCTCGAGCCCGGAGATACGCCAGGAGTGGCTTGGTGACCTTGGTGAACACACGGGGTGCGGATTTCAGTCCAAACGGGAGACATTGGAACTCATATAGTTGACACTGCCATTGGAAACGAAGATATTTGCGATAATTGTGATGGATGGGAATGCTGAAATATGCATCCTGTAAATCTATTGACGTCAAGTAATCGTTCTTTCGGATGAGTCGCAAGGCAGTGCGAAGAGTTTCCATCTTGAAGTGTACTGATTGAATGAACAGATTGAGTGGTCGCAAGTTTAAAATGGGCCGCATGCCACCTGTCTTCTTGGGAACCAGAAGCAGGGTTGACAAAAATTGACCGGCGCAAGGCTTTACTTTCAAAATGACACCTTTTTGAAGAAGAGAGAGGATCTCTGCATTGATGATGTTCCGCTTGGAATGAAGCTTGGGAATTGGTGTGACTGGTTGAAACCGCTGAAAGGGTATGTGCATAAATTCTAGTTAATAACCGTGGATAATTTTAGAAGAGCGGGATCGGATGTTAGCTGAGACCATGTGTGGAAAAAATATTTCAGACGGCCGGCAGGAAAAGGAATTAATTTCTCGGTGTCTTGGCTGGTGTACATTTCGAGATTTTCTTGGCGAATGATTGGGTTGCATTGTTGTTGTGGTTGGTGTACCAGGGTTTCCGAAAATTCTGGTCCCTTGAAGCTTTGTTGTAGTGACGAGATTGTCTGTAGTTGCCAGTTGTTGATGTTGAGGACGGACGAAAGGAAGACCGAAAATGCTGTGATTTGCCAGAGTATACAATCCTATTGGTAGCTTGTGCCGTTTCAGAGAGGTCTTTACAGGATTTGGATAAATCTGATCCAAACAACTCATTGGTGATCGGTTGAGACTTATTGCAAAGGTCCTTATATTCATGCGAGAATACTTTCCGCAAGTTTTCCTGGCGACCAGTGGAGCTGAAGTATGACGAATGCCCCAAAAGAAAACAAGAATCATGTGCAGTATTAACCAAGTCAACTAGGGTGTCACTGTCAGGATGCTGCTGTTGAAGATTCATTAATTTATCAGTTAATGATGCCAAAGCATAAATTCCAGATATCAGGGTGCCTTGCGACCTTTGCTGTGTCAGCTCAACATCCTTCGCAGATTTGGACAGGTGACTCCAAATTCTGTTGTTGACAGTAGGTACAACAACATATGGCATATTTCCTGGGTGATGATACCGCTCCTTGCACTCCTTCAGAAAAATGGGATCCGCTTCCTTGGTGCACGATTGCGTGAGGAGAGTTGCGATACGCGAGGTGACGTCAGGTGCGAGTTTATCCTTGGAGAAAGCCGTCTGAAAGCGATCCAGGTCCGACTGATCAGAAGACGTGAACTGTTGGTCGTCAATGTCGCTGACGGACAAAACTTCATCAGCCTCTCCGCGATCGGGATCATCCAAATTTCGATCGGGGTGTGGTGCCGCGAACGTAGGTGAAGTCTCAGAGATTGTGTGTGATTTGCATTTCTTCAGAGGCTGAACAGCCCTGAACGACTGATCATGGGCGCGCTTCTGTCCTGATATCAACTCAGTCAATGCTGAGAGGGATTGCTGAATTTTATCAATCCCTAAACTGCAATGAAGGTCAGCAATGGTCTGTGAATAAATTCATGGGCACAGCCATGTTGGTTGACGAAGCTGGACGATTAATTTCCGGAGTTGATCGGTATGTTCTGGTAGTCACCGGCCGACCGTGACAAGTTAGAAAACTGTCGGTCGTCGTAATATGTGTCGTTTCAGGCGACAGTGACAATTGTGACAATGGCATAGCCTGTCGATGATCAACAGAAGAGTCTTGCGACTGGTTGGCTGCTTCAGGTGGTGCAGTCATTCGTCGTGATCCTGGAAAACGTAACCACAGTGCAGGCGACCCCTGAGCCAAAACTGGTGCAGAAGCCAGCGGAGGTCGTGTAAAGTTCAGTGAACTGTTAATTGAACAACTTGTTGAAGACGGCAGTGCAGCATATTGTGAAAGTACAAAAAACCTGCCTGGCATAAAATTGGATCGCTGATCCACCTCAAATGTTTTAACGTCCCCAGTGGGGCATGATGTGCCAGTTTCAGTTTGTAAATTAAGATTGGACCCTGCATGACAGGGTTTAATCCAATCCCGACATTCCACGTCCCGTCCTGTAATGGCGTCGTGTAATGGAATTGCCAAAATCGGCTCCTGCTGAAGAACTTCCGCGTCCCTTTGACAGTTGTCAACGATTGGTGTCCTCTCCTGGGAATCAAAACGATCCTTGGTGGTAGAAGCAGGAGATGGCGTACTCATCTTGATAATGTGTTGCGAATGAAAGGAAGAAACAAAAGTTGAAAGAGAGAGCTTTAATGTTGGTCCTTCTTAGAACGCACTGAAATAAATTATGAAACTGGGTCGCAGACTTTATTGTTTCTTTAACTGGCTTTAAATAGTGGTCATTCTGCACATGCGCTGGAATCTGCAGGCTGAACTCTATATCTATGAAGGTGATCGAGGATAATTAAAACTTGATAAACAAGAGGTCAGAGAGAATGCTGTAAATTTTACAACCAATAGCATTGTATATTTATTTAATATCAAGTTACAAAATTAACCATGTTGAAAATAGAACTCTTCACATTTCAAAGCATTCTTAAGATTTATTTATTCTCAATCATAACTCAACAGGTTTCAGTATGGAGTGGTGTGTGGCTTTCTCAAAAAAACTATCACAATTATAAAGTAATAAAATGGAATATTTGAAAGGTCTGTTTTTAACCCTCTTAATACTTCAGTGTGAGTACAAATACCCTTCATATAACTCATTGCTACAGTAGGTTTTTACGCTTTCCTTTCTGTAACATTTAATTCTATACGGAATGCGACACCTTTCCACGTTTACCTTCCAAAGTAAGGTATTCTTAACCCTTTCCCCATCATAATGTCGAACACCAGCCAGCATTATTCACTTAAATTTTCAGTCAATTTTCATTTCGTTCTTGCTTGAAAAACATTGCTGATGACCTCTCATTGGAATGAACTCCTTTTAAAGGATTAAAACAGAATATTTGAAGGGGTAAAATGGAGTATTTAGAGGGATTATTTTAACCCTCTCAATATCTTAATATGGGTCCCCAAACATCTACTTTTGCAATGCATGCATAATGATAACACTTTCTGTTCTCACAATGATGCTCTAAACACGCATGGGCTCTTGGGGACCGTTTACCTCTATATACCAACATTACTGAATTCTTTTACTCGCAATATATTTTCCAGAGGTATCATGTACCTTAACTTTTTCTTGGTAATATGAATATTTGCTATCATCTATAAATACGGCATATCCGGAGTTGGTGGAGCCAACATGTTTAAAGTGGGATACGCCTATACTTCAGGTTTAGAATGACCTATAGGCATGGGACCTACACCGAATGAGTTGAAACCTTCTGGAGGTTCAAAATGTGGTCCACCCCAATGCGGGCAACGGAGGTGATTAAGCGCATATTTTTCAGAACTATTAAGAATTGCATTTTTATTTATTTATTTATTTATTTATTTATTTATTTATTGGTGTTTAAGGTCACATATTTCTGCACAATGGCTAATCATGACCACGACAGTTTTAGGGGTGGAGAAAGCCGGAGTACCCGGAGAGAACCACCAAGCAACGGCGAGCAACTGTCAGCTCCCCAACATACTAACTTCACACAATCAGGGTTAGCATTGGTTGAAGACAGGTGCAGCATCGACGTGCAGTATGCCTTAGTACACAGCGGCACCATGCCCCCACGTGGGCAATGGGGGTGAAGTGTCTTGCCCAAGGACACAACGCGGTTGCCGCAGGTGGGATTCGAACTGAGGACCTCTCGGCTTGCAGCCTGCACCTCTACCAACTGAGCCACCGCCCCCTCTTGCATTTTTATAACAGCTAATGCAATGCTGAAGATTATCCATGTATCTCATCTTTCAAATAATTGGCAGAGCCGAAAATGTCCATTTCTGATTCCTGTAATGAACCCTTTGAATGCTGGGCACATATATGCCTTTTCTGGTTTCTTATAAAAAGTGTTCTGATTGCTGTATGAATATCTGTAAATACTGTTAACGAAAATCCATTTCTGATTTGTTTAAAAATATTCTACTCCTGAAAATCTAAATTTTATAGTAAATTTCCTTTCTTATTATACCTACCACAACTGTTTACTACAGGCTTGAACTACAGTGGAAGTCCCTAACTCGGATAAAATACTCTCTATTTTTGTCTTTCCCATGCAATTTGGGAAAGAAAAGTGGTGCAAAAGCACCAAGAAAAAATAAGCCAAAACTGGGTCGAGACCAACCGGCGCAGACCCAGTACGGGACGCTCTCTCCTAAGTACAACTCCACGACTTCCGTTGCCAGTGCACATATACGTCGCTAAAGACTCATTCTTTTTGAATCCGTCAACGTTAGAGTTATGTGATCAGCGGGGAGGAAGGATTCTTTACCCGTAAAGAAGACGGGAGGGCCTCCATGTAAACAATTGTGGTAGGTATAATAAGAAAGGAAATTTACTATAAAATTTAGATTTCTTATCAACCTACTCACAATTGTTTACTACAGGCTGAATAGACAATAGGCTGGAGTGAATAGCATAACCAACCCACACATAACCCCAGTGCACTGGAACCGTGAAGCAGAAGGAAGAGGTCCCGAGGCTTATCAACCATAACGTCGCAATCACTGGTAAAGGACAATGAAAGGAGACATATGGGCCTGTGTAACACACAGACAGAAAAGGGCAGTAACAGCACAAGGCTGAAACTGACCTTCAAGAAGCCTAATGGCTAGGGCAGACAACAGCCTGAGCAGAAGAACGAGGACCCAAGGCAAAAAGGTCCTCCGACTGCTCCTGCAACTGGCGCAGATAGAAGGTGGAGAAAGTAGAGGCACTTCTCCAGTAGGCTGCCTGCGTAACATCCGACAACTTGACGGAGTTAGAATAAGCCCAAGAAGTGGACAATGCCTGCACCTCGTGGGCAGAAATACGATTGGTAATACAATCGCCAGCTGCTAAACGACCGTAAGCCATACAAATAGCAAGACAAATCCATCGAGAAATGGATTGAGGAGAGATCTTCTGTCGACCCGGAATAAGAGACAGAAAAAAACGTTTCCTGCCTTTCCGTATGAAACGTGTCCGATCGATAAATGCGAATAGCACGGACCGGACAGAGCAAAGGTCGATTACCCTCAACAGAAGGAAGAGCCCTGATACAGATAGGGGGAGGAGTAGTATCTGGTAACTGATTCTTGGCCAAAAAAGAGCAATCAGTGGTAGAAGTAACACTGTTGGGAGAGCTCCTAAAAAAGGCCGGGTCAACCGAGAGGACGTGAAGCTCACTAACCCGTCTGGCCGAAGCAAACACCATCAGAAATGCCGTCTTATATGTGAGAAAAAGCATATCCACCTGGGATAAAGGTTCGAACGGCGCCCCCCCCCCCCCTCCGAGGCCTTTTCAAAGAAAAGTGCCGAACAAGCTTGGAGCGGTAAGGATTAGTGCCGATACGACGCTTTCCCACATAAGAAAAAGTCTCTGAAAGAATGGACCTGTAACCCTTGATGGTAACAGGCTGGAGACCCCGAGAATCAAACAGATATACCAGAAACTCCACAATCTGTGAAATCGAAGGATTGGCATAATCAACAGAGTGATCAGCACACCATCGACAGAAGACCCTCCATTTAGCTGCATAAGCTAAACCAGTCTCGAAAAACCTCTACGGAGGAGACAGGACCTGACAAAAGATATGCGTGAAGGAACAATGAAGTCGGGTCAACGTGAAACCTCCTCGGGTGACCATGACAAAGAAGGTCGCGACGTAGCGGGAGACGTGCCGGAACCGCCGCCTTCAGCAAACGGAGCTGATTCATCTACACCCGCTGAGGAGACAGGGGAGCGGTCAGAATGATTCGACAACTGCAGGTTCGAATTTTGGCTAGAACCTGAGGCAGAATCGGAACCGGCGGGAAGGCGTAGCCGACTAGACTGTTCCAATCGAGTGACAGAGCGTCCACGGCAAAAGCCAGAGGATCTGGACACGGGGACACGAAAGTGTCCACCTGATGGTTCCAACGAGTTGCAAAGAGATTGATGTGGGGACGTCCCCAGAGATTGCAAAGCGACTGGAACACTGCCCTGTGGAGCATCCACTCGGTGGAAATAACCCTGCCCTGTCGGGACAGGGAGTCGGCTAGGACGTTCAGACGACCGGGAATGTGACGAACAACCACTCCGGCGTGAACATCCTGAGCGAGCAGAAGATCCCGAGCCAATTCGTACATCGGAACCGAGTGCGTGCCGCCCTGGTTCCGAATGTAAGCAACCACTGTCGAATTGTCGGTTCGACAGGTGAGGGATCCACTGCCTGAAACGCAGAAGAAGAGCAAGAGGCTCCTTCTGGTTGATGTGTAGAGCTGCTTGATCCTGGTCCCACATCCCGTGTAGGGAAAGACCGAGAGGATCCAACGTCGCACCCCATCCGGGATCGATGGTATCTGCCGTCAGAATGCAATCGGGCGTGGGTAAGTCCAATGGAACACCCTGCGTAATCCACTGAACATCTGTCCAGGGAAGAAGGTGAGGATAAAGAGATTCCGGAAATGGAAGCACCAGATCTAGAGAATCTACATTCGGTCTCCAACGACTGAGCAGAAAGTGTTGGAGAGGTCTGACATGCAGCCGACCTAGAGGAATGAGATCCGTCACCGAACCGTAGAGATTCCGGAAATGGAAGCACCAGATCCAGAGAATCTACATTCGGTCTCCAACGACTGAGCAGAAAGTGTTGGAGAGGTCTGACACGCAGCCGACCTAGAGGAATGAGATCCATCACCGAACCATAGAGACCGATCAGCCGGAGAAAACTCCGAGCGATCGCAGACGTGGACTGGGACAGAGTCAGAGCAAAAGCTGAGAGAATCACAGCCTTGGCCTGGGGAACCACTACCAAATTGAATTGGGTTTTGAAAGCCATCCCCAGATGACAAAACGACTGAGAAGGGACCAGGTCCAACTTCTCCTCGTTGACTCTGAATCCTAGTGACGTGAGCAAGCTCAACAGAGTGGCGACATCCGACTCCAGTAAGGCAGCATAGGAATGCCTCTGGAGGATATCGTCCAGATATGCCGAAGTAGTCACCCTGGACTGTGTGCGATGGAACGCTATCACATGCAACATCAGTCTGGTGAAGTCCCAAGGAGCCGGGTTGAGGCCGAAAGGCAAGGCCTTGAACTGGTAAACTCAACCCAGAAAAGCGAACCTGAGATACTTCCGTGACGCCCAATGCATCGGAACATGGAAGTAAGTGTCTCGCAGGTCGATGCTGGCAGCGAAATCTCTCTGGTGAATTGAATGGCGGACCGACCTGAAAGTCTCCATGCTGAACTTGGGAGCTATGATAGACTGGTTCAGGATACTCAGATCGATAACCGGTCGGAGTCGGCCGTCCTTCTTCGGCACCAAGAACAGGCGGGAATAGAAACCCACTGACTGAATGTTCTTGACAACCTTGATCGACCCCTTTGCCAGGAGATTGCCAATCTCCGTGGACAAAAGTTCCCGAAGTAAAACGTCTGAAGGAACTGTGGTTGGAAGAGGCACCCTTAACAGAGTGGGGTGCCGTCGGAAGGATATTCGCAGCCCGGACCGAACAACATCTAACACCCACGAATCGGATGTGATGGTGGCCCAATGGTCTGCGAACTCTGCTATCCTTCCTCCAACCTGGGACAAGTCAAGGTGAGGACCTTCATTTCGAGCCCCAACGAGGCCCGCGAGAGGAGAAACCACCTCCTCTACTAAATGAAGAATCCTGAGACTTCCCTCGATTCTGCCGACCTTTACCCTTAGCCCTTGAGTAAGAAGTAGAAGCAGCGGCAGAAGGATCAGCCTTTTGCTTCGCAGAGGAAGCAGAAGGGTACTTGTTAGGCTTGGAAGGCCCCTGCCTCCCCTAGAAGGCTGATCAAGCTGACGAAACAGCAGCTGATCTTTGGAATGACGTAAGACGTCATCCCGGACCATTGACACGGAACCATGGAAAAGTTGTGGACCTGCCAAAGAAGCAGATCGAAGAGCAGCGCGCTGCTCCTTGGGAAGGGAACGTCCTGTGTCCAGCACAGCGTCCCTTCGAACTAATTCCAGATTAGCCGTGTTACAGGTCATGCGTGTGAGTAAGATGCATGAGCACCTTGGACAGCACACGCAAAGGAGCCTGTACCTCGTCAAACTTATCTGGAGGCAGATAAGCAGCTAAAGCTGAGACGACGTGTTCTGAGAGAGAAAGCATGCCAAGCATCTCTCTAGATAAGCCCAACGTGGACTTCAGAGTCGTCATTGGAATTCCGGCAGACTTGGGCTTGGAAAGCCTGAGGGAGGTGGAGTCCTGATCCAGAACCGTCAAAGTCTGACAGACCGACGGATTGGCGGAATCGCAGGAACGATAACGCACAGGAGGCAAAAAGGTGTCAACCCTGGTGAAGAACGGAGTCTTCAGAGCCTTGGAACTCAGCTTGGAGTCCAATGCTGAAAAAAGCTTCAACCACCTGTACCGACTGGCACGGTCGAAGGCGACCAGAAGTAGGTTGCTCCATAGGCTGTAGGTGCGCGACCGATGATCGCGGCCTGGCTGACACTGTCGGCTGGTTAGCTGGTTTGAGATCAGGCAGAAACCCAAACACAAAGGCAAGAGCTGCCCCCAAGTCCGAAGACTGCTGGCCCTCGACATCAAGCATGTCGGACTCCTCCCCAGAGTCAGAAGACACATAGCCCATCGTGGGCAAACCAGCCGACGCCTCCCATGGTGTCGGGACACCAGGGGGATCAGTAACCGGCCTGTTTCCAATCCCGGGAGGCGGCGCCATAGGAGTCGCCTGGAAACCACTCGCTGTCTCGCTGGAAGCAACAGGAAGGCTCTTTGACAGAACCTGAGTGAGTAAGGAGAGGGCCTCCCTAAGCTCACTGTCCGAACTGGCCGGTTCGACAGGGGAGCGAACCGGCAAAGTGGCTTCACCTCTGACCCTCTTAACCAGCGAAGGGTCACGATCCTCCAAAACACCCGACGCGGGACGACGGGTGGCAGCCGAAACATCTGAAGGCAGATGTGTATAGGGGTACGAGGCACCCCGAGGATCAATATAGTGAGAACTCATGAGAGTCACGGCAGGACCTCTGCGGGGCAGAAGGTCCAGGCTGCACAAAAGGCGTTGGTCCCCCAAAACTGGTTGTGTGGCCAGAATGAGTGGACGGAAACGCCACGGAGTTCATAGTGTCTCCACTAAGAACATCCGAATTCAAAGACACAACTGTGGTGCTCGACGGCGTAGAGACCACAGTGGTGGGTTCAGCCGGCAGCCCCTTCAAACTTCGCCGAGTTGAAGTCAGGGAAGGCTGAGGCCGATATCCCACGTCTACAGTACCAGACATTCCTGCAGTCCCCTGCAGCGAAAAACCGAGGCTGGCTGAAACTGACGACGAAGCAGACCAGCAGTAGTAGTAGATACGTTGGGAGTCGTTGAGTCTGGTGGAATAGTGGAGAGAGCACACCTGGTCGACTCCGAAGGAGGAGTCACAACCCTAGTGACAGTCTCAGATGTCGACTGGAGGGGGACCGTTGTCCCGGAACCAGGCACCTCTTCACCAGAACACTCAACGGCTCCCGCAGTATCCACTACAGGAAAAGACTGCACATCCCCCACGGAGGAGGAATAACTCTCACCAGACAAGGTCGGCTCAGGAGCCCCCGAACGACCATGTTCTCCTTTCCCGCGGGAGCGGGAGGCACGGCCACAAGAACAAACGACACGGTTAACTGACGCCCAGAAAGTGGATGACCATGATCCACAGACATCACATGGCCGCTCAGCCAAACACCCATTGCAGGAGGAACAAGAAGAATGTGAATCGTCCACATGCTTTGGCAGCAGACATTGCCCACAAGGAATTGTCCTGGGCATGATAGAGGTGAGAGGAGCAAAGAAGGTGAAATCAGAAAACAGAAGAACACCCCCAAAGAAGAGAGAAAGGTGACAGAAATTAAGACCCCAGACGGTCGACCGGGAACCACACAACAGGATGACTACTCTCAAAGGAGAGAAGAAAAACTGCAGGAGCAGTACCCCGCTGACACCCAACTCGAACACAATTAGAAAAATTAGCAAATTAAGCACTGACAATTGTGAAAAATAATTTAAGTCTGAACCGCATGGCACACGAAATTCACGTGCGACTCGAGAGAGAACATATAAAATACATTATGGATATATAATATGTAAGAGAATATAATAAAAACTGTTCCTGAGAATACAAAGGATACTTGGATACACTATGAATTAGGAAACATCAATCAACGAGTTGGATAAACACTGAACATCTCGACACAAGGCGGATGACAAAAAGAAAGAGTCTTTAGCGATGTATATGCGCACTGGCAATGGAAGTCGTGGAGTTGTACTTGGGAGAGAGCGTCCCATACTGGGTCTGCGCCAGTTGCTCTCGACCCAGTTTTGGCTTATTTTTTCTTGGTGCTTTTGCACCACTTTTCATGTCATTGAAACAAGCTCTGACAGCTGGATCTAGTGATATCCATGTATTATTTGTTTGCTTTTACTGACATATATCATTTAAATTTATCAAATAAATTTGAATATAATGTATTAGGATGGAGTAAGGGTGGGGTGGGAAGCAATCAAAAGGCCTATGATAATGGAGATTTCAAGTTACGACAAGAGTTAGCCCTGTGGGGAAAGAGTACTGATACTTACCAGATTAATTCTTTCTGGAGATCTACCAATAACCACTGTATGTCCCAGTGTAATCAGGTGGGAAGCTACTACTTTGTTTAGAAAATCTGGTTCTAAATTATGTGCTGGACAAAATGCGGAGTCTGAAATCTGAGAAAAAAACAACAGCAAAAATGTCAACAATAATGTTATATTAAAAAAAACCCCAACAAATATGTAAACATTAATATATTATCCCATTACTGCTTTTATTGATTAATCATACCATTTCTTGTTGGTCTAAACATTTCTTTAAAACTGCTCAGTATAGGCCCCAAGTTGGGTACAGTGGTACTGACCAGAATCTTTCATGATTGCTACTGACCTGTGTATAAGATGTGCCTTTATGCCCCGACATGAAGTTAAACAAGTGCACCGCCAGGCGATGGACCAATGTACGGCCGCCTATGAAGAAATTGTGGTTGTGAAGAAATTTTTAGTTGAACAAAAGGTCAATAATTCATTCAAAAATAATTGTACATTCTTGGCTTACAACTCATTCAAGTTGAATATATTGTTTTCAAGTTATTGCGTGGAGAATCAAAAGTCATCAAAACTTTCAGATGGTTGCCATGGTGGCCATATTGGACATGCCAGGATGCTGATTATCGAAAGGAACCATCCTCTAGTCATGACTAATCAAGCATAAAAAAACAGTATCTGTTGGATGTATTGTTTTTACAAAACAAAAGTTAACAGATGGACAGAACGACGGCCGGCTGGACAATGATGCTGGTTATCGAAAAGAACCATCCTCTAGTCATGATTAATCAACCATAAAAAGCAGTATCTGTTGGATCTATACTTTTCAAGTTATCGCGTGGAAAATCAAAAGTCCTTGAAAATCCAAGATGGCTACCGTGGTGGCCATACTGGATATGCCAGAATGCTGGTTATCAAAAGGAACCATCCTCTAGTCATGACTAATCAACCATAAAGAAACAGTATCTGTTGGATGTATTGTTTCCAAGTTATCGCATGGACAAACAAAAGTTAATGGATGGATGGATGGATGGATGGATGGATGGATGGATGGATGGATGGATGGACGGACGGACAGACAGATGGACGGCAGACAGACGGACGAATGGACAGATGGATGGATGGATGGATGGATGGATGGATGGACGAACGGACAGATGGATGAACGGGTGTTCTTACAAATGGCTACTTATGTGGCTATTTTATGGACATGTTAGGTGGCTAACCTAAAACACATGTCCAACATAGTAAAACAAATTTTGGGGGGGGAAAATTTTTGGGGGGCAGCTAACCCTAACCCTACCCTTTACTGACCCTAACCCTACCCACCCCACCCCTAACCCTAAGTTAACCCTAACCCTAGCCACATAACTCTAACACCCCTTCACTGACCCCCACCCCACCCCAGAATGCCCTAACCCTGCTCTACATTTATCCAAGCCCCCACACCCCCAACAATAAGAGATTCTGTTACGTGGATAGCCACATAGCAGACTTTAACCACATAAGTATCCTGTTTTACTAACTCGTAGCCACATAAGAAGTCATTTGTGTGTGTGGACCAACGGACAGACGGACGGACAGACAGATGGATGGACAGACAGACAGACAGTGCCATACCATAACACAGCTCGCTCATTTGAGCGGCCGTATAAAAAGTTGGTGCCACTGATCGGTAAGAAGAGTAAGAGTTTACAACCTTTTAGTTTTTACTGGGAAGAATTACAGAGAACGCAGTTGCAGAGGGAATGAGGGTTGCAGTTCTGTTGCGGTTATTAGTGTTCGAATAATTCGATAATTTATTTTCTTATTTTTTCAAATGAACAGTTGAGACTTACATATTTAGCATCAATAAATCACTAAAATAACATTTGTGGAATTAACTGACTTTTATTGTTTGTGTAACATCCGAAATAAACAAGGCAGTGAAAGAATAGCCCGGTCAGTCAGCCATTATCCCTTTTCAAGTGTAATGTCGAAAATATCCATATCACTCCTTCATGACCTTTCGTCATGAATATTAACTATCCAAACTCTCCCACAACTCCAGCCACACATGCTTATGAATATAAATATGTGCACTGTTGGTTGATGAAAACTGAAGCATTTCGAAGACAATGCTGCTATTATTATTTTCATCAGCTTCTGACACTACTTGAGTTTATGTGCATCACTTCACTGGAAATCATCTTGAAACAACCTCTGTCAAATTTCCCGAGTGATAAACTACATAATGAATGTGGAACGACATGAGGCACTTTGAAACACACGACTGATGGTTTGCAATAATGACCAATTAAGTATTTCTTCAGAAACGCTTTGATGTATGATCAAAGATTCCATCTTCAAAGCATGTTGACCCTTTGTCTTTGCTGTGTGTATTTGACTATTTGTTAATAAATACATAACCCAAAAGTTGTTATTTCGACACATGGAATGAAAACATGGTACATAATTGCAAATAGTGGGACAAAAATCACAATGCTGTGTTGATCCGTGTGAAAGTAGAAAATACTGATTGGTCGATGACATAAGTTTAGAGTCAAGTTTAGTAAATTGTTTATACCCATTCAGTCGACTTTGGAGGACTAGAAAACTCACTGGTTACCAGGTTCACTTGTACCAAAAACCTGAACTGCATTAGCACAGTAATCAAGCATTGCTTCACTTTAGCATGTTTTTATGTGCCTCCAAAACATTATTAAGTTTTTGACCCCTCGTTGGAACAACCTCGATGAGGTTGTTCCAACGAGAGATCAAAACCTTTGTTTTGCTGGCAAAATTTGACAAAACAAGGGCAACGCCAATCACCAGCGATCAGACAATAGTCCCCCATGGTTGGGGGCGTCACCAAATTGTGGACTTATATCTGATGAATGTAGGAAGATTGAAGAAAGCTACACCTCCAAATGAAAAATTATTGAAATTGGAAATGCTGTTTATAAGTTCTAGTCATAAAACTAATTATATCCAATTTCCAATGAAAATACCTGCCAGTCGGCCATCTTGAAAGTTTTTTTTTTTTAAATTGACATGCATCAATTTTACATCATGTCTGATCAATGCTGAAAATTTGAACAAGCAAACCAAATTTCAAACCGATCTGGTCATAAATGTGCCCTGTAGCAGCAGTGCCAATGAACTAAGTTCAATGGTCGTTGCCAACAGCAACATTTTTTGCCGGAAATTGAAGAAAATCGATAGCTCCCATCTAGAGGTCACCCCAAACAAGCATACCAGGTTTCAAAGCAATCCGATCATAAATGTGCCCTGTAGGGTGTGCCAAAGGGACAAATTGAGGTCTCACTAAACTAAGTTCAAAGAACGTTGCCAGCGGCACCATTTTTTGAAAGAAATGGAAGAAAATCGATAGCTCCCATCTAGAGCTCACCCCAAACAAGCACACAAAGTTTCAAAGTCATCTGATCAAAAATGTGCACTGCAGGGTGTGCCAAAGGGAAATATCGATGCATAACTGCACTAAGTTCATCGAAGGTCGTTGTCAGTAGCAAGATTTTTTGACGGAAGTCGCAGAAAATCGATAGCTCCCATCAAGACGTATCCCCAAACAAGCATACCAAGTTTCAAACCGATCTGGTCATAAATGTGCCCTGTAGGGGTTGCCAAAGGAATATATTGATGCCTGACTGAACCAAGTTGAATGGTCGTTGCCAGCGGCAACATTTTTTGACAGAAATGGAAGACAACAGATAGCTCCCACCTAGAGGTCACCACAAACAAGCATACCAGGTTTCAAAGTAATCCGATTATAAATGTGCCCTGTAGGGTGTGCCAAAGGGAAATATTGAGGTCTGACTAAACTAAGTTCAAAGAACATTGCCAGCGGCAACATTTCTTGATGGAAATGGAAGAAAATCTACAGCTCCCATCTAGAGGTCATCCCAAACAAGCATACCAAGTTTCAAAGCGATCTGATCATAAATGCAACCTGTGCGGTGTGCCAAAGGAAATTGTGGACATACATACGTACGTACGCCAATGGACGAGAAATGACGGCAATAGCTCATCTTGACTTTGTCAAGTTGAGCTAAAAATTATTGAAATCGGGAATGTTGATTAGAAGTTCAAGGCAGAAAACTAATTGCAAGCAAAAAAATTTATGCGCATCAATTTTACATGATGTCTGATCACTGCTGAAAATTTGAAACAAAAGAGTCAAAGCATCTCTGAGATATAAGTGGTAACAGGACACACCAACATAATATACTGAGTCAAAAAAGAAAGTATAATAAACTTTGAGGAGCAATTTTTTTAGTATTATTGACTTTAATCCCAAACAAATTACTGTAAATTCATATTTCGAGTCTAGCTGCATGAACTTGCATAATTTCATGTTCTTACTGTTGCCAGCGTCACGTCAGGACATCGCAATTCAGACATGGGGTGAAATGAAAAGTTCACACATGCAGTCAATAGTGTGTATGTCCACTGTTTGCCTCTTGGATGACGAGACATTGACGGCACATGGACCTGATAAGTCTCTGGATGTCACCCTGTGGTATTGCATTCCACTCCTACCTTAGAACATTACGTAAATCGCCCAATGCCTGAAGATCATGAAGTCGTACCCGAGGTCCAACTGATCCCAAAGATGCTCGATTGGCGACAAATCTGGCGAAAGTGGGGGCCAGGGAAGAAGTTCGATGCTCTGCTCCTCAAGAAAGTCTCGACAGATACGTGCCACGTGACATCGTCTTGCTGGAATAACTGCAATCCGACATTAGCGTTGAACAATGGGACAACAACAGCATTAAGAATTTCGTTCCTATATCGCTGTCCATTCAGATTACCGTCAATGAAGGTCAACTGCATTCGATGGTTCAAGGAAATTCCTGCCCAAACCATTACACTACCCCCGCCGAAACAGTCGCATTCCCACACGCAAGCATCAGAAAACCGTTCTCCTCATCGGCAATACACTCTTGCCCTACCATCAGCGTGCCATAGACAAAATCGTGATTTGTCACTAAAAAGAATTGTGCTCCATCGCTGCTGAATCCAGCGAACACGCTGACGTACCCATTCCATTCTGACGATACGATGACGTTGGGAAAGGATAGGATTGGTCTGTGGTATGGACACCTACTGCGGATTCTGTGTTCAGCGAGTCTGTTGTGGACAGTTTGTGCACTGATTCTATTGTTAGTTCTACCAGGAGAAATTACTGCTGTCCTCTTCGCCAGAAAGAAGCGAACTCGCAAGTGAGACGTCCTGATGTGTCGGTCTTGTGCAGGGGTCGTAACTCTTGGTCGACCTGAACGCGGTCAGTCGGCAGTAGATACAGTGGTTGTCCACCTTCCAATGAGATGGTAAATAGTGGCCACAGTGACTCTGAACTCAGCAGCAAGCTCATCAGGTATAATGGCCTCATGCATACCAATGTCACACAACCTCTGATTTTTGGTTAACCTTAGCATTTTTCAAAATGTCGGAAGACAAAAACTAGCGTGTTTTCTCAATAACCCAGGCTCTCTAGCACAACATAACACAAAGAAAATCATCGGTCACCCATTCAATTTGACATTCTCAGGTAGCATGTGCTATTTTGCAATCCGTAGCAAAATTGTATATGGTTGCGTGGACAACAACATGCCATCAAACTGTTTGCACGACTTCTTGTCCACGAACATGTAACATTAGAACTATTATATTTCATCTTTTATGCTATTTTTTCACATTTGTTACTATTATACTTTCTTTTTTGACTCAGTATATATATACAAAAATGGCTTACAAAAAGCTCAAGTTCATTTAAATTGCACAATTTATGCCCGATTTCTGCCCGATGAAATTGGACAGGTCTTTCAGAAGTTCTAGGCAGAAAACTAATTACATGCAATTTCCAACAAAAATGGCCCAGTTGGCCATCTTGAATTTTTTTCCGAAAAAAAAACTGCTGTGCATCATCTTTCCATAATGTCTGATTAATGTTGAAAATTTGAAATGCCAACATTCAACCATCTCAGAAATACAGGTATTAACAGACTGACAGACAGACAGAGGAGAATCCATATGTCCTCTTCACAGTGAAACTGTGGAGGACTAATAACAAGAGGCCCTCAAAAGCCTGTAATTGCTCACCTGGCAGAACTACATATCCCTCAGTTATTCTAATCAAAATCAAAGAATGCAGCCGGTTGCCATGCTACTTCATGCTACTTCATCTGTGCGAAACAGAATGGTGATTGTTTTCACAGGACTTTCCATACATATAAGTGCCAAGTTTGGTTCACACTGGCCAAGTAATTTCAGATAACATAAAAATGTGATTTCCCATTGGGTTTCCATGATAACTATGACTTGCAATTGCGGCCACGTTTGCAACCCGATCAACATTAAATGAAGATCGTTGGTAGAAGGTGTCACAGTCATCAATCATGTGAAGTTTCAAAACAATTGGTCTTGTGGTTTCAGAGGAAAAGAGTTTTCAAAATCCACCAATCAGAATCAAAGAATGCCACTGGCAGCCATGTTTTTCACCCACCAGGAACAAAATAAGGAACCGTTGTAGAGAACCTTTCATAGACCATTCCTGCCAAGGTTGGTTCACATTGGCTCAGTAGTTCCAGAGAAGATAAAAATGTGATTTCCCCTAGGGTTTCTATAGTAACTATAAGCCACAACTGCAGCCATGTTTGCAACCCGATCAACATTAAATGAGGATTGTTGGTGGAGGGTGTCCCAGTCATCAATCATGTGAAGTTTCAAAACATTTGGTCTTGTGGTTTCAGAGATGATTTTTGAAAATCCACCAATTAGAATGAAAGAATGCCTCTGGCGGGCATGTTTTTCAAATGATGGGAACAAAATGAGGATCGTTTGTGGAGGACACCTCACAGACCTTTCCTGCCAAGTTTGGTTCACATTGGCTCAGTAGTTCCAGAGAAGAAGATGAATAGGGTTTCTATGGTAACTATAAACCACAACTGTGGCCATGTTTGCAACCCGTTTTAACATTAAATGATGATCGTTGGTAGAGGGTGTACCAGTCATCAGCGATGTGAAGTTTCAAAACATTTGGCCTTGTAGTTTCAGAGGAGAAGATTTTTTAAAATCCACCACCCAGAATCAAAGAATGCCTCTGAAAAAAGTGAGGATAGTTTGTAGAGGACCTCCCAGAGACCATTCCCACCAAGTTTGGTTCACACCGGTTCAACGGTTCCAGAGAAGATGAAAATGTGAAAAGTTTACGGACGACGACAGACGCCAAGTGATGGCAATAGCTCACCTGGACCAAAGTGAATGGTGATTTAGGGAAATAATTCTAGTTGGATATGGCTGTTATGAAAGGTTAACTCATAGTCAATAGTTCTGGTCCGATATGGTCATTATAAAAGGTTAACTCATAGTCAGTAGTTCTGGTTGCCAGTGGTCGGATATGGTCATTATAAAAGGATAACTCACAGCCAATAGTTATGGTTGGATTTGGTAATTATAAAAGGTTAACTCACAGCCAATAGTTCTGGTTGGATCTGATCATGATAAAAGGTTAACTCAGCCAATAGTTCTGGTTGGATATGGCCATTATAAAGGGTTAACTCAGTCAATAGTTCTGGTTGGATATGGCTGTAATGAAGGGTTAACTTTTAGCAAATGGTTTTGGAATGATATGGTCATAAAAGAGTTAATTCATAACCAGTAGTTCTGGTTGGATAACATCATTATAAAGGTTTAACTCATAGTCAATAGTTCTGGGTGGGTATGATCATTATAAAGTGTTAACTTATAGCCAAAAGTGTTGATGGTATATGGCCGTTATATACATTAATCTTCTGCAACTGTACCCCCTTAGATTTTGATATAAATCAACTCACTCCCCAACACAATATGTCTTTCTCTTAATGTAGGATTGAAGCACATCCAGTTAAACCTCCTGTAACTGGCATCTGTTTTGATTACAATACAGCAGCGCCCCCCCCCCCCCCCCCACCCGACCACTTTCCAACCCTCTAACTGTAACATATGTTTTATACTTAAAGGTGTATCTGTGTCTCTATGTGTGCGTATACATATGTATACATTACTGGTTTTTATGTCGACCAATTCTGATGAGGACTCTTGCTATATCTGTAGAAAGAGATATAATGCATTGATCAACTCCAACTGTACGCCCTCAGTTCTTGACACAAATAACCCCACCCCAACTCCATCACTCCCCAGGCCATAACTGTAAACATTTTACATGTGTATGTGATTCGATGTCGTGGTTGTATATCATATATAAATTAAATTTTCCAGGACTAAAATTTTCTGATATATCTTCAAATACTGAAATTTAACTCGATGCGTATCATCTATGTTTTTCTATGAAACGCTGTGTACTGGGGCATGATGCACATCGAAGGCTCACTGGTCTTCAGCCGATGCTGACCCCTGCCTGTGCGGAGTTACGACCTTGTAGAGTTGACAGCTGTGTGCCATTGCTCGGAGCTTCTCTCCAGGTATACCAGCTTCCTCCACCCATGAGGCTGTGTCCCTGGGTACCAAAAGTGTCATTAAACCCCAATAAATAACTTACTAACTAAATAAATAAATAAATATGTATGTTTTCCCAGCACACACCTGTATATGTTTGTTATGATACAACCTACAGCCCACTCTTCTCCAAAGGTTAAAACTGTTATTGGATAATCTTCGGGTGTGGCTTGATCTAATTGTGGATGATACAACCTACAACCCTTTTCCCTCCCTAGGTCGAAATCTTAATTAATGATACCTAAGTATGGCTTCAAATCTAATTGTGGAGGATACAACCTTCAGCCTACTCTCCTCCCAAGGTTGAAATTGTAATTGTATAATATACAGATGTGGTGGTGTGCTGATGTGATTGTGGTTGATATAAAAATGTTTATTTCATTGATGTCAACCCACAGGATATGTGCTTTGGAACATCTGTGGATAGACTTACACTATATTAGTTCATCTCCAACTGTACCCCTCCGATCTTGATACAATCACCCCACTCCCCAGGTTAAAACATATATAACTACTCCCAAGTTAAATATGTATAAAAATTGTAGTGTGACTTGCTGATCAAACTTTTTTCCAATTTTTACAGAGGGCCTCGGCATGGCCTTGACATGTGATCCCTCATTGGAATGAGCACAGTGAGCACGTTTTGATGGGGCTCGCATGATGTGGTTTTGCTGAGATGTTTTGGAAAGTTAAAAAATTTATAGTAATTTATATATTTTTTATACTTACCAATGACCCAGACATAGCTGGTGCTAACTCTTAAAATATAGGGCCAAACACAAATTTTGCCCCCCAATCCCCAAAATTTGCATCTAAAACTAAAGAAAACATGTCCAGAGAGGCCCTCCACACCTCGCCCCCACTGCGCATGCGCAGTGTCAAGGACGTTCCGAAATTGGCGCCATTTATCATTCTAATAACCAGTGCCTGGTAAGCGCTATGTACTCAGCGGGGAGGCAAGAGTTCCCAACTCCTGGGAGGGCCATCCCCGTCTGGGTCATTGGTAAGTATAAAAAATATATAAATTACTATAAATTTTTTAACATTTTTATACTGTACCAATGACCCAGACATAGCTGAATAGTAAAAAGGCTGGAGGGCCAAGGACATAGAGCAAAATGGAATACGCTCAATAAAATAAAATAGAGTCATCCCCTGTAGGGAAAAGAAGTAATAGGCCTTACATGTATCTTTCTTATTTATGATAAATTAGAAAGATACAACACCTTCCAAAAATTGAGCTTCATACATCCATGTACTCTATTAATATCCAATAATCCTTATACTAATAATTTTTAAAGTAAGCCAATAATAAAGTAAGTCTAGAGAATAGAGACTCTTATACTCCTAAAAGTGTGTGAGAATTGCATAATCATGTCCGTTGACATATGCAATATTCAAAAGCTATACTTTAAAAACTAAGACTTGAATGAATTTTATAAACTTAAACTTCTCACTAAACAACCATCCTAAAAACAGCTCAGAATTACTAACTCCGGAGGAGGTATCCCCTTGTTTTCATAGTAAAAACAGGTGACCCAAGGGAACACCCTCCCCCCCCCTTTTTCTTGCCCTGGGTCAAATAGCCCAGAGCGAAGAGGGCAGCCGAACGGAGACACTGCCGAAACAGACAGCCTACCTAGCTATAGTAGCAACTGTTAAGTGAATGACATTCTGAGCAGTAGATAATAGACCTAACAATAGAGGCCTCCAGAAATGGACTCGATATTTCTGAGATAAAATTCATGAATGGATGGCTGAGCGCAATGAGCAGCCTTCAAAAATCTATAATAGAACACTATTAATGTAAGCCCAAGAAGTAGAAGAACTCTTACTTCATGAGCCGAAATCTTAAGCACAACTGCTAAGCCAATGATATACCATAAGCAGTACGCTAGTTAATAGAATCCATTAACAATAAAATGGAGCGTAACGTCCTTCTACTAGACATCAAAGACAGAAGAAGCTTACGCCCTTGTAATAAACAGATATCTGTTTATAAATACATAAACTGTACCCGGAAAGAGTAAAGGCCTATGCCCATACGAAGACGGAAGGACCTTAAAATAATAGGTTCCGGATAATAGGAGCCTAACTCTTATGCAACAATCCAACCTAAATAGTAACGGAAGTATTGATTCCGAAACTATGAAAGTGAAAATCATCCATCGATAGTGCATGAAACTCACTGACTCTACAGTAAAAGAGAAACCAACAGAATTACTGTCTAAAAGGTCAGAATTTGAAAACTACTGTTTCCAGAGGCTCAAATGATTACTTAGCTAAATAAGAACCTGAAGTTAAAATCCGTATAGGAATTTAATCTAAAGATTCTAAGTCTATTTATCAAAAAGTTACTAACTGACTTAGATAAAGAGACAAAAGACTCAATTGTAAACTATCGTAGAGTGCATAGGTATGAGGTAACATAAACCTATAACCTAAATAACAACAGGCTGCAGTAGATCTTGTGAAACAAGTATACTAAAAAATAGCAATGAGTAGTATGGAGGGATCAACCATATGAACATAATGATCCCTACACCACGACGGAAGAGCCTCCACTTTAGTCGCATAGAATAGCGAAGAAGAGGATCTCCTATAGTAAGAAATCGCGTCCAAAGCTCGTCCAGTACAGTGCTTACAATGCAATATGGACCACACAACGGAAAACATGAAGGTTGCGACCTTGCTGGTTGTGATAAAAATGACACGATTTACCCAGTGAAAAAAGATCCTCACATAGAGGAAGATTTCACGTTAAGATCCACAGTAGACAAGAGAGTAAATTACTCATGATCTCTGTGAAGATAGAGATGCTATCAACAGAAATATATTGTGGTTGTTTATCTTAGCAATACCTGCTAAAAACAACAGCGCCGGAGGATACGCGTATCCTATCATTCTGTCCTATAGATCAATAGAGCGTTAACAGTATTAGCTCAGAGATCTGGACCAGCCAACACATACGTCTGCAATTGATTAGCCAACTGTGTCATAAATAAAACATCATTGGGCGCTCCCATAGATAGCAAATCTGATTGAATACTTGTTTGTTGAGAGTCCATTCTGACAGCAACAAGCGACCCGTAAGAGAACGGGAGTGCGATAAAACAATCAGACGACCCAGAATATGACGGACCAAAACTGAACTTGGTGTACTATAACCAACAGACGGATTCTTTCCATTAAATTGAATAACGGAAACGAAAGAGTGCCTCCCTGGTTCCGGAGATACGCCACTACTGTCGAATTAAAGGACAGGAATTTGGGCATGCGTTTCTGAATAATGTTCATGCAATGACATAAAGCAAGCCTAAAAAACATTATTCCGCGGAAGTTAACTGATAGCTAAAAGACTGCGGAACCCAAAGACCCTGGCACTTCGAATCCGTAGGGATCAGTATATATCCCAATCTGTTTGACTGGCAACCGTCATAACAGCCACACTCGGGTCCGGCAACTGCGGCGGCACTCTCTGAGTCAACCACCGAATGTTTGCCCCAGTCTGAATCTCTTGTAACACTAGATAGACAAGAGAATGTATAAATCAAGCAATTCATGGATTGCCGGAAAGTTGCCGTCGAAGAGAAGCTCCTCCGAGAACGAAGCGACTCTGAGAGAGTTCTTAACCTACTATCCACGCGTGGATGTAGCTAGGGCTGCCTCACGTCTAACCAACTCCAATCAGCCACTGAAGGGCGGAGTTATACGTGAACAAACTACTGCCCTCAAAAGAAATTACATTGAGAATAATATCCCGTAAATCTTTTCTTGAAGACGTAATGATAACGCCTCAGTAAGGCGGATTACGTATAATAAAGCGTCTAAGTTAAGTCTAATATACATAATGTCGTTCCCAACATTGAAATTGGAAAAGACATAAACGGTGAAAAAGAATATATGCAGTCTTTAATCACACCGTCTAGACGCATATGAACTCTCGGTATGCCCTGCTCTGCCAAAATAAACTATATGTAAAAAAGATAAAATGGCAGAAATGAGCCACGCGGACAAGAAACTAAACTATCATGCTTAGTAGCCGTCTTGTATATATATAAATATATAGCGTCGAAAAATAAAACACATGTTGTAATGACAATATTGGACTGCGTCGGTAAGTCAGGGACAAAGTCCCTGTACCGATCGAAAAATCCGAGTCCAATGACGCTATAAGTCTCTTATCCAAGATCGCAGCAATGAAGTCCGAAAAATAATCACTGGAAGAAATGCCAGAAGATATGAAAGGCATCTTCCGATACTACTAAAGGGAAAACTCGAAATCTTTCGAATCCCTTTCGCCATCCTGTCGGACCCTATAAAGCGTTCGGTCGTCCGTAGCTTGATGCAACCGCGGACCGCACCGACCCAGCGCCGTCGGATAATTCCTGATTCGACCGAGAAACCGTCAATTGCTGGGATGCTGCGAAACAACTGTGCTAACTCGGATAGCACGTCCGTCACTGAGGCCTGAGGAGCAGCGGTCTTACGATGCATTGCCGCAGGAAGCTCCGAGATCGTTACCCCGTGCATACTTCCAATATGCGAGCGAACGGAGTGTATAGGCCTCGTGTCCCTTGGCTACCGGATGGCGCGACCTATTCGCTGTGGAATCACTGAATGCCGAAACTGATCGGATACTCGAGGTCACGTAGCCAATGTGCGGTCGTGTGCCCTGCTGTGAGGATGAGGAAGCATTAAAGACAGTCTCTCGGACTGTCAATATAACGGAGCGTCCCGAGCAACGGACATATGCTCCGAATGTAAAATATCTGAACCACAACATGCGGTCCCCTATGTTGTTGGCTTCCTCCGATCTGTCCTCAATCTGCCGTCACTGGGTGAGTACTAAAGTAATTAAAGTGCTCGCATCACCCAAATCTCCTTCCTAGACCGCAACGGACGAACCCGGCAGCCGAACCATTCGATGAATGTACGCTACACCGGGTGAGCTAGCGAATGTCACTCCGTAAGCGATAGACATATTCCATGAGCACTTATTGCCGCTAACTCTTCATTAACTATGACGACAGAGGCACACTTTTGAAAGACATCTCCATAACTCTTCGAACAAGAAACCAGAAATGCTTGGATAGCAAGCATAAAATAATAATATATATAGCGTCGTTCAATAATTCGAAAGTTTGTGTGACATTATTGGACTATGTCGGAACTGAGGGACGATGTCCCTGAACCGAACCAAAAATTTCTAAGTCCACCGACGCTATCAGTTTCTTATCCGGCATCGCAGCATATGTTGTTCCGAAAGGGAAAGCTTGAAATCCACCGAATCCCTTTCGGTATCCCGTCGGACCGGATGAAACTTTCGGACGTCCGTACCCGCTTCCGCGGAGCGTCCCGACCCAGCATCGTCGGATAAAATATATGCGACAGATTCAGTTGATGCTGGGATGCTGCGATAAACTGTGCTATTAAGGAAAGCACGTTCGTTCCCGAGGCCTGTGCAGTAGCGGACTTACGATGCATTGCCGCTGGAAGCTCCGTGTACGTTGACTCCCGCATACTTCCTATGCGAACGTCCGGAGTCTGCAGACCTCGAGTCCCCGGCTACCGACCCAGCGCTGTCGGATAATTCTCGATCCGACACCGTTTCTGTCGGCTGCTGGGATGCTGCGATAAGCTGTGCTATGTGCACAAGAATGTCCGGCGTCGAGACCTGCGGAGGCGCAGTCTATCGCTGCTTCGCCGAGGGCAGCTCCGCATCAGATGGCTCCCGCATACTTTTCCTATGCGAACGTCCGGAGTCCATCGGTCTCGAATCCCTGGCTGCCGGATGGTGTGACCTGGTCGCCGAAGAATCCTTGATCGGCGAAGCTGGTAATATATCGGCGGTCACGCAGCCAAGGTGCGGTCGTGTGCGCTGACGAGAAGAGGAAGCCTTAGCAGTCTCAGCGGACTGCCTATACAACGGAGCGTCCCGAGCGACGGACGTATGCTCCGCTAACGACACATTTGTACCACAACATCTGGGGCCAGATGTTGTTGAACGAGAGAGGGGCCTCTCTCGCTTGCCGTCCGGATGGACCGGAACGAGCTATGAACCGGACTAAAAGGCTTCCTCCGTTCTCCCTCCGATCCGCCGTCACTGGGTGTGCATTAAGTTAATTTTATAGTGCTCGCATCACCCCAAAATTCCTTCTAGACCGCAACGGACGAACCCGGCTGCCGAACCATTCGGTGAATGGACGCTACACCGGGCGAGCTAGCGGACGTCAAAGGCCGTCGAACCTACTAGGGTCCTCTTAGGCAATTGGCGTATTACATGAGCACTTTTCCGCTAGCCCTTCATTAATTGTGACGACGGAGGCACACTGTTGGAAGACATCACAGATACATCACCCTAATCTTGATCGTCTGAAATAGAAATTGATAAAGTAGAGTGACCCTGCGGGGAAAGGACCGGAGTGTCCAAATCCCCAACAACATACCGTGACATACGCTTCCCATATTGTCATCGAAATCATACGATACAGAACCGGAGTTAATGCGAGTACACTGACCACATATAGAATGATAATAAGGTCAGAGGAAGACTTCCTCTTAAAACAATAGATCAATATCCTTTCAATGTGAAAAGAAAACAAGTCCTGGTACTCGCACTAACCCCTGGCAATCAAAATACATAATAATAATATGATCCATTAATATAGAAAAAATAATTGAAATCAAAATATTTTGAAAAAATATTTTTTCAGAACAGCCCAAGTTTCTGAAAAGTAACGTTGAGCCCCAATGGATCCCAAGCCTAAGTGTGGACAAAAATTTTAAAAATATTTTAAACAATTTATTCAACACTTACGAACAATAATAATGTATCTAGTTATGATTGAAATAACATAAAGATATTATTATTTAGAAATCCCCCCCTCACACAGAGGGCTGTTGTAAATGTAAACAATGAGTGTAAAAACACTAAAATAAGACTCCAGGCACCCAGGCCCGAAATCAGTTACCAAAAATACACCATCTGATGCAAAACAGAGACTTCCAGGGAAGAAACTGCAGAACATCAGATGGTAGATGCAGAACACAACGCCTAACCACCCGTAGGTGAAGACGTAAACATGGGGAAAGAACAGAATTCATTCTGTTATTCAGCTAAACTCCCAAGAAATTTTAGTAATAATAATTACAGAAATTATGCCAAAAGCATGGGAGAATAGCAAGGGGGAACTTAAAGGACAGGGAGAGAGGAAAAACACTTGTAAAAACAGTGTAACTAAATAATCAGAATGACAACAAAATGGCTGCTGCCTTGAAAATAGGTAACTTAACATAATTTCATTAAAAAATTTTAAGTTACAGCCCTGATAATATTCTGTCACACATTCTTTTCCTCTCCTCCTTTTCTATCCTCCTTAGAATCACCATTTCACTAATATTTATTTGTCTGGCATCATTTAAACTGAGATTTAAAAGCACAAAGATCAGTCAGATGTTAACTGATGAAGGGCCAAACTTAGAATGATAAATGGCGCCAATTTCGGAACGTCCTTGACACTGCGCATGCGCAGTGGGGGCGAGGTGTGGAGGGCCTCTCTGGACATGTTTTCTTTAGTTTTAGATGCAAATTTTGGGGATTGGGGGGCAAAATTTGTGTTTGGCCCTATATTTTAAGAGTTAGCACCAGCTATGTCTGGGTCATTGGTACAGTATAAAAATATACAGTTTCTTTCAAGTGCTCACTCTATGAATCACGCAACCGAGATGACATCAAAATTTACTATTTTAATTGTTTTTTCTTCTACAATTTTTTTTAACAAAGGGTTTTGGCAGAGCCATGTCATGTGACTCATTTTTTTTTTAACTGCTTAATTTGTGAATCAAGCTGACAACCGCTGCCGAATCATTGGGTAAAGGGTTACGATATATTTATCCATGTGCAGTTATAACCCCCATTCCATAATGAAGTCAAACGCCCCACCCTACCAATGTCCTAGTCATAACTGAATCTGCAAAACACATGGTTGTGAGTCTCTGATATAATTGTAGACCTATCAAAAAATAAGTGATCAGATTTTTTATTTCGCCCCTACCACTGAAATTGTTTTACAAGGTATCCCTGTGCATAACTTCGGTTTGTATAACTTCAGTTAGATACACATACTAACCTACGTGCACTTATAATCATCAGCCAGCCATGGTGTCATTTATTTATTTATTAAGGTTTAACAACACTTTAAGAGCCAAGATCATATCGTGTCAGTGACAGTTTTACAGGTGAAGAAAGCCGGAGTACCGGAGAGAACCACCGAGCAACGACGAGCAGCTGCCAGCTCCCCAACATTGTAACTCTGCACTGCAGCACAGGCAGGGTTAGATTGGCTGAAGACATGCGTGCCAACATGCACACCTAACAATCTCGAGCTATAGTCATTATCAAGGCGGTCTGCTGATGTGGTTGTGAATTACTACACAATTATAAACTCTTTAACTCTGACTGATTCTTCTATTCGCAACCACATCGACAGACCTTGCTATTGACCCTACCTGGATGATTTATGTGCCACAATTAACTAACTACCTTTGGGCTGTGTCCCTCAATTTGTATGCTTGTAGCATAACCATTATGTAGATTTTACATCTGCGTCACCCGTCAAGCTTGATGACCCTCTTTTGGTTACTTGATGAGTGTAAAAAGATTTGCTCAAAAGAAATACCTATCATCTTACTGATCAACGAAAATAAATCTAAACTTTAACTTTTTAGATGTGATAGGCATAACAGAAATATTTAATATTAAACCTGGTGTAGAGTATCAGCTAGAAGGGTACCATCCTCTGGTTTCCTGCACCCACCCAGAAGACGATGATGGTAGAGGTGGTGTCGGAATGTTCATAAATGATGATATATCCTTCAAAATACGAAATGACTTATCGATTTTTATACCACATGTGTTTGAATCCCTATTTGTTGAAATACCCCTCAAGAAAAATTGTATTGTGGGAATTTTTTATAGACCCAATACAGGGCCAAGAGCAGACCTAGATATGTTTCTTTCAAAGTTGACGGAGTTACTGGAAACCACAAGTAAGGAAAATAACAAGGTTTATCTCATGGGTGACTTTAATATATTAGTATTGGTCAGCGTAAACACACATTGAAAAATGAATATTTTTATAGATTTACTGTACAGCGCAGGGCTTCTACCCGCTAAAGCAAAGCCCACAAAGTTACAGAATTCACTGCTACCCTAACTGACCACATTTTCAGTAATACTATCAATAATTTTAATTCAGGAATTATAATTACTGACGTCAAGAATCCATTTTGCTACGTTCTACACAGACGAATTAGACAAACGATCAACTGTCCCAATACCCAATTTTAGACGATCATTCAATACAGAGAATATCACACACTTTAAAAGAATCCTATTAACCTGTGACTTTTCAGAGGTCACAAACTATATCTGTCCAAACTCCTGGACATATTCTACATACAATAAATTCCTGGACATATTTTACGTAGCCTTTGAAGAAGCTTTTCCCCTGAAAGCAAGCCCTATAAGTAAAAAATATATAAATGCAAACCATGGATGACGCTTGGTCTCCTGCAACCCTCACAAACAAATGAAAGTGTCAATGACACTCACTATAGCTTAACTTGTCTGTGTGTTGTGTTTGATGAAAAGGATAATGTTCAATGTTTATGAAAGGATTATGAAAT
The DNA here is from genome assembly GCA_031216915.1 of Pictodentalium vernedei. Taxonomy (NCBI): domain Eukaryota; kingdom Metazoa; phylum Mollusca; class Scaphopoda; order Dentaliida; family Dentaliidae; genus Pictodentalium; species Pictodentalium vernedei. The sequence continues at coordinate 618,167,124 of CM062297.1, forward strand.
AAGACAAGAATTGTGATAATTGGGAATATGTTAATTTCTGTTCATGTTAATTTCTGTTCTCTGTATGCTATGTTTTTAATAAAAATATTATGAGGTGTAGACTGTACTAAAGAGCTGAGGGATGGGTTAATGTGGACCTCACAGTTAATGTATGTGGCCCTCACAGTTAATGTATGTCAACGAAAGTTACCAAGTTACAGTAAAATTATTCCAAAATGAGTCATCCTATCAAGTTACATTGAAATCCCTTCATAAATATGGCCCTTAGACTGTGCTAAAGGTTTTCGGGCTTCAGGGCTGTGTTGCCATGACAGTTGACCAATTGCAATAAAAAGGGGACGTCCTCATCTCGACATTATGCTGAGTCATTCTACTAAGTTACAATGAATCCCTTCACAAATACGACATGTAGTCTGTACTAAAGTTTTTCAGGTTTTGGGCTTGGGTAGCCATCATGGTTGAATGATCGTGACCAAAAGGGGACGTTCTCATCCAGGCATCATCTGGAGTGATCCTCAAAGTTACAATGAAATACCTTCATAAATATTACCTGTAGACTGTGCTCAAGGTTTTCGGGCTTCGGGCCCCTGTAGCCATCACAGCTGACCAAACACGACCAAAAGGGTATGTCATCATCTAGGCATTATATGGAGTCAACCTAACAATTTACAATGAAATCCTTCCATAAATACGACCTATCAACTATGCTAAAGGTTTTGGGGTTTTGGGCTCGGGCAGCCATAAAAGCTGAATGATCGCGACCAAAAGGGGACGTTCTCATCTAGACATTATTTGGCGTCATCTTACCAAGTTACAATAAAATCCCTTCATAAATATGACCTGTAGACTGTGCTAAAAGTTTTCGGGCCTCTGTCGCCGTCACAGCTGCCCAATCACGTTCAAAAGGGAACGTTCTCATCTAGACATTATATGAAGTAAACCTACCAAGTTACAATGAAATCCCTCCATAAATATGACCTGTAGACTGTGCTAAAGTTTTTGGGGTTTTGGGCTCGGGCAGCCATCATGGTTGAATGATCGCGACCAAAAGGGGAGGTTCTCATCTGGGCATCATCTGGACTCATTCTGCAAAGTTACAATGAAATCCCTTCATAAATATGACCTGTAGACTGTGCTCAAGGTTTTCAGGTTTTGGCCCCTGTAGCCGTCACAGTTGACCAATCACAACCAAAAGGGGATGTCATCATCTAGGCATTATATGGCGTCAACCTAACAAGTTACAATGAAATCCTTCCATAAATACGACCTATAGACTACGCTAAAGGTTTTGGGGTTGGGCAGCCATCCAGGCTGAATGATCGCGACCAAAAGGGGACGTTCTCATGTAGACATTATTTGGAGTCATCCTACCAAGTTACAATGAAATTCCTCATAAATATGACCTGTAGACTGTGCTGAAGGTTTTCAGGCTTTGGGCTCCTGTAGCCGTCACAGTTGCCAAATCACGTCCAAAAGGGGATGTTCTCATCTAGACATTATATGAAGTCAACCTACCAAGTTACAATGAAATCCCTCCATAAATATGACCTGAAGACTGTGCTAAAGGTTTTCAGATTTTAGGCTTGGGCAGTCGTTACGGCTGACAGATCGAGACCAAATGGGGAAGTTCTCTCTAGACATCATACGGAGTCATCATACCAAGTTACAATGAAATCCCTCCATATTAAATATGACCTGCAGACTGTGCTAAATGTTTTGGGGTTTTGGGCTTGGGCAGCCATCACGGTTGACAAATCATGACCATAAGGGCACGTTCTCATCTAGACATTATACAGTGGCATCCTACCAAGTTACAATGAAATCCCTTCATAAATATGACCTGTAGACTGCGCTAATGGTTTTGGGGTTTTGGGCTTGGGCAGTCATACCGGTCGACCGATCGCGACCAAAAGGGAACGCTCTCATCTAGACATGACCCCAAACCTGCATATGAAATTTTGTGACGATCAGACAAGAACTACGGGGTGTAGCCTGTGCTAAATAAAAATGTGAACAGACTCACAGACTTCCGCACGTGTGATGGCAACAGCTTATCTTGACTTTGTCAAGATAAGCTAAAAATAAATTATATGTTAATTTAAGAAATTAAAATCACTGACTACTGAAAACATAACAGAATACAAACAATTTTGCCAAAAATTCAATCACTTGAAACGGATCTGTAAAGCAGATTATTATGATAAGATACTACTAGAAAATAAATATAATAAAGTTTTTGGGGTTTTGGGCTCGGGCAGCCATCATGGTTGAATGATCGCGACCAAAAGGAGACGTTCTCATCTGGGCATCATCTGGACTCATTCTGCAAAGTTACAATGAAATCCCTTCATAAATATGACCTGTAGACTATGCTCAAGGTTTTCAGGCTTTGGGCCACTGTAGCCGTCACAGTTAACCAATTACAACCAAAAGGGGATGTCATCATCTACACAACCAAAAGGGGATGTCATCATCTAGGCATTTTTGGAGTCAACCTAACAACTTACAATGAAATCCTTCCATAAATACGACCTATCAACTATGCTAAAGGTTTTGGGGTTTTGGGCTCGGGCAGCCATCCAGGCTGAATGATCGCGACCAAAAGGGGACGTTCTCATCTACACATTATTTGGCGTCATCTTACCAAGTTACAATGAAATCCCTTCATAAATATGACCTGTAGGCTGTGCTAAAGGTTTTTGAGCTTTGGGCTCCTATAGCCGTCACAGTTGCCAAATCGCGTCCAAAGGGGATGTTCTCATCTAGACATTATATGAAGTCAACCTACCAAGTTACAATGAAATCCCTCCATAAATATGACCTGTAGACTGTGCTAAAGGTTTTCAGATTTTAGGCTTGGGCAGTCGTTACGGCTGACAGATCGCGACCAAATGGGGAAGTTCTCTCTAGACATCATACGGAGTCATCATACCAAGTACAATGAAATCCCTCCATATTAAATATGACCTGCAGACTGTGCTAAATGTTTTGGGGTTTTGGGCTTGGGCGGCCATCACGGTTGACAAATCATGACCATAAGGGCACGTTCTCATCTAGACATTATACAGTGGCATCCTACCAAGTTACAATGAAATCCCTTCATAAATATGACCTGTAGACTGTGCTAATGGTTTGGGGGTTTTAGGCTTGGGCAGTCATACCGGTCGACCGATCGCGACCAAAAGGGGACGTTCTCATCTAGACATGACCCCAAACCTGCATATGAAATTTTGTGATGATCAGACAAGAACTACAGGGTGTAGCCTGTGCTAAATGAAAATGTGAACAGACTCACAGACTTCAGCACGTGTGATGACAACAGCTTATCTTGACGTTGTCAAGTTAAGCTAAAAATAAATTATATGTTAATTTAAGAAATTAAAATCACTGACTACTGAAAACATAACAGAATACAAACAATTCTGCCAAAAATTCAATCACTTGAAACGGATCTGTAAAGCAGATTATTATGATAAGATACTACTAGAAAATAAAAATAATATCAAAAAAAGACCTGGGAAATCCTATGGAAGGACATATGTAGGTCAAAAAATAACAGCAACCATAACTTCCCAGTACCTTCGTAGATGAAAATATGGAATTAACGGACTCGAAAAGAACCACTGATGGATTCAATACTTTTTTGACGACATTGGAAAGACCACAAGTAATCAAGTGCCCCCTACCCAACGTAATTTTTCGGATTATTTGAGCAATAATAATAATAGAGACTCATTTTTTACAAGGCCTACTAATGAACAAGAAGTAATTTTTTGCATTCATAAATTGAGAGGTAAATTGAGTGTCTCATATAATCAATTTATCATCTGTCACAGGTGGAGTGCCTGACAAAATGAAAATCTCCAAAATTATACCCATTTTTAAATCTGGAGACCATCAACTATTCACTTACTAACGCCCCATTAGCATTCTTCCAACACTCTCCAAAATACTAGAAAAAGTAATGTACGCACGATTAAATACTTTCTTGGTGGAACAAAACATCATTTATAAGTATCAGTTTGGATTCCGAAAGGGACACTCCACCATTCACCCTATCCTTCATCTCATAAATAATGTTGTAGAAATGGTAAATCTGCAAAGGATTGCTCACTCTCAGTGTTTCTAGACTTTTCAAAAGCTTTTGATACCATGAATCACTCAATCCTACTTAAAAACCTGGAGAGCTATGGTATAAGAGGATTGACAAATTCCTGGTTCAAGGATTATCTATCTAACAGGCAGATGTCAGTCTGTTTCTTCCATGAATAGGACATCGGACACATTGGCTCAATTCTAGGCCCCATTCTTTTCTTATTATACATCAACGACATCAGTCATTCAACCTAGCTAAATGTCCTCTCTTTTGCAGACAACACTGCAGGTTTTGTCTCTGGCAACAATCTTGACAACCTGATTGATGAGACCAACTCTTAAATAGATAAGATAAGTGTATGGTGTTCTGCAAATAGACTACGTCTGAATGCCAATAAAACAAAATGAATGCTGTTGCATCCACAAAACGATTCCTATAATGCCATTGGTAGAAAAATCACTCTAAAGAGTACAGATATTCTGTTAATTTGTAACCAACATGAAGAAAAATCAGTTAAATTTCTTGGAGTCCACATGGACAAATATCTAAAATTTAAAGAACACACATCAGTGATTTGTTTAAAAATGGCTAGAGCAATTTTTGCCTTCAATAGGACGAAAAAGTCTCTTTCCTTTAAGGCTTTAAAGACATTATATTACTTATTACTTGCTCATACATAGCCATTTGCTGTACGGTATACTTGTTTGGGGTCAAGTACCAACAGCAAGTAGAATTATAACCCTACAAAAGAAGGCTATTCACGGTATTACGAATAGGAAATATACCTTAAACACAGAACCATTACTTAACAAGAGGTGCGCATCGGAGATGCAGGCGTCGAGTTGTGGCTAATTCCTTCATGCACTCTCTTTTGAAAAACAGAAATGTCATCAAGTTGAGCTCAAAATTCGTAAAAATTGACAAGCTCAAAATTCATAATGAAAGTGTCAATGACACTGTAGCTCAACTTGACAAACTTGAACTTGGTAAGTTATAAATGAAATGGCAAAATTGAAGATCATTGGTACCAATGTCATTTTTTTTGCCAGTGGCAACATTTTTTGACAGAAACCGAAGAAAATCGATAGCTCCCATCTAGCGGCCTCCCCAAACAAGCATGCCAGGTTTCAAAGCAATCCGATCATAAATGTGCCCTGTAGGGTGTATAAAAGGGAAATATTGTGGTCTGACTAGACTAAATTCTAATAACGTTGGTCGTGGCAACATTTTTTGACGGAAATGGAAGAAAATCGATAGCTCCCATCTAGAGGTCACCGTAAATAAGCATACCAGGTTTCAAAGCAATCTAATCATAAATGTGCCCTGTAGGGTGAGCCAAAGGGAAATATTGTGGTCTGACTAAACTAAGTTCTAAGAATGTTGGCTGCGGCAACATTTTTTGATGGAAATTGAAGAAAATCGATAGCTCCCATCTAGAGGTCACCCCAAACAAGCATTAAAGGTTTCAAAGCAATCCGATCATAAATGTGCCCTGTAGGGTGTGCCAAAGGGAAATATTGAGTCTTCTGACTAAACTAAGTTCTAAGAACGTTGGCCGCGGCAACATCTTTTGAAGGAAATTGAAGAAAATCGATAGCTCCCATCTAGAGGTCTCCCCAAACAAGCATACCAGGTTTCAAAGCAATCTGATCATAAATGTGCCCTGTAGGGTGTGCTGAAGGAAAATATTGAGGTCTGACTAAACTAAGTTCTACGAACGTTGGCCGTGGCAACATTTTTTGCCGGAAATTGAAGAAAATCGATAGCTCCCATCTAGAGGTCACCGTAAATAAGCATACCAGGTTTCAAAGCAATCAAATCATAAATGTGCCCTGTAGGGTGTGCCAAAGGGAAATATTGGGATTTGACTAAACTAAGTTCTAAGAACGTTGGCCGCGGCAACATTTTTTGACGGAAATTGAAGAAAATCGATAGCTCCCATCTAGAGGTCACCCCAAACAAGCATGAAAGGTTTCAAAGCAATCCGATCATAAATGTACCCTGTAGGGTGTGCCAAAGGGAAATATTGAGTCTTCTGACTAAACTAAGTTCTAAGAACGTTGGCCGTGGCAACATTTTTTGACGGAAATTGAAGAAAATCGATAGCACCCATCTAGAGGTCTCCCCAAACAAGCATACCAGGTTTCAAAGCAATCTGATCATAAATGTGCCCTGTAGGGTGTGCCAAAGGGAAATATTGAGGTCTGACTAAACTAAGTTCTACGAACGTTGGCCGTGGCAACATTTTTTGCCGGAAATTGAAGAAAATCGATAGCTCCCATCTAGAGGTCACCCTAAATAAGCATACCAGGTTTCAAAGCAATCAAATCATAAATGTGCCCTGTAGGGTGTGCCAAAGGGAAATATTGTGGTTTGACTAAACTAAGTTCTAAGAACGTTGGCCGCGGCAACATTTTTTGACGGAAATTGAAGAAAATCGATAGCTCCCATCTAGAGGTCACCCCAAACAAGCATGCCAAGTTTCAAAGTAATCTGATCATAAATGCGACCTGTGATGTGTGCCAAATGAAATTGTGGACGTACGTACTAACGTACTAACATACTAACGTACTAACGTACGTACGTACGTACGTACGTACGTACGTACGCCGACGGACGAGAAGTGATGGCAATAGCTCAGCTTGACTTTGTCAAGTTGAGCTAAAAATGGACTAATTAAGGCCTATAACTCTGTAATGAGAAATCAGAACAGGCCAGTTTTCGAACTCGTCTGAGATATTATTGCAAACGAATTGTATGGCAAAAATTAGTCAAACTGGAGAACGTTTGTTCATGTTATAGCGCTGATGATCTCAAAATTTGTAAACATTGACTAATTGAGGTCCATAATTCTGTAACAAAGAATCGGATCACGGCTATTTTCGAACTTGCTTGAGATATTATTGCAAAAGACCTGTATGACAAATATTTGTCAAATCGGAGAACATTTGTTCAAGTTATTGCACTAATGAGCTCAAAATTCGTAAAATTTGAGGAATTAAGGCCCTATAACTCTGTAAGAAAATTTGGACCAGGCCAGTTTTCCAACTCGCTTGAGATATTATTGCAAAAGACCTGTATGGCAAATATTAGACAAATCGGAGAATGTCTGTTCAAGTTATTGCATGAACAAACCCAAAATTCGAAAATATTGACTAATTAAGGGCCATAACTCTGTAATGAAAAATCAGGCCGGGCCAGTTTTCGAACTTGTTCCGAGATATTATTGCAAAAGACCTGTATGGCAAATATTACTCAAATCGAAGAATGTTTGTTCAAGTTATTGCACTAACGAGCTTAATTTTTTTTAAAATTGACTAATTAAGGGTCATAACTCTGTAACGAAAAATTGGGCCGAGCCAGTTTGTTTTTGAATTTGTTTGAGATATTGTTGCAAAAGACCTGTATGGCATATATTAGTCAAAATGGAGAACGTTTGTTCAAGTTATTGCACTAACAGTGTGAGGACGCCTGAACGCCCACCCACCTGGACGTCCACCCGCCCAGATGCAACACCAACCATCGCCAAACCATAGGACTCGGTTGTTAATACAACTCGACCAAAAATTGCGGCATACTGAAATTCGATGACCTATATAATTTATCTGTTCTTTTGTTTATGTATGACTGGTATCATTACAAACTGCACATGTCTTTTAACAGTACTTTTGAAATTTACATAAATCCTTCCAGAATGGAAACCAGACAGTCTGGGAGTGTGAGAATACTCAAACCTAGAACTTGTTTCTCTGCAGATCTCCCTCTTCATTCTTTCCGAATATTTAGAATGATTTAAATCCAGAAACAAAGTAACACGGTAGGCCCATATTTAAAAAGGCAATAATTAATACAACTCTAAATTTGTATTCCTCCATCATCACGTGTGCCAATCAGTCTTGTCCGGATTTTTTTTAATAAAGGGATCTCTTCTTCCAAACCCATTATTTCTCCTTTCAAAACTTTATCCTGATAAACTGTTGTGACTTCAGCAAAAAATGTCCCAGGTCTGCGCATGGGGATTGTTTATATTTTATTTAGGCAAAACCCCTGAGGAAAACACAAAAAGAAAAGGCTTTGAAGTCAAGAAATCTGGTGTTTGAGGATGTCAGGAAGACAGCCTCTCCAGCTATGCCATTTCCATGCAGTGTACATGTACCTTGTTATTTGTTGTGTATGCTGCAAAATAAAGTTTATTCATTCACTCAAGGGTTAACTCATAGCCAATAGTGCAGGTTAGATATGACCATTATAGAGTTAAGTCATAGCCAATAGTTTTAGTTTGTTTAAGGTCATTATAAAGGGTTAACTCATAGCCAATAGTTCTAGTTGGATATGGTCATTATAAAGGGTTAACTCATAGCCAATAGTTCTGCTTGGATATGACCATTATAAAGAGGTGTTGTTGAGAGTTATTTTTCAAGAAATGAAAGCTTTGGGACCAAATGTTTGTCTAACAGTTTCCATCCTTAGACAGCTAGAACAGGCCTTGATTTCAACTTGAGTCGGGAAGTTTTGCAAAAAATAACTACTGTTGAACAATACTCCTCTTCAGGCTACCATAACAGACCAAGATTAAATATTTCATTATGACATATAACAGCAAAGTTGTTCCATTTCCAATTGCAGCATCAAGCTATACAAAGTAACCTTGCACTTTATCACAGAAAATGATAACTTAATTCAACCAGATTCTAAAAATGGCATCACAACTTGTTACAGTGGTTATAACAATAATGGTAACAGAAAGAAATCAGAGAAACAACAATAACCCTAATTTAACTATTCTGAAATTTAATTTTTTTTAAAAATTCTATGAAAAGAAAATGATACAATATCTTTTACACTATTTATTTATTCATTTATTTATTTTTATTTTTTTATTTATTTATTTATATATTTATTGGGGTTTAACAGCACTTTTGGCTGCCAGGGTCACCTCGTGTCAGATAGTTTTACAAGTGGAGGAAGCTGGAGTACCCAGAGAGAACCACAGAGCAATGGCGAGCAACTGCCAGACTCCCCAATGTACTAACTCCACACAAGCAGGGTTAGCACTGGTTGAAGACAAGTGCACCATCAACATGCAGTATGCTCCAGTACACAGTGCCACCATGCCCCCAGGCTTACTGTATTTTCCATAACATACTTGGAGTTAGACTATATCGCGTATCTCCTGTTCTGTTTGTTATTAAATTATAAACAACCACTCAAATTAAAGAATAGGTGAAGGAGCGAATTTTCGCATTATACTACCTTATCGGCGGGTCTTCATTTTCCCCTGATTTCACTCAAAAGCTCACCGTTGTTGTCATTTTACGCCAGCAGCCGACTTGTTTGTTTACCAAGGACGTAACGGATAGCATAATCTATTTTTACCTGAGGGTTTCAAGGTTGTTGCAAGGAGCTGTGTTTTGATGGATTTGAATACAGATCAAAACATAAATCTGAACCGTTCCACAACATCGGTATGTTTGTTGCAAAATTCGGGCCCAAGTGAAACTTACGATCACAAAGTGATGACCGTTTCTGTAAAATAAATAAAATACGTCGGAAAATAACTGTTGAGGCTTTCTAAATAAAATCTTGAAGTTCACACTGATAAATTTTGTAACAGCTTCAGAAACATTGTGCACGAAAGCGGACTTGTGAATGATTTAATAATGTTTTTCTGCCGAAAATTCCTTTTTGATGAAAATTCTTTAGTGGGGTTGAAGTTTATCGCCGATTGGGGTGGGGATAAACACCATATTTTCAATATATGGGGTTTATCCCCACCCCAATCGGTGATAAAACACTGATTTCAATAGATTTCTGATTGAAGACCAAAACACAGATTTCTGATTGAAGAACCAAATTATGTACCGTTTTTAGTTAGTTAGTTATTGGTTTTTAAAGCCACATATTTCTGCACAATGGCTAATCATGACCACGACAGTTTTACGGATGGAGGAAGCCGGAGTACCCGGAGAGAACCATCAAACAATGGCACGCAACTCTCAGCTCCACAATATGGCAACTCCACACAAGCAGGGTTAGCATTGGTTGAAGACAGGTGCTCCATCCACGAGGAGCAGTACGCCTTAGTACACAACGCCACCATGCCCCAACGTGGGCAATGGGGTGAAGTGTCTTGGCTAAGGACACAACCCGGTTGCCGCAGGTCGGATTCGAACAGAGTACCTCTCGGCTTGCAGCCTACACCCCTACCAACTGAGCCACCGCGCCCCCATGTAACCTTTTTGCATCCAACGCAGATTACTTATCGAAAAATCAAGCTCTAAAGTATGTTGCTGTCAGAATACTGGCTTTTCCATTTCGCAAAATTTACCAACATGAGACCTAAAACAAAATTCCCCTCGAGCCAAGAACAAAAAATTCTCTCAAAAAACTATGAGTGGACTTTGGGTGATGCCCCCCCCCCCCCCCCCCACCACACCACCACCACCTGAAGTCCACTCCGGCACTGTCCTGCCATTGAACTGCGTAGAATACAATTAAGCCAAGTGAATCGCATTGAAATCAAGTTTGGGGAAATGGGCTAACCATCTTTGGTTTATCGCATATATGTGTCTTGCAAGAAAACAGATTTCAGATAATATGGGGTTGAGATAGCTAGCAGCAGGTCCTCGGTCTGGCATCACTGACTGTGTACACGATGCTCACAAAAAAATGCACTCCACATCTCCAAGTGACATATAGACACACGTTCCAATTTTCTCTGCCAGTGAATTTATAGCCCATACTCTTTGAAGTCTGGGCGGAGCATATAACTTGAACTAAATTTTAAAAGATTAACATGGCTATTCAGGACGTGTCATGTTTCGACCCCCCCCCCCCCCCACCCTCTCCCCCACCCATCCAAACCAGTTCAATAACATTGATCTTGGACTTCACCAAAGTAATTCGCGTTTGTTTTTGACATATGTTTTGGGTCGTCGGCCTTTAATACCATTCAAATAATCGTTAGAAAAAAAATTGTAACATACTTCGCGAGGGTAGGTTAATTTTAGGTTTGTAAAACTTACCGTAAGTAGTTTTCAGTGTGCGGGGATTATCTCTTTTCCACATTACTAAGAGGAAAAGTTACAACGTCTCAATTATAGCTCAAAGTCTTAAATTTACAAACAAAATCTTCAAATATGAAGAAAGAAAGAATATATAAATCGAATGCAAAGTCACATAGCGGGGGCAGGGGGTGAGATATTCCGTCATGGCCTGTGTGTATCTTTTCCTCTTCCACCAATCATGGGAGCCAGAAATAAGCTTTTTAAAAGCAAATGTTTTTTTTTATATTTAGAGAGGGGAAACACACGAGATTTTATCCTATCGGGTGGGGGTGAAATGCAGGGAGAAAGTTAAACGGCTACACCAGAACTAACACATATCATCATAAATTAACGGGAGGTCATTTGAATTTGTTCCAAGAACCATGGGCGTATGAGACGAGGGGGGGGGGGGTGAGGGAGGGGGGCAGGGGGGGGGGGGGCAGTGGCCACCCCTCTTGGTCACAGGGAATTCAGCTATAATCATTGTTACATGTATGTCGTAAAAACGTCACGTTTCTCGATGACGTGCACGTTCGTTGTCGTGGGAGTGGCCCCCACACCCCCACCCCCCAAAAAAATAAAATCAACGTCTAGAAATTTCGAATCACTATTTGACTAACAGCTGGAAACTTCACATACTATGGTAGAAATCGTGAAATACTTCTTGGAATGCAATGCAAACAGACAAAATTACATCCTGTGCAAGCGGTGGGAAGTAAATTCAAGAGGGGCAAAGTTTGGATCGGAGGTACTGGGTATGCACCGGTCGCACTCGACCCAGATTTGGCTTATTTTTTCTTGGTGCTTTTGCACCACTTTTCTTTCCCAAATCGCTTGGGAAAGAAGAAAATAGAGAGTATTTTACCGAATTAGGGACTTCCACTGTAGTGCAAGCACATGTTGTAAACAATTGTGGTAGGTATTATAAGAAAGGAAATTTACCATAAAATTGAAATTTCTTTCCGGGTGTTATACAGTAATAATTGTTTTCTAACCATGTTATCCACTTCATTCAAGTTTTTCTCAGTTGAATGTCTGCAATACCCCCGGAGAGTAAGTTGCTCTATCAACTCCTGCAGGGAGCGTGGTGGCTCAGTGGTAGACTGTTGGACTTCTATGCTAGAGGTATACCGAGTTCGATCCCCGTCCGGGACGACCCACGTTGTGTCCTTGGGCAAGGCACTTTATCCCAGTTGCCTACATGGGGGCACAATGCCGCAGTGTACTAAGGCGTACTGCTTATCGATGGTGCACATGTCTTCAACCGCTGTAACATGCTTGAGCGGAGCTTGAACAGGTTTAGAATGGTGAGGAGCTGACAGTTCCTCATCGATGCTCGGTGGTTCTCTCCGGCTTCCTCCACCCAAAAAACTGTCACGGTCACAATTAGCCATTGTGCATAAGTATGTGACCTTAAACACAAATAAATAAATAAATAAATCAACTCCTGCTTTCTGGATTTATAGTCATTTTCGTCAGAGCAAATTCTTTTAAGTAGGAAAGTAGGATCCCCAGTCCATAGGGTATCGATTTCTTAGTGGTATCTGGATTGTTCGATGTTGAATGCAAATATTGGTGTTGGACTGTCTCTTTGACATGGAGGTCTGTTTTTATGTAACCATCAATAATCTCCATCATGACATCTAAAAAATCAATTTTTTGTTTTGAAAATCTAAGTTCTAGATGGATACAAGGGTACAAGGGTGAAACATATTGGCAATGTCAACGAACCTTTGTAGTTCCTCCTCCCCATGCGTCCAAACGCCCCACATGTTGTCAACATATCACCAATAAGCATATGGTTTTAGAGAACATTTTTGAAACAGTTCTTTTTCCCGCGCTGCTAAGTACGTGCACGTACAATGCATACCGAGGTGTGATCTGATTGCTGTGCCTTCAGTCTGAATATAATTTACACCACTGAAACTGAAATTATTGTTTTCAAGCATGGCAGCCATCATTTCAAGAACCGCTGTGGTTGGAAGTGTTTTATTACTTTGAGTCTCCAGGGTATTTTTGCAAGCCTTTTGTGCTTCTTTGCGAGGTACACTGGGATAAAGTACCTTCACATCTGAGCAAAAAAGAATAGCATCCTTAGGGAGGGGTTGATCTACTTGATTTATTTTATTTAAAAAATCTGTAGTGTCTTTGATGTATGAAGGTAAATTTTTAACAAATCTATCTCGTCCAGTCATTACCCTTTTTAAATTTAGTGTAGTTGCCGCAGTCCTTTTCCTCGTAATTTTCATCCTTATTGAAATAGTACTCTCTTAGGCGCATATGCCGCTCCCATATTTTGAGGTCTGCTAACAAGTTGCCAGTTGACTTTTCATCTGGTTGGTACAAACTTGAGGCCTTTTGACAGCAAGCTTATTTGTGCCTCTGTCAAGCTTTGAGAAGATTTGCTGAATACACAATCTGTATCCTGTTTACCTATGCATGTACTGCTGGAACCATTTCGCCCTTTTGGTATCCTACGTCTTCCCATGCCAGTGTTGGTTTCCATTTTATTTTTGACAACCTTATTGGTGTCTTTTGCCGATTTTGGAACCACTCTTAAACAGGCCACGTTATCAGTTTTACATTTACATGGTCTCTTGGCTCCACATATCATTGTAAAATGGCTGTTTTAATATAGTAAAGTAATGAATGGTCTATTGTATTCACAAGTGCCATACACAGAATAGCGCGACCAAGTTAATTTCCCTCCCATAGATGTTTGAATGAAGATGTCTATGTTGTAACACTCACTGGCGCGGCTCATTCCTCAGCTTCCGTTACCCATGATCATGTCGATTTGTTGGTCTTGATAGGTTATTAACCACATGATCTTCACACTTATCATCGAAATATTTCGTGTAAAATGTGGCCTTTGCACTTATTAGCACCGATATTGATTTTCTTACAGTATCATGATTAATTTGGGTGTGGTCTAGATATTGCGGGACACATCTGAAAAAACAGTTTCCATCCTTAACAATTTTAATAACATGGGGCAAAGGTACCGGTGTCTAATGTGCCAAGTTCCTTTCAAACACACTAGAATATGTTGTATCATTCTTCTGCTTCTGAATCAAGGATTCAAGTTTGCGTCTTTTGTTACCCACCAATTTCTTTTCCAACAATGTCCAATATTTAATATGCCTCTGCTCTACATTCCGGAGATAGTCTATACCACAGGTATCAATAATTCTGGACCTGAGCCGACATAAATTATTGTCTATATCTAAAGTTTGTTGTTTACATATCTTAGCCAACTTAGATAATAGAGAAAAAGATGTACCTTTTAATATGTCTTGGTGGAATGTAGTCAGATTCAAGTTCCATTTCAGGAGAAATCCATTTGGAAGAACATTCGAGTTAATGCAATCCTCCATGAATTTTAAATGGCTGTGGTATCTGATCTTCTTCTCCCTAAGAAATATGAGTCTATCCGCACACAAATTCATTCTCGAAATAAAGTATTATCTCTGATATTGTGCTCTATTTTATATAAATATAAAGTCTCTTCGTTAAAATTATAGTAAAAACTCTAATGAGCAACAACTGTCCCAAACGTTTCAGCTTTATTGGCCTTCTTCAGTAGGAACCATATATCTGTTACAAAAATATTTAAATAACGTTGCCATAATGATATATGTCACAGCGTTGCAGAGTGAATATGTGTACTCATGATTATTCAAAAGACAAAATAAAATAATGCAATGTGAGTATATGACAATAGCAAACCTACCCAAATATGTTATATGCAACATAAGTGAAATTAGTAAAGAGCGAAGATCGTATTATGGGTGCAGACTGCGATATAAGAAAACAGCAACACTGAATACTAAGGGTGGATAAAATGGGATCATATGGTCACGTCTGGCTATAAACAATAAAGTGGTAAATGGCATACCACCGGTATGTATACAGGACAAGCACTAAGGGTGAATAAAAGAATTAAGATAAGGTCCCAATTGAGGTATAGCCTCCCCACACACACCACCACTAGGACCGAGAATAATACTCAGAACATATGGTATGGATGGATGGGAGATACGCCACACCCAACACCTCCCACCCACGATGCAGATCCTTTACGGATTGGGGTGGGGGGGAGGGGGGGGGGCAATTGATTAATATATAAACATACAAATAGTCAAATACAAATAACAACACTTCTCAGTTTTCCAAACACATGTCATCAATTACAGCTTGACAGTTTCTGATAAGCGACTGAGGAATCTTGGTACTTGAAGAAAGATGAACACCAATCACAGCATTGTGACTACTGGTTTATTAAGGGAAGATTTCTGTAATAGTTCAGGCATTTTGGCTATCACTCCCACCTTATGAGTAAGATGACAGATGCTGAATACCCGATGCCAGACACAAAGTAAAAATGACAGCCCACCATGACATGATGTCAGGTGAGCTAAAATTGGAGACAGATCCTGAATCTCAATCATGAAAATTGATATCTCTTTTCAGACCAACCATTTCTGATTCTGTCTGGTAAAATAGTTTCTTTTTTTCTGTTCTCGATTAAGATGTGATAGTTAAAGTATTGACTAGAGGGTTTTTTTGTGCTGTTGACAAGACTGTTTTAACAAATGAAGTTAACCTTTGGCAAGCCCGGCAGGTCAGTCTCTAATCTTTTAATGCCAACACTTCATACCTCTCACCATCGTTTTTTTTAAGTGTGAGGACCATGCTACCACCTGGAACAATGTTTTTATGTTGGATACTTACCTGGTGCCACTTCTTCAATTTGAGTATATGGACAGACCATTTTGTTTGAGATTGGGCTGAGCATGTGCTGAAGGGTGTTATAGGGGCTGGCACAGGTCTGGCCCCTTAGCTCTTGCACATCATGAATGAAAATTTCTCCAGAGGTGGTCCCCCATTTATAAGAGGGGACACCCCTATCAGACACGCCCCATCTTGCTGCTTCACAGCTGTCTAATGAGTTCTGCATCATGTGACCCCTTCGTCAAAACTGTTCCCAGACCCAACATTCCTCTTGATTATCAATGAAGAGCTGTCAGGAGGGTCGGCTCACTTAGAGGGTCAAATCATATTGGTTTTGAGGTGTCATGTGTTAATATTTTTCCAGTTGATGCTAATGGCAACAGTGATGGACATTTTATGGACAAAATGAATATGCATTGTCACACAGCTTCTGAGAACCCACAACTCAACTCAGAAAATCACCATACATTGCCACCATAATTTTGGCAATAATTGTTTATCAACCGATTATGAGACCTGAGTGGTCGGAATGGCAGACCACTGCTCAGAGGGTCAGTTCATAGTGATTTTGAGGTAACATTTGTGTGTTTCTGATCAATTTCCTGGTATATGTGTCACATTTTGACACACTGTGGATTTTTAAAATCAATTTCGGTAATATTTCCCCAAAGAGTGAAATATGTTGAAATGCACACATCTGAATTCAGGGGACATTTAATACGATATGCAGGAGGTAACGACCAAACAACTGGCAAAAATTTAGCTTTAACATATTCACTTCCCCAAATCCATATTTTCAGTCAAATGCTTCTCGATCAGTATGAACTTCATTTTGAACAAACATTATTCTATATCTCAAAAGTAAGCTCATTTGCATATATCAAGTCCTGGTACCCACTGGGTTCATGAGAATATTTTTACTTAAAAATTGAACGCATTTTCCTCCACTCCTCACTTTTGGGTGGGACAACTTAAATTGAATAAAATCAAAATGCTTAATTAAATTGAATGAAATCAAAATGCAACGTTCTAACAAAGAAAGACCACCTCAAAGTGCTCTAAGATCAATTATAGGGTTTTGGAGAAGGCATGTCCATGGATGGAGGGTGGAAGAACAGTAATCACTGTAGCTCACCCTGACTTATGTTACACCCGGCAATAACAAACCAGAATCCAGCAATCAATTGGCTGAAACCATGCTTGTGCTTCTTGAGCTTTTTAGGAGGTGCAAACTAAATGCTCATATTGTTAGAGTGAGAGATACATACACTGTGTACTTACCTGGATTGTGTTAGGAAGTCCAGTTTCCTCCAAAGATGAAAGCATCGAAAACAAACCAATTAAATGAGGTGATATGTCCTGCACTGCACTATCTGGTGAATCCTGCAACAAAATACATCAAGCATCATTTTATAATACAATGGCACCCCCTCCCCCACCTCCTTATTGGATATCACTAAATTGAATAACCTTGTTAATTGAATATAACTTTCAAACAGACGAACAGTCTGTGGCCTTTGAAGTTATAACATTGGATCAAGGTAATGACACACACTTGAGTAATGACACACACGTGATCTGTTGTTTATTAAAATAAGAGGCCCCAAGGGGCCTTAATCACTCATCTAACAAAGTGGTTCAAACAACTATTTTGGGTCACATCCAGTTAGTCATGGTTCGTATTTTCTGCATAATTTACACTTGAATACAAAGAGCAAAGTGGTGAAGCGCAGAACATATCTTTACTTGTTGCCACTCAAGGAAGATATGATATGGTTATTTTGTGTGTAATAGTCTCGGATACAGGGAACAACGTGAAACGGGGAACATATCTTTACTCGCTACCACCCAAGGGAGATATGATAAGGTGATTTTGCAAGCAATACACTTAAATATGGAGAACAATGCATTTGAATGATTTGGGTCAAGGAATGGTTGGATGCTTGAATATTGTATGCGAACTTGCCTCTGCCTCCATTACCAGGATGAGATAAAAGATTGTATGTTCGTAATTCTAAAGCTCAGAGAACAAATTTTGCGCGTAGTAACACGGAATATATCTTCACTTGTTGCCACCTAAGGAAGGTATGATATGGTATTTTTTGCATAATTTACACTTGAATACAAAGAGCAAAGTGAAGCGTGGAACATATCTTTACTTGTTGCCACCCAAGGAAGATATGAAACAGTGATTTTATAAATGGGTTCGTGATTAGGAGCAAGGCGACCACTTGCCAAATAATAAATCGACCTGAAAGACGTATGCGTATCTCGAACAATTTTCTAATTCCCATTTAACAAATAGGATAAGCGTGACGCTAAGTTTTACATTCCCTTGACACGGTATACATTGGTACGGCACTTAACGTAACGGAATAAGAATTAGTCAACAATGAAAGCTGCTTAGAAGGGAGTAAACTCCCAAACATGATGGCAAATTGACGAAATTATATAAAATATTTGATGGAAGTATATATATATATGTATATATATATATAACCCTGTTTCATACATTAGGGGTACATGGTGAAAAAACCTCACTTAGGGGGATTTTGCTTTCTATACACCCTACAGATAAGCCTGTCACCATTATTAACCCTTGAAACACAGTTATGTTCTCATTGGGCGGAATGCATGGTATGATGGCAAAGTCCAGATATATTACCTGTGTCTCCCTAATGCCGTCCCCCTAATGTTTTCTTACCACAAAACATACATAACGGAGACTTTTTCTACATTGATATCCTATAAGACTCCTTATTGTAGTATTAGGGAGACCCATGCCAATATAAACCTATGTTTCCAAAACAAGAAAAGTTGTTCCTGAATGTATTTAACATATTAAAAAATGTTCGTGCTCATCATCTCAGAATTCTCCCTCCCCATCACCTCATCTTGTTAACTTTTGTTCCGGCCGAATTATCGTTAATCGGTTTGACGTCTCTATCTTTTGAATCCAATTTGAAAGCTATACTTGAACTTGATAATGTGAAAGTTGATAATTATCTTAGAAGGAAAGCACCAAAACATCAGCTTGGGAATGTGTTTGTGTTTTCATTTTCAAAAGATCTTATAACCATAGATCGAGTATATCAACGCTATTCACACTGACACAAGCATCACATCCAGTCATCATAAACATTTGTAGAATGGGGTGCAAAATTACTGAAGCCCAAAGTCAAAGTCACAATTGAGTGGTGAAAGGGGTCTGGTCCCAACATCTTTCCTGTTCGCCATTGGGAAGCGATTTTCTCTTTCATCTCATTAGCATCATCTCAATGTTAATCGTGTTAGGTACGATTGATCGTTTTGTGGTCCCTGGACCTGGCCGACTGGGCCACCAGGCTCAACCAGCGCATCACAAGGATGGTCAATGGGAGAGTGAGTGGAATGCGTGAAATTTTAATCCTGTCTGACACCGATGTGGTTTATATGACGACTTGTGCGACTCTGCCAGTGCTTCAGATGGACTAGAGGGGCCAAGGCTGGTGGGTCGTGGTTGGCCTTAACCTAGGGGTTAGTGATGCCGGATTCATGCCAGGGGCGTGAAACCCTGGGTTGGGGACAAGAGTAGTGGATCATCGCTGGGATTGAGAGACTGAATGCACCTATGGCGAGTAGCGTTTGAAGATGGTTTCTCTATCAGCCCCTCAGTTGGTCCCCGTGAGAGCTTTGAGGAGGCTCATGTGGGCTATTGCTCTGATGGTTAATTTATGGCAGTAAGGTTTGAGGGTCAGTTTCCTATCAATGGTGATGACCAGAAATTGGGCTTCCTCACAACTCATGATGCTCATTCCGAAGAGTTCCAACATTACGGGGATTGGCAGTTCACGTTTGTTGGAGGATTCAACTAACTGCAATTTTGACATATTTAGTTTTATTCTCCAATTCGAGCACCATTCTTCCCGGTCGCCCAATGCATCCTGGGTCGATTCTCAATCATACTCTCTGTGTAGACTTAGTTTTCCCCTACCTCATGGAGGTCGTTGGTGTAAATGGTAAAGAGTGGGGCTGAGTACAGAGCACTTAGGAGTCCCGGCCTTGAGCAAAACCTCTCTGAAGATTTCCAGGTTGACCCTAACCTTAATTGTCCTGTCTCTCAGGGACGACAAAACTAAGCTCAGGAGCTTATTTGAGAGCCCAAGTTGGAGGAGTCTGTTGTTTTATCCAGCATGGGGTTTTGTCCATTTCTTTATTAAGGGGTATTGTGTTTCGTCCGTATGGGATTTTGTCCGTGTTCTTTTTATGGAGTTTTGTCCGCATGGGGTTTTGTCCTATGGGGTTTTGTTCGCGAACCGTACGCATGCATTCGTACTCTTTGTCACCCTGACATTATCCAAGTAGTTATGTGAAATGGTCACGGTGTGTGCTTCAGATGGCTGCGTCATTTGTGCGAAAATGTTTTACAACCGCAACCTCTACGGCATCGGCGATTCCAGAACTACAAATGTTTTCTGACCAGACAGTGGGCAACCGCCTCCGTGATGCATATGTCCGAGCCAGACGTTCTGTCAGAGCTGTTGGTTTGATGCTACAACATCGT
Organism: Pictodentalium vernedei; assembly: GCA_031216915.1. Lineage (NCBI taxonomy): Eukaryota > Metazoa > Mollusca > Scaphopoda > Dentaliida > Dentaliidae > Pictodentalium > Pictodentalium vernedei. Next base: position 618,187,543 of record CM062297.1, read on the forward strand.
CAACTGCGACTTCAACATTCAGACCGAGTTTTATGCCTTAAAGGATACCTCCAACGGTTCGGTGATCTTGGATACAAATTGATGGAAGGTGTTTTGACATGGTTCATTCATTAAACAAGTTGAAAGTTTCCCTAGGTTCTAAACATAAAACTTGAGAGGCACATAGGACGCCACGTACAACATCCAGAAATTTGGAACATGAGTCGACACAGCGCTTTTCTCCAAAATGCTCCCCAGATAGAGGACACCAGCACACTGCCATCCCAAAACAAAACACTTCTCCTGTGCCTTACGATTGCATCTATACTGTAGTTTTGAAGTTGTCATACAGAAAGCACCCACTCTGGTGTTTCTGCAAATACCAATGACAGGGTAGATGTGTGGGTTTTAGGTGGAGTAAACAAGCCATGAAGTCTGCAAGCTTATAATTCATGAGAGCAAAATATTTGTTTGTCGGAAAAAATTGGAAAATTCCCACTCCTCAATTTCCAATGGCACTTCTTGCGGTGCAGTTAAGTTCTAGGCTTTCTGGTGCATTCGAGGGTACGAGTACATACCCCCCCCCCCCCCCCCCCCCCCCCCCCCCCCCCCACACACACACAATGCTTGCAACACTTCTACCGTGTTGGGGGTGGTTTTACCATGACTCACCATTTTCCAACACTGTGAATGACAGATTTGAATTGCCGTAATAGAACACGATACGATATCAGTAGTCATGATGAAATTGCAGTGATCGCTTGTAAATAACAAGGAACGAAATTAGTTGAAATGAGTTATCAGTTTTAAATGTCATCTTAATGTGACATTAGGGGCACTTTTGGTTAAATGAGTAATTGATATGTTCCAGTAATTAGACATTAGGAGGACTTGTGACGATATATGAAATATATATGTCTCCTGAATGTAACATTATGAGTACTTCATATTAGATATTGTGTAAATTGCTGGCCGCCTTCCCAGTACGTTGTAAGTGCATATGTTTCTATCGTATTGTTTGTTGAATTGATACAGCTAGCCCGCTACTATTTTCATCTGGAGTGACATAAAACTGGCCCATATGGGATCCCGCCTTTATGTTTGATTATTGTGTTGCCTTGCCGCTACATGTTCTCATGCTGTTGGATCGAGAAGACTCTTCAACCACAACTTAATCGGCCATGTATAAGTAACTCTATTTGTGGTTCTGTTATACATGCATTTTCCTGCCTGGGCTACCTTCCTTTTACAAGTTAAGATTGAATCCCAAATATCTGTTCGCCACGTGAACTGGTTAATGGGAATTTATTTTATGCGGTTATTTTTGTACTTTGGATATACTCCTTTCTTGCAAAAAGAAATTCGTCTTTCAAAATCAGATCAACCAACACTAAACCGTAAAGCGCGATACGATATGTTCATATTGTGATGAACACTTGAAACGAACAAGCAACAAAATGAGATGACATTTATATGTCTCCTTAATGTTACATGAAAATATGTGATATGTGATTAATATGTTCCCTTAATTAGACATTATGAGGACATCTCTTTACATATGAAATATATATGTCTTCTTAATATAACATTATGAGGACTTCGTATGAGATATACAATAAAAATGATGACCGCGTTTGGGGAAAACGTTGGGAATTGTCTCCCCGTGGAATCGGTATCTCCCGAGGCACAAACCAAGGGAGATAATGATTTCGAGGGGAGACAATCTGCAATGTTTTAATCAAGCACAGGCATTATTTATTTTGTAAAACCGATCGATTAAACGTGCAGTTCTGCAGGATGCCCAGCATCCCCGAGCCCAATCACGTAGATATAAAAACTTTTGCGAATGTTGTTCAATTCTGCTGCTGCATATCCTTTCAAATCCGCATTTTGACCCTTTTCTTGAAATAATCGCTTACGTGCTTCTTGCACAGGTTTGTTCATTTACAAACTTTCGTTGATATTAAATTTTTAACATCACCAGATGAAATAGCCACAAATTTTCCATTACTGCCTGCTTCCATCGTCAACAACTTTGCAGTGAATGCAGAAGACGTTCTGCAAATGACGTCGTTGAATGAATAGGCTATACTTTTTACGGACATTTACGTGAGCGTCTTGGGGGCGTCTCGGTGTCAGCGGGTAACAATGCATCAATTGTTGACCGGCAATGCTTAATGAAAAGGAAATATTGCGCAATAAGTAATTCTATGTTATAGGGAAAATAACACTTTATTTTTAAATGAGGTATATTGCTGGCCGTCTTCAGTATATTATTAATTTTAGATGAAATACGTAATTGATATGTTCCTGCAAATAGATATTAGGAGGACTCGTTACGATATATGAAATGTATATGTCTCCTGAATGTAACATTAGGAGAACTTCATATGAGGTATTGTGTAAATCACTGGCCGCCATCCATATACGTTGTAACTGCATATGTGTCTACCTTGTCGTTTGTTGAATTGATACGGCAGGCCCGTAACTATTTTTATCTGGTGTGACACAACAAACTTGACCACACTAGATCCCATGTTTATTTTTTATTCCTGCATTACTGGCTACAACCACTTCAGATCTTACTGTCCATGTTTCACAAGTGCACTGTCACTATCTGTTCTGGGGCTGACTTCGACAAAGTCGACTCTCAATCTTACCACCTATGAATCCACCATTCCGACCTCTTGCTTCCAGTATAAGTTGTATGCTTGGCTTCCAGTACCATTGTCTTTCTGAGATGTGGTTACGTGTAATTCCGCATTTTGCACACAACACATACAGCGCATCGGCACATGCCAAAAAAGTGCCAAGGTGTGCTCGTGTGCCAATGCAAATAGACGCACATTACTTGTAGTACATGGGCAAATACAGACGTTTTATTCCTAACCCCTAGACCACCACATAGCTTTTTTGCTCCTAGCTCCTACATTATTGCCTTTTCGGAGGCTAGCTCCCATATTGTCATTGGCGTTTTTGCCTTAATATCTTGTCCATGGCTTCCTGGTTCTATGTGTGAATTTTATTCCGGGTTTTCAGGAATTCCAGGGAATTCCGGTAGAATAATCAAGACAAAGCTTGGAAAAATCAAGAAAAAGAAGTAATTATTTGTGAAAACATTTTTCCAGAGAATTCCTGTATTTTTCCTGATTTTAAATTCCTGATTTCCCAGAAAAATCAGGATTTCTCATAAAAAGCATCTGATGTCTGTTTTAAATTCCTGGTTTCCCGGAAAAGTCTGGAATTTTTACTATGTTGGAGTAGAAATATATAATGTATATTAATGTCATGTCCCCATTGGATAATTTAAAATTAGAGGGAAAAGTTTCACATCTCTGCCATGTTGTATTTTTGGTGAAGAGACTATTCTGAAAGGAAATAAACTTATACTTGTGAGTATTCAATCTTTCAGCTTGATAAAACACTTTTGAATTATAAATAATAATCTTCAGAGCCTAATGGATAAAGGTTGGGGAAATGTTAACTGTTCAACAATTTGTTTCATCAAAATCTTTGTTTCTCATCTCAACACATCTCATGAGTGGTTTCATCAGTTGAATTTATATTCCTGATACCAGCTTGTTTTCCCCAACAGTCTTTGATGATTCCCTTTTAAATATTGAATCTTGAATGCATTTCAAAAATATTGTATGGCTATCTGTATTTTTTATGAAATTCTTCTTTGGATAAATTTTTCTCAACTGCATGGTGCATATAAGTATCATGACACATCCATATTTGCAGTAATCTCAGTGCAACAAGCTACAGTAACAAATACTGAATTCCAGGAAACCCGGAAAAATCAGGAATTCTGTTCTGACAAAATAAAACTGAAGTCCAGGAAATCCAGAAAAATCAGGAATTTTGTTAACAATGAAACGTCAGTTGAATTCCTGGAAATCCGGAAATTCAGAAATTTTTGCTCAGACAGGTTTGTTTAAAACACGGAATTCTCTGGAATTCCCTGGAATTTCGGGGTGGCCAATACCGCAGAATCCTGGTTTTCCTGATTTTCTTGACTTGATATTCTCTGGAATTCCCTGGATTTCCAGGGTTTCCGGACATGAAAAAGACCATGTTATTTCCCGGAATTCCCTGGAATTCCAGAGAAAATTTCACACAGGCTGAGTGACACCACTCGCCCTACTAATGGCCTGTACCTTTTCCACCACCATCTGTCCTATGATTTGCTTCTACTACTACTATCATCATCCAGTATTAAGTATTCTACCACTACTACTGGCTTCTACCAGTGCAGTCTTCGCACCGCACTACAGTCTTCTATCAATACTGCATTTAACTTCTGCCACTATCCCACAAGCACTCCACAAGCACTCCGTAGAAAACTAGAGGGAACTGTTTTAGTGAACTATAACACGTCTCCCCTTCAATTAGTTCTATGCTTCCAACCGACTAACAAAGATCAAACTAAAGGTCAAATGTCAAGATCATGGAAGTTCAAGACAGAATGTGACACATCAGCCTGGCTGTTGCAATCATATGCTAAATATCATAAACCTAGCTGAACAATTCAATAATCTGACCTTGATGTCAAAGGTCAAGGTCATATGTAGGTCATGATGGTACGGGGCACATCGTCTTTTGGTGATACACTAACATGCCAAAAATCATACGCATAGGTCAAAAGATTAAAAAAAAGTAAATAATGTGACCTTGAGGTCAAAGGTCAAGGTCATATGTGGATCATGATGGTACGTGGCACATCGTCTCATGGTGATACACTCACATGCCTAATATCATAAACCGAGGTGAAAAGGTAAAAAGTTCTAGCCCAGACAAACTTACTTGCCAAAAAATCAGTAATTTGACCTTGAGATCAAAGGGCAATGTCATATGTGGGTCATGATGGTACATCGTCTCATGGTGATAAACCCACATGCCAAATATCATAAGCTTAGGTCAAAAGATAAAAAAAAATCAATAATTTGACACTGAGGTCAAAGGTCAAGGTCATATGAGGGGCATGATAGTACGCGACACATCGTCTCATGGTGATACACCCACATGCTAAATATCATAAGCCTAGGTCAAAAGATAAAAAAAAGTTCAGGCCCGGACAAGCTAACTTACAAAAAATCAGTAATTTGACATGGAGGTCAAAGGTCGTCATATGTGGGTCATGATGGTACACGACACATCGTCTCATGGTGATACACCCACATGCTAATTATCATAAGCCTAGGTCAAAAGATAAAAAAGTTCTGGCCCGGATACGGTTGTATGAGAAGAACAACAAGAACAAGAACGAGAAGGAGAAGAATTCAGGGTAAAACAATATGTCTCCCTTCGGTGAAGGGGAGATATAATAAGAGTGCCAGAGACTAACCGTGGCCATAATAGGGCTACGGTAAACCACAATGTCAAAATACCCCCCCCCCCCCACCCTCACCCAGTACCCGCACATGTTAATAAGCTTCATGCAGAATGCACACAATGTATACTATCACGCAATTACATTGCATCAAACATTAGTCCCATGTTCCAACAGTGATAATTAGTAGTAATTACCTGGTAGAAGAACCCAATAACAGGAGGGTCCAGTGGTAATAGCGGTTGAAGATAGCAATCATGGGCGAAGACCATATTAGACTAGTTGTTGAAGTAGGAAACGTATCTGATAACGGTAGCCATGGACAACCCAGTGGTAGTGCGGTAGGAGACAGCAGTGTTAGAAGAAACTAATCAGAGTGCAAGTCAGCAGTCGTGGCCTAGTGGTGGAAGCCAATCGTAGTACTATTAGGAGATAGCAGTCGGAAAATCTTGTGGTGGAAACGGATTAGTGTTACAAGGTAATTGCAGTATTGGTAGAACGCTGTAGTGCAGGTGAAAACTGTATGGGTGGAAGCTAGTAGTAGTGGGAGAAGACTGTAATACTGGATGAAGAAATGGGCTTAGATCTAGTCATAGGGCAGACTGTTGTAGCAGTGCTACACTCCATTGGTAGGGGAAACTGTAGAAACTGGGCAACCATGGCCAGGATTTGGGACCAAACATCCAGTGGTTATGTACTACTCGGCACTTCTGGCAAATGCTACCAGGCGGCATTTATTGGATATACACTTGGCTCGTGACTTGAGTCTAGTACACAACCATAACTCTGAAAGAGAGTAGTAAAGGGAGCCATGTATAGGACTGAGAGTGAAAATGATGCTTAGGATTGGTGAAAGCACGGGTGGTAAGACGAGAGGCAGTAATAGTGGTGGAAGTCACCAAAAAAACATATACTTACAGTGATCCAATAAGGCAATGGGCAGTAAGGCCCATAGAGGTTGTAACTAGTAAGACAATGGCACGAGTCAGTGGCAGTAGTCTCCATGCAGTGGTTCTATTTAGCTCTCGGTCAGTGGTCTGAAACACAGTGATCGCTAATGGTCCCCTAAACACGCAGATGAGGTGACGAGACCTCGAGAAGTCGCCCGCTTCAAGTGACAGCTTTAACAACTCTTTATCGCATGTGACTCGTAGGAAACCACACATTTGGTTTCAGACAAGGGAGATAAATATATTTGGACAGACTGTAGGTTCGGCAAAGGGGACTGGAGCAAACCGATTGGTTGTTAGGTCCTGAAGGATCTTACAAAGATCATGCATAGTCAAGAGAGTAAACATAACACAAAAAGCAGTTGGTAGAACAGTACTCAGAACTGTGTCTTGAAAAGGCAGGACAGTGCTGATGAAGGTAGCACAGGATCAGTGTAGGCGGAAGAGATGATTTTTACTCTTCCCAGCAAACCTCGAGCGAGGAAACCCAAATCTGGAGACTTTTTCTGGTCCGTTTCGGTGATTGCTGGGTCGTTTCTGGGAATTTCACAACAGAAGACACTCCCAGAACACAGCAGCCACTATTGCAAGCATCCCAGCTCATAGCAGCCACATCCCAATATAGAAACCAAGACGTCAGCCCCATCAACCAAAGTGAATGGTGAAACCATGTATTACTATAATAGCATGTGCTGAGCATGCGTAGTGACAGCACCCATCACCATGCTTATGACTCACAAAGTGACCGCTCACAAGTGATTCCATGATAACTCACGTGACATGAAGGCACAGCGAATGTTGCGTCACTTTCTAGGTCAGTAAGAATAAGACGAAAAGCCACTGACTAACAACCGAGGCATATATACGCTCATCGCTTCCCCTGATTATTTCATGTTAGAAACCGCGATCACTGTGATTTGCCATTGATCAGTGCAGTCAAAGCCAGATTTGTATCCACATAAAACAGCAAATAAGGTATGACCAAACATGGGGGAAATTTCGTGAAGGCTTCTAAGGAAGAAGGAACGCAACCAGCTGGGATGGGATATAACTTTGATATGTCTCCTTAATGTTGCAATAATGAGACTTTGGGACAGATATATTATCAATATGTCCCCATAATTTGACATTAGGAGGACTTAATATAATATACTCATAAAAGAAGAAAGAAACGCATAGGTGATATTGACAAACATAACAAAAGTCATGTGGACCTAAGCGATAGATGTGACATAAATTGATGTTACTTAGTACAAATGTTACCATACCGATGCTGTCAGAACAAAAAGTTTCCCCTGATTATTTCATATTAAAGAGTGCGATCACTGTGATTTGCCATTGATCAGCGCAGTCAGTGCCTGATTTGTATTCCCATAAAACAGAAAATCAGATATGACCAAACATAGAGAAATTTTGCGAAGGCTTCTAAGGGAAAAGGAACGCAACAAGCTGGGATGGTATATAACTTTGTCTTTAAAATGTCTCCTTAATGTGACATTAGGAAGACTTTAGGACAGATATATAATTTGACATTAGTAAAACTTAAAATAATAGACTCTTTAAAGAAATGAATGCACAGGTCATATTAACAAACACAAGAGGCCCCAGGGGGCCTGAGGGCGCTCACCTGACAAGGTAGACTAAATATCAACCCAGGGAATTGATTTCAACAAGTTGCATCTGCCCCTCCTAAGAAAAGCTTACACCAAATATCCAAAGATTCTGAATGGTGGAACTAAAAAAAAAAGATTTTTAAAGAATATTTCTCATATTGAACTAAGTTATAATTCTGGATCCAGGGACTTGTCTTGAACAATCTTGAATCTCACCCCCCTAAGGATGCTGCACACCAAATATCAAAACATTCCGACTGCTGGATCTGAAGAAGGAGATTTTTTAAGAAAATTTCTCATTTTGAACTAAGTTACAATTCGAGCTCCCACAGTGAGCCCAAATATGGACCTTGGGACATGGCTTGAACAAACTTGAATCTCACCCCCCTAAGGATGCTGCATACCAAATATCAAAACATTCCGACTGCTGGATCTGAAGAAGAAGAGTTTTAAAGAAAATTCCTCAGTTTGAACTAAGTTATAATTCAGGTTCCCACACTGAGCCCAAATATGAACCCAGGGACTTGGCTTGAACAAACTTGAATCTCACCCCCCCTAAGCATGATGCATACCCAATATCAAAAGATTCTGCCTGCTGGATCTCAAGAAGAAGATTTTTAAAGAAATTTGCCTGAAATGCACTAATTTGAAATTCGGGCTCCTGTACTGAGCCCAAATATGAACCCAGGGGATCGGTTTGTACAAACTTGAATCAGATCCACCCCACAATGTTGCACACTAAATATCAAAAGATTCTGCCGCCTGGATCTGGAGAAGAAGATTTTTGAAGAAATTTGCCTGAAATTCAAATTCGGGCTTCTATAGTGAGCCCAAATATGAATCCAGGGGGCCGGTTTGAACCAACTTGAATCTGACCCCCCCTAGAGATGATGTATACCAAATAGGAAAGAATTCTTCCTGTTGGATCTGAAGAAGAAGATTTTTTTGAATTTTGGAAAGAAATTCATGGGTGCTATCAGAGTTACGCCCCTTGTGGTGCCCCCTGTGGATGCGGCAAGTTTATTTGTACAAGTTTGAATTGACATAGGATAGGGAAGATGCACCCCAAATTTGGTTCAATCTGATCCAGTAGTGTGTGAGTAGTCGATAATGTAAAGTTCACGACGGACGATGACGGACGCCGGACGGCAAGTGGTAAGTTAAGCTCCCTTCGATGAGCTAATAACTAAAAGTCATTTGGACCTAAGCTACAGTTGTGGCAAAACATGATGTCATTTAGTGCAAATGTTATCATGCCGATGCCGATAAGGAACAAGCAACAAAACGAGTCGAAATGAATTATCACTTTTATATGTCTCCTTAATGTGACACTAAAGGCACTTTTGATGAAAACCGTGATTAATATTTTCCCGTAATTAGACATCGAGAGAACTGGTTACGATATATCAAATGCATATATATATGTCTCCTGAATGTAACATTAGGAGGACATCGTGTGAGAAATAGCGTAAATTGTTGGTCACCCCCATATACGTAGTGCGTGCATATGTGTCCACCGTATTGTTTGTTGAATTGATACAACTGGCCGGTACTATTTTCATCTCGAGTGATATAAAACCTGGTCCATGCGAAATCATGCCTTTATTTTTTATTACTGTGTTGACGCGACGTCACATTCCCAAATATCTGTTTGCCACGTGAAATGGTTAATGGGAATTTATTTTGAGCGTTTTTTTGTACTTTGGACACACTCCTTTCTTGTGAAAACAAAATCCTGTTTCAAAATTAGTTCAACCAACACTAAGCCATAAAACACGATACGATTTGACCAATCATGATCATATCCTGACGAACGTTTGAAAGGAGCAAGTAACAAAATAAGATGCAATGAAATATCGCTTTTATATGTCTCCTTAATGTGACATTAGGGAGACTTTTGGTGAAATACGTGATTGATATGTTCCTACAGGTAAACATTAGGAGGACATCTCAATATATTTCAAATATAAATGCCTTCTGAATATTACATTATTAGGACTTCGTATGAGATAGAATGCAAACTGCTAGCCGCCTTTCGTGTATTATATTAACTTTTGGTGGAATGCCTAATTGATATGTTCCCATAATTAAACATTAGGAGGACTTGTGACGATATATCAAATGTATTTGCCTCCTGAATGTAACATTAGGAGGACTTTGTATGAGACATTGCTTAAATTGCTGGCCGTCCTCCATATACGTTATATGTGCACATGTGTCGACCGTGTTATTTGTTGAACTGATACAGCTGACCCGCTACTATTTTCATTTTGAGTGACATAACAAACTGGCCCATACACGATCCCACCTTTATTTTTGATTACTGTGTTGACTCACCGTCACATGTCCATGATGTTGGGTGGACAAGATGCTTTAATGAAAACTTGATCAACCATGAATAAGTAACTCTATTTGTGATTTCGTTATAAGTGCCTTTTTCCGTCAAACATGCTTGAACAACATTTCTTTTACAAGCTAAAATTGAAACCCAAATATCTATTCGCCATGTGGACTGGTTGAAGGGAATTTATTTTGTGCGTTTTTTGTACTTTGGATGTACTCGTTTCTTGTGAAAACAAAATCGTGTTTTGCATGCAGTTCACCCAACATTAAACCACAAAACAACATGATACGATATGATAAGTCATGATGATATTGTGACGAACACATGAAAAGAACAAGCAAAAAACAAGATGAATTGGGATATCTATTTTTTGTGTCTCCTTAAAGTGACATTAGGGAGACTTCGTATGAGATATTGTGTAAATTCATGGCTGCCCTCAGTATACGTTGTCAGTGCATCTCTGTCTACCATGTTGTTTGTTGAATTGATACATCACACATTGTGTAATAGCACACAATTGCATCACACTGAACAACAGATCCATGTTCCGACAGTGATAATTCGTAGTAGTTACCAGGTAGAAGAAACCAATAGTAAGAGGCCTAGTGGTAAATGCTAATAGTGGTAGAAGATAGCAGTCATGGACAAAAACAATCCTAGACTAACAGTGGAAGCAAGAAACAGTTTGCATAACGGTAGCCATTGACAAACCAGTAGTAATGCAGCGGTAGGACAAGAGTCGTGTTAGAAGCTAGTCACATTACAAGTCAGCAGTTGTGGAGGAAGCCAATCCTAGTACTATTAGGAGATGGCAGTGGGAATATCTTGTGCTAGCGGCGGGATAGTGTCAAGTGTTCATTGCAGTATTGGTAGAACGCTGTATTGCAGGGTGAAAACTCTACCAGTACAAGCCAGTACTAGTGGGAGAAGACTATAATTCTGGATGACGACAGCAGTAGAAGGTCTAATCATTGGACAGATTGCTGTAGCAGTGCTACAAGCCATTAGTATGAAGAATTGTAGGAATCAGGAAATCTCGGCCAGGATTTGGGAACCAAAAAAAGCCAACGGCTGTGTAGCAGCTAGAATCCACTAAGTTCAATAATTTTAAAGATAAAAAGCTATGAGATGGTCCAGGGGCTAGGAGGGATAGACTCATGTGCCCATGTGATGTTTGTAATGTGTGCTCACTGTGCACTAGGGTGCACATACATATCGCCACTTATGGCATTGTGCTCACGGTGCGGCATAATATTATATTTGGTATACACCTGGGTCAAGTACACAACCATATCTCGGAAAGAGAGAAGTTATGGAAGCCATGCATAAGACTGAGAGTGAAAGTCATGCATAGGAATGGTGGAGGCACGAGTGGTAAGACTAGTGGCAGCAGTAGGTAGTAGTAGCGGAAATCAGACACAAGAGATATACTGACAGTGAACCTGTACGACAATGGGCAGTAGGACCCATAGTGGTTGTAACTGGAGAGGCAATGGTGTGAGTTAGTGGTAGTAGTGAGTAGTAGCTATAACTGACAGTAGTAGGGTATCTCATGTAGTAGTCCGTCCACAATGGTTTCTTCGATACTGGTTCCCAAACAGCAGTCTCGAATAGTACCCACTGGTCTCCAACCAGGGGTCCCCATTGGATTAGTTCCCATTCAGTGATTGCTAATGGTCCCATAAATACCCAGATGAGATGACGCGACTTCGAGAAGTCGCCCAGTTCAAGTGACAGCTCTAACAACTCTTTATCACAGTCAACTCATATGAAACCACACGATTGGTTTCAGACAAGGGAGATAAATATATTTGGACAGATTGTAGGTTCGGCAAAGGTGAATGGAGCTAACCGGTTGGTCGTTTGATCCTGGAGGATCGTACAAATATCATGCATTGTCAAGAATAAACAGAACACACTTCAACACAGTAAGCAGTTGGAAGAACGATAGCCAGAACAGTGTCTTGAACAGGCAGGACAGTGTTGAAGAAGGTAGCATAGGATAAGTGTTGACTGAAGAGATGATTTTCACTCTTTCCACCAAACAACGAGCGAGGAAACCCAACTCTGGAGGCTTTTCTGGTCCATTTCAGTGATTGTTGGGTCATTTCTGGTTATTCCACTACATTAGAAGACACCCCCAGAACACAGCACACACTATTGCCAGCACAGCGGGCCATGGCAGCCACAGACCACTATACTGTCACCGTTGAAACCAGGAGGTGAGCCCCATCAACCAAAATGGACAATGGATATATGTATTACAATCACAACACATGCGCATTAAGACCATCCACCACCATGCTAATGGCTCACAACATGGACGTTCACGTGCGATACGACCGAGGCGTATATTCACTCATCGCCTCCCCTGATTATTTCATGGTAGAGAGCGCAGTCACTGTGATTCGCTATTGATCAGCACAGTCAATGCCACCTTTACATTCCCATGAAACAGCAAATAATATATGACCAAACATGGGGAAATTTTGCGAATGCTTCTAAGGAAAAAGGAACGCAATAAGCTGGGATGAAATATAACTTTTATATGTCCCCTTAATGTGGCATCAGGGAGACACTGAGACAGATATTTTATTAGTATTTCCCTATAATTTCACATTAGAAGAACTTAATATAATAAAATCTTCCAAAAACAAAAAGAAATGCACATAACTAGAAGTCATTTGAACCAAAGTGATAGATGTGGCATAAAATTATGTCATTCAGTGCAGATGTTACCATGCCGAAGCTGTTAGAACAAAAGTGCTCTATGGACACATATGCACGCGCGCTAAGCAAAACTGCCTAAAGTAAAACAACATGAGAATCGGGAGACCGATCGCCGAGCATGTTACACTTGTGAAACGCCATTCGTATTCCTATAAAAAATGAGGGTGGACAGTAGCCAAATCATTGTCAGCTGGTAACTGTTAAACAGCAATGCTATGCCGCGACTGAGCGATCCACAGTGTGACAAAGCTATGGGATGACTGGAAGCCGCAGAATGACATAGAGCCATAGCCCAGGTTTTTAATGTATCCCAGAGTACCAATTCTGTCGACTTTGGTGGCGGTATCAACTGCAGGGTACGATACCGCGTGACAGCGGCTGCCTAGTTTGATACGGCAGCGTCATTTGAGGGAAAGTTTAACAACAGCAACATCCACGGGAACAGCAATTCCAGGACTGCGAACATATATGAATAGACAGTTCATGATGCAGGTATCCGAGCCAGACGTCCCGCCATAGTTGTGTTTTTTTTTTGGTGATACAACGGTCAATGGTGACTTGAATATTAATAACGAGTTTCGTATCCCAGCGGACTCTTCTGACAGATCGTTGATCCTGGCTACAAAACGACGGAAGGTGTCTGACATGGTCCACTCATTAACCAAGTTGAACGCCTGGCTTTGTTCTAAAAATAAAACTCGAGAGGAACATAGGACATTTCAAACAATTTCCAGAAATGAGGAACATGAGTTGACCCAGCGCTTTTCCAGAAAATGTTCTCCAGAAAGAGGAAACCAGCACACTTCCATCCCCACCCAAAGCACTTGTGGGGATGGAAGTGCCTTCCTCCAGATTGCAACTATGTTTTTGTACTTAAAAGTTGTCGTACAAAAAAACACTCAATCTCATGCTTCTGCAAATACCAATGATAATGGGGGGGGGGGGAGGGGGGGCAGGGGGGGGGGGCAGGGGGGAGGTAGACCTGCGACATTGCAGGCCTAGGTGGACATTAGGCAGAGCAAACAAGACATCAAGTCTGTGAGCTTATTCACGGCAGGAAAAATATAACATTAAGAGGACATCGTGTGAGATATAGAGTAAATTGATGGCCGCTCAACATATACGTCGTAAGTGCAAAAGTAATATTGCTACCCAAATATCTGTTCACCACGTGAACTGTTTCATAGGACTTTATTTTGAGCGTGGGGGGAGGTAGACCTGCGACATTGCAGGCCTAGGTGGACATTGCAGGCCTAGGGGGACATTAGGCAGAGCAAACAAGACATCAAGCCTGTGAGCTTATTCACGGCAGGAAAAATATAACATTAAGAGGACATCGTGTGAGATATAGAGTAAATTGATGGCCGCTCAACATATACGTCGTAAGTGCATAAGTAATATTGCTACCCAAATATCTGTTCACCACGTCAACTGTTTCACAGGACTTTATTTTGAGCGTGTTTTGTGCTTTTGCATATATTCGTTTCTGGGGAAAACAAAATCGTGTTTCGAAATCAGTTCAACCAACACTAAACCGTAAAACATGATATGATATGATCAGTCAAGTTTGAAAGGTACAAACAACAAAGCGAGATGAAATGGAATATCACTTTTATGTGTCTCCTTAATGTGACATTAGGGAGACCTTTGGTGAAACACGTGATTGATATGTTCCCGTAATTAGACATTAGCAAGACTTCTCAAAATAATTGAAATATATATATCTTAATATAACATTACGAGGACTGTGTATGAGATATAGTGTAAATTGCTGGCCACTTATAATATATTATTAACTTTTGGTGAAATATGTAATTGACATTACCTGTGTGAAATTTTCTCTGGAATTCAAGGGAATTCCGGGAATATCAAGTCAAGAAAATCAGGAAAACCAGGATTCTGAGGTATTGAACACACCGGAATTCCAGAGAATTCCGGGTTTTAAACAAACCTGTCCAAGCAAAAATTCCTAAATTTCCGGATTTCCCGGACTTCAGTTTTATTTTATCAGAACAGAATTCCTGATTTTTCCGGGTTTCCTGGAATTCAGTATTTGTTACTGTAGCTTGTTGCACTGAGATTACTACAAATATGGATGTGTCATGGTACATGTACTTATATGCACCATGTAGATGAGAAAACTTTATCCTCAGAGGAATTTCATAAAAAATACAGATAGCTGTAGAATATTTTAGAAATGCATTCAAGATTCAATATTTAAAAGGGAATCATCAAAGTCGGTTGGGAAAACAAGCTGGAATCAGGAATTATAAATCCAACTGATGAAACCACCCATGAGATGTGTTGAGGTGATGATGAAACATTTCCCAACCTTCATCCATTAGGCTCTGAAAATTATTGTTTATAATTCAAAAGTGTATTATCAAGCTGAATGATTGAAAACTCACACGTATAAGTTTATTTCCTTTCAGAAAAGTCTCTTCACCAAAAATACCACATGGCAGAGATGTGAAACTTTTCCCTCCAATTTTAAATTATCCAGTGGGGACATGACATTAATGTACATTATATATTTCTACTCCAACAGAGTAAAAATTCCAGACTTTTCCGGGAAACCAGGAATTTAAAACACAGTCATTAGATGCTTTTTATGAGAAATCCTGATTTTTCTGGGAAATCAGGAATTTAAAATCAGGAAAAATACAGGAATTCTCTGGAAAAATGTTTTCACAAATAATTACTTCTTTTCCTTGATTTTTCCAAGCTTTGTCTTGATTATTCTCCCAGAATTCCCTGGAATTCCTGAAAACCCGGAACAAAATTCTCACAGGCAGGAGAGCTTGTGACGATATATGAAATGTATATGTATCGTGAATGTAACATTAGGAGAACTTTGTATGAGTTATTGTGTGAACTGTTGGCCGGCCTCTATAAATGCTGTAAGTACATATGCACATATTTACTGCGTTGTTTATTGAATGGATACTGCTGGCCCACTACTATTTTCATTTCGAGTGACAAAAAACTAGTCCAAACCAGATCCCGCCTTTATTTTTCATTACTGTATTGACTCGCCGTCACATGTCCATGCTATTGGGTCGACAAGACTCTTTAAACATAACTTAATCAACGACGAATAAGTATCTCTATTTGTGGTTTTGTTATAAGTGCCTTTATCCGTGAAACATGCTTGGCCAACCTGTCTTTTACAAGTTAAGATAGAAACCTAAATAGATCATCGTCACGTGAACTAGTTAATGGGAATTTATTTTGTGTGTTTATTGTACTTTGGAATGTAACTGATATACTCTTGTAATTAGACATTAGGAGGACTTGTGATATTATTATTATTTATTGGTGTTCAAAGTCACATATTTCTGCACAATGGCTAATCATGACCACGACAGTTTTACGGGTGGAGGAAGCCGGAGTACCCGGAGAGAACCACCGAGCAACTGTCAGCTCCCCAACATACTAACTCCACACAAGCAGGGTTAGCATTGGTTGAAGACAGGTGCACCATCGACGTGCAGTATGACTTAGTACACAGCGTTACCGTGCCTCCACGTGGGCAATGGGGGTGAAGTGTCTTGACCAAGGACACAACGCTGTTGCCGCAGGTGGGAATCGAGCCAAGGACCTCTCGGCTTGCAGCCAGCACCTCTACCAACTTAGCCACCGCGCCCCCTAGGAGCACTTGTGACGATATTTGAAATGTGTATGTCTCCTGAATGTAACATTAGGAGGACTTGTAGAATTGATATAGCTGGCCCGCTACGATGTTCATCTGGAGTGACAGAAAACTGGTCCATATGAGATCCTGCCTTTATTTTTCATTACTGTATTGACTCGCCATCACATGTCCAATATATTCGGACAGAAAGATTTGGAAATCTCACAATCTACATTTTGTACTACCGGTGTTGACAATGGGGTTGTGTCCTGAGGGTCATAGCATGTTCGAATGCATGTATCTACGTAATATGTCACTGGCTTTTCATTACTATTCTTATTGACCCAACTGTTGACCTAGGAAATGACGCCACAGTTGCGTTGCATAGTAGACATCACATGGATTTTTGTGGTATCATGGATACTCGGCCATGTTGCGACCATATATCGTGGTGATGGTGGTGTAACAGCGCTTATGCGGCACATGTTCTAATGGTGATACATATTTCCATCGTTCACTTTCGATGATGGGGCCCACATATTGCTTTCTATTATGTTACGTGTTGCTATGGGGCTGGAGGCTTGCAATAGTATAGTTTGGGGTGTGTTCTGAGGGTGGTCCGTTCAAGTGAAATTACCAGAACGTCCCAGCTATAACAGAAATTAGCGAAACGGGCTATACAAAATCTCTAAAGTAGAGTTTTCTTGAAATACAGGAAAGATATATTTGTTTCCCGAATATAACATGATTAAGAGGACATCGCGTGAGATATAGAGTGAATTTCAGGCCACCCTCCATATATGTTGTAAGTGCATATGTGTCTACCGTATTGTTTGTTGAATTGATACAGCTGGTCCGTTACTATTTTCATCTGGACTGACATAAATACTGGCTTTACATTTTACAATTGTGTTGACTCAGCGTCACATGTCCATGCTTTTGGTTAATATTGCAACCCAAATATCTGTTTGCCACATGAACTGGTTCATATGACTTTATTTTGAGCGTTTTCTGTGCTTTTGGATATACTCGTTTCTTGTGAAAAGAAAATCGTGTTTCAAAATCAGTTCAACCAAAACTAAAACGTATAACATGATACGATATGATCAGTCATGATCATATTGTGACGAACGTTTGAAAGGTACAAGCAACAAAGAGAGATTAAATGGAATATCACTTTTATATGTCTCCTTAATGTGACACTAGGGAGACTTTTGGTTAAATATGTGATTGATATGTTCCCGTAATTAGACATTAGGATGACTTCTCAATATAATTGATATATATGTGTCTCATGAATATAACATTACGAGGACTGCATATGAGATAGCGTGTAAATTGCTGGCCGCCTATAATATATTATTAACTTTTGGTGAAATACGTAATTGACATGGTAATTGACATGGTTCCGTAATTTATTTTGTGCATTTTTTGTACTTTGGATACGTAATTGATATGTTCCTGTAATTAGACATTAGGAGGACTTGTGACAATATATGAAATGTATATGTCTCCTGAATGTAGCATTAGGATTTCGTATGAGATATTGTGCAATTTTATTGGCGCCCTCCATAAACATTGTAACTGCATATGTGTCTACCGTGTTGTTTGTTGAATTGTTATAGCTGGCCCGCTACTGTTCATTTGGAGTGACAAAAAACTGATCGACATGACTCTTTAATCATAACTTAATCAACCATGAATAAGTAACGATCTGTGGTTTTCTTATATGTGCCTTTTCCCGGCAAATATGCTTGGACAACCTTTCTTGTACAAGTTAAGACTGAAACCCAAATTTATTTTGTGCGTTTTTTTTTTGAAATTTGGATACACTCCTTTTCGTGAAAACCAAATCGTGTTTCGAAATCATTTTAAATAACACTAAACCGTAAAGCTACACAATATGATATGTCCTATCATGATAATATTGTGACGACCGCTTAACCCTTTACCCAACGCAGACGATATCAAAATTTATTATAGTTTATTATTATTATTAAATATAATTTTTTAAAATCTTGCACAAAATTTCAACAAAACCTTATCATGTGACCCCTTGTTGGAACGAGCTCAACGAGCTTGTTCCAATGAAGGGGTCACATATGGTTTTCTTGATATTTTTTTTAAAATAATATTTTTTTCAGCTACTGAATTTGCATATTACGCAGGCAGATGCGGCCGATTCGTTGGGTAAAGGGTTAAAAGAAACAAGCAACAAAACGAGATGAAATGGAATATCTCTTTTATATAACACCTTAATGTGATTGATATATTCCCGTAATTAGACATTAGGAGGACTTCTCAATATATTTGAAATATATACGTCTTCTAAATAAAACATTATGAGGACTTCGTATGAGATATAATGTAAATTGCTGGCTGCCTTTCATATACTACTCAAAGTTTGCTAAGCGCCAAGTATATCCAACTACCTGTTTTACGTTTTAGTTTAAATATTGTTATGAAAAGTGTATATATTTTTTATTTAATTATATCTTTAATGATTTAAGCACAGAAATTAAGATTTTGTTTGTGTTTGACATTATTTTTTAGCTTTTGCATATGAAAACCATGGAAAATGGATATTATTGGTAAAAGAGAAATTTTTCAAATTTGCCAAAAAGTTGAAAGAGCGAACCGATATGGGTTCAATATCGAGTATGAGACCCATTATTGTTAATTACAGCTTGACAACGCCTTCTCATGCTCCCAATCAGGTTCCAGATGGTCCTTTGTGGGATGTTGTTCCATTCTTGGACCAGCATGGCACCAAGTTCCTGGACACTTCTTGGTTGGACTGGACGGACTGAAACTGCACGCTGCAACTCATTCCAGAAAATGTTTGATTGGATTGAGGTCAGGGGATCTTGCTGGCCAGTCCATACGCTCAATCCCCTCCCTCTGTCGGTACTCCCGGACAGCATGGACAACATGAGGACGGGCATTATCGTCCACCAGAATGAATCTATCATCCACTGAACCTGCATCCAATCTGACGTGGGCATCCAGGATCTCATCAATATACTGTTGTGCAGTCAATGTACCACGGTCAAGTCCACAGAGCTCTGTATGTCAATCCCAGCTGATGCCGCCCCAGACCATTACAGACCCTCCACCATACCGGTCATGCTCAGCAATGTTGGCTGCATGGAATTGCTCTCCTGGTCTTCTCCATACCCTAGAACGCCTAGCTGTGTTGTCTAGGCAGTACCTTGACTCATCTGTAAAAAGGACAGGTCGCCAATCTTGTCTGGTCCATCCAATGTGATCCATGGCCCATTCATATTGTGCCTGGTGGTGGTTCTGGGACAGCTGAATGTGAATACATGGTCTTCTTGATCGGAGACCACCTTCATGCAACCTTGCCCGGATAGTCTGCGTCGAAACATTTACCCCGGATGCATTCTGAAGATCACTGGGTTGCTGTTGCAAAGCAGTTCCCACGGGCATGAATGATCAAAAACCGGTTTTCAGCAGCAGATGTTGCCCTGTCTCTGCCACCACCATGTCGTCTGACTGGTGTGCCATACTGCTGAAATCTTGCCCAGGCTCTGGTGATCACCATATGGTGCACACCAAAGGCTTCACCAACCTGACGATGGGTAGCCCCTTGTTCCACCATCTCTACAGCCCGCCACATTTCTGTTTCAGACAAATGTCTTCTTCCATTTGCATTCGCCATATTCAATCATTAAATCACAAGGGTTTGTGTTGAAATGAAGACTGAATACCCGACACATCTCATGTACATGTAGACAGTACACAAAAACATCATGAAAATCAAGGGGTACATGCTTTCCATGACTGTCCCGAAAAGTCTGCCTGTCAAGAGAGCTAATGTAAACACTGGGGACCATCTCAATACATTCCTCAATCATATCCACCAAATATATCGCAAATGTGTCACAAGAAAATAATGATGTGTCAAATATGTGGTGCTTAGCAAACTTTGAGTAGTATATATTAACTTTTGGTGAAATGCGTAATGTGTTCTCGTAATTAGACATCACAGGATTTCCTGCAATATATGCAAGGTACAGTACGTGTAGAGTGTATTATCACCAAATCACCCGTAGAGTGGAGATTCCACTCAAGCAATAATTGCAAATTTCTTGTACAGCATAACGAGTACAAGAAAAGTTCCAGCCAACCCGGAGGTCCATTGGCTGAAACATTTCTTGTGTTTTTTGTCCGTATGGACAGAATTTGAAAGTTATAGTTGGGGTGATAACTCCACTCCATGGGTGATTTTGTTACAATCCACTCTCCACGTACTGTATATGTCTTCCGAAGGTAACTTTACGAGGACTTTGTATGAAATATTGTGTGAATTGCTGGCTGCCGTCCATATACTTTGTAACTGCATATGTGTCTACCGTGTTGTTTGTTGAATTGATACAGCTGGCTCATTACTACTTTTATCTGGGGTAACATAGTAAAATATATCACGCAAGAGTCCGCCTTTATTTTTTGATTATTGCGTTGAATCGCCCTCACACGTCTATGCAGTTGGGTTCGACAGGACTCTCTAATCATAACTTAATCTCCCCTGAATAACCATATTTGTGTTTTCGTAATAAGTCTTCAACAATGTTTGGACAATCTTTCTTTTACATGTTAAATCTGAATGTCAAATGTCCATTTAATACTAAGGAGCAATTCCTGAGGGCAAACGACTCCTGGACTTTGCAAACTCCATTATTATTGTTGAAACTAAATATTTTTGGTCAGAAAGATTTGGAAATCTCACAATCTTCGTTTTGTACTAGCACTGTTAACATCGGTGTTGTGTCCTGTGGGTCATAGCATGTTCGAATGCATGTATCTACGTAATATGTGACTGTCTTTTCGTCCCTATTCTTATTGACCCAACTGTTGACATAGGAAATGACGCCATAGCTGCGGTGCATAGTAGGTGCCACATGGATTTTCATGGTATCGCACATAACCAGCCATGTTGCGACTATATACCGGGTTGATGGTTGTGTTGCTGCGCTTATGCTGCATGTGTTGTAATGGTGATACATTTACGATAATGGGGTACACATGTTGTTTTCTATTGTATTACGTTTTGCTATGGGGCTGAAGGTTTGCAATAGTTCAGGGTGTGTTCTGAGGGTGTTTGATTGTTGTGAAATTACCAGAGATGTCCCAGCAATAACATAAATTACCGACACGGACCATACAGAATCTCTGAATTTGGCTAGGAGGGGTCAAATAAATTCCCTATTTCAGCCTACACACAACCGCTTACCACCCAAACATATCCTAGTCTACCTATCAACGAAACCACTCTGCCTGTTAAAGGCCCTGTTCTGACTACCAGTCTACCGACCATTTGCCGTGATCTGTTGTCTCTAGGCTATGCGTGATCGTGGCCCAAACACTCTGCCCCAATGCGATAGAATCGACCAATCAAATCGATCTACCAATATCAACAAGCCAATCAGCTTGCAACATTCACCTTACCCCTGCGCACCATCTGTCCAAACATATATCATATTGTCTGTTATCAAAAGTGTGTTGTCCTACTAGTCGAATGTGTTAGAGCTGTCACCTGATTCAAGTGACTTCTCCCTCCTCTGAGCATTTAGGAAACTTTAGCAACCACTGTTATGACGACCACGGGTTGGAAGCTTATGGTGACCACTGGTTAGAGATCAGTGGGTACTTTTGGGACTGCTGCTTGGGGATCATTATCGAAGACATCATTGTCGATGGACGATAAATCAGTCACTACCACCTACTACTACCGCAGTCTCATAGCACAGCACTACTGTCTACAACCACTATGGATCTTACTGTCCATGCCTCGTAGGTTCAATGTCACTATATATCCTGTTATTGACTTCGACTAAAACTACTTTAAGTCTTTCCACCCATGATTCTACCATTCCGACGCCTGGCTTCCAGTCTGTCTTATGCTTGGCTTCCAGTGCTATTGTCTTTTTGTGATGTGATTGTGTACAAGTCTACAGTTTACACACGACGCATGCAACACATGGGCACATGCCAGAAGTGCCGATATGTGCTTGTGTGCCAGTGCAACATGGATGCACACTTGCAGGACATGGGCACATAGGATGTTTTATTCCTAGACCATCACATAGCTTCTTGGCCCCTAGCTCCTAGATTATTGACTTTTTGGAGCCTAGTTCCTACATAGTCACTAGCATTTCAGCTCCAAAATCTTGTGCATGACATCCTAAGGTTTACTACCACCACCCCCCACCCCTACTAATCGCTTGTAGCTTATCCACCACTATCTGTCCTATGATTTGCTTCTAAATCTACTATCTTCGTCCAGTATTAAGTCTTCTACCACTACTACTAGCTTCTACCAGTACAGTCTTTGCACAGCATTACAGTCTTCTACAACTACTGATTTACTAGTAACTTGTCACTATCACACAAGCACACCGTGGAACATAGCAGTGCCACAGACTAACCGCGGCCATAACCCTCCTATGGTAAACTGCTATGTCGCAATGTACCTCCCATCAGCCATTGTCCAGTAGCTGCACGCGTTCATGTGCTGCATGTGGAATGTACACATTGTGTAATTTCACACAATTACATTACATCGAACACCAATCCCATGTTCCTACAGTGATAATTAGTAGTAATTACCTCGTGGAAGAAACCTATAATAGGGGGCGCAGTTGTAAACACTAATAGCGGTAGAAGACAGCAATCATGGGCGAAGAAGACATTAGACTAGTAGTGGAAGCAAGAAACAGGTCCGATAACGGTAACCATGGACAGTAAGCCAGTCGTTGTACTACTGGGAGATAGCAGAAGGAATATCTTGTGGTAGCAGCGGGATAGTGTCAGAAGGTAATTGCAATATTTGTAGAACGCAATGCAGGGTGAAAACTGTACTGGTAGAAGCCAGTAGTAGGAGAAGACTGCACTCGTACATCTCGGCACGTCTGGCATGTGCTCACGTGCAGCATATATTGGGTATACATTTGGGTCTAGTACACAACCATATCTCGGAAAGAGAGCAGTCATGGAAACCAAGCATAAGTCTGAGAGTGGAAGTCATGCGTAGGAATGGTAGAAGCACTGGTGGTGAGACTAGTAGCATTTGTTTATTCGAAAGTAGGGTAACAATGCTTTATAAGAAAACACTGGTCCTAACAAAAGGGGAAAAATCGGAAGAGAGATATCCACCTATGGTAGTGCTTTTGTAAAGAGGCCATGTAACCTTAATTTGAAATAAATAACCTGAAAGCTTGCAAGTGATTCATCTTTCTCAAAGGCACAACGCAAATGTATCCTGACCCGCGCCACTTGCTTTTGTCGTTGAGCAGGACACTTAACCTCGCTTGCTGATATGGTGGCACGGAGGAACAATGTGCCTTCAACCAATACAACTTGGATTCAAGACCGTTTGTGTCTGGTTAGGAGCTGCTTACTGCTGCACGGTGGTTCTTTCTGGGTACTCCAGCTTCCTCCACCCAACTGTCCATCCGACAATCAAAATACCACCAATGGGGGTCGCAAAGCCCCACATCGTTCCCGCGGGGGTATATATTCCGTAAACACTCTTCCTGCTCAGAGATTTGTACTTTATTCAACTTGCATCCATGTCAAATTTTTTTGCGAGGATATCACTCTAAACTCCATTATTTTATAAATAATGGATTTTGACCTTTTTATCACTGGGTCGAAAAGTTGGCAGGAATAAACAATAGATTCGAGATGAATCTATCACGGACAAAAGTTGTATTTGTTTAACCAACGACTTTTGATTAATCATAAAACCACACGGGCAAATAATTTTGGCCAAGTTGTCGAAACCAAAAGTGACGGGCTAAAATCTGTGCTTCCCTTATCTGAATTGGGTCCATAAGTAGTATACGTGTTGTATGTATGGTAGCAATAGTTATATGTGTATGGATATGGCTTTAGGAATGTAGTATAGATATTGCATTGGAGATTTTATGATTTTATATTCACGTGCTACAATTTCTCATGAAAGCAAGCATATTTTGAACGTGTGACCCTCATATGCTTGACAATGATTTCTCACAATGTCTAACTCCTTAAACAACAGTAATCCATGCAGGTTGGTGGGAGGGAAGCGGTCCCACAAACCTATATAGCTTTCTGATTAATTTGCTAGCCGTCAGAAAGAATGCAAAAATGCTTTATAGTAGATGACAGGTAGATTACTAAGAAAAAGAAAAACAATTGTAAGTTTAATTTAAATACAATTTCACAGTGTAACACCATCAGAAGCACAAGAATTTTTCAGCCAACTGAGCTCCAGCTAGTATAACTCGGAGGTCCTTTAGCTGGAACATCGCTGGAGCTTCTTATGCTTTTTTCATTGGAATCGACCTAATGTGTGGATGCAAACCCAATTCATTAGTTGTGTTTATTTTAGATATCCACCTGTCTTTTATACTCCTGCACTAACGGTATTTTTTGTGAACATCGGGCATATTTGCATCTTTGCCTCCTCATGCCGGCTGTCCTAGCTTCGGACCTGAATATTCAAGGACTGAATCAGAAAATGGAACAGCTTACCGTATAAGGTAATGGAGCAATTTCTTTGTTGAAAAGCCTGTTGGAATTAACAGATTAGAATATTTTTATCAAGCGCTCGGGTTCTCGGCATGCCCCCCCCCCCCCCCCACCCCCCCCCCCCCCCCCCCACACACACACGTACACGTACATACAGGACCAGAGAAAAGGTTTTCGGGCACTTTTATCGCACATAAAAATGTAAAAATAATACATAAATAATAATACGCAAAGATTCCTGTTCAAAATCTTGAAAAATGTTTTCCACAGCCAAGCTGTTTTATAAACTACGTAAGGAGGGTATTTTACGGGCTGTATGCAGGCAAGGAATGTTGTGGGGCTATTTTGGTGGTATTTTGTTTGTCAGTGTTAACTAGGCGGGTGGGGGAAGCCGGAGTACCCAGAGAGTACCAACAGAAAGCAACGGTCAGACTTTTCAACGTGCTAACCAAACGCTCGCGGGCTTGAATCCAAGTCGTATTGGTTGAAGGCACACTGTGCTACCACTCTCCCATATGAGCAAACAAAGCTAAGTGTCTTGTTCAAGGACACAATGTTAGTGGCACGAGTCAGGACCAAACCCACAACCTTTGGATCACAAGTCCAATGCTCTAACCAATGAGCCCCGCACAATGTCCTCTTTTATTAGATAGCAAATGTTACATCAGTGTAGCCTTGCGAACCAGGCATTGGTGGCTGTTTTGTTCATGTTTAAATTCAAATTTGAAACCTTGTCTGAAGGTTAAAAAGCATAACTCTGCGTTTAGTAATAATAACGGGTGGAAAATATATTTCGCGATTTTCGTTCAAAAATTTTCAGTTGGAGCAATCTTTTAACCACAGATATTTGGCACAAGCTGAGAAATCGAAAAAAATAATATACGATGGCATTTTGGGTTGGATGCGGTCGTTCCCCCATAAGAAAATACAAACATAAACAAGATACACAGCTCGCTTTTCCAAAACGATCGCATTCTCACCTTCATTATGTCCCTCTCAAATTTGATTTATCCAGTGCTACTCGGTGTTAGTCGAAAGGGCAAAGACCAGCTTTACAATGGTGTATTGCATGACCCTTGGGCGTTCTACGGTTGTTCACGATAACTGTGAGAAGTCGCAGAAAAGGCTGAAAAAAATAACTTTAGTCGCTTCGGACAAGTTGAGGTTCAGTAGTAATAATGTTACGAGCAATACTTCTCAGATTTATTACAAAGATTTGAGGTCCCATCATCTATAGAGGGCAGATTCGAATAGTATCCGTATGCCTTTGTCAATCTTTAATCTTGGATCGACATTAATCCATTTCTGGTGATCCCATTATCTTTCTCAGTTTATAAGTCATCGGTAAAACATGTATGTGATCACCAGAAATGTTTCACAAAAATTTTGCGCATTTAAAAGGTTTTTAACCGATGGAGATTAAAAATTCAGGAGAATTTGACACAAAAGGACCAACTAATCACACCCGGACAGTAGCAATAAACGGTATATAATATAATATTTAACAATGGCATTTCTGGTGCACAACAGCTCAGATGATGCCTGATCCGGCCTGTCTATTGGATGCTTTGTCTTGACGACTAATTGCCCAAGAAACAACTTGTGTGAGTGACATTATGTCAATGGGACAACTCGGTTTCGCGGTAAATAGCCCAAAGGCATAGTGTCAGAAAGCCAGGTAGTATAAAACAATAGAGGTGTTGACGAGTCAGATTATCTGTTTGAAATTCCAAACAATTATTTACTGAGTAGTCTGCGTCAAGCTGGCGTGGTACTAATTAGAATACGGTGTATAACGTGTATTATTGCGATAATGTCAATGTTGCGGTCGTCGATGATGTTAAGGAGTACATACTTTATTCTTTTCCTTTAAATGGAACTCGACAACGAAACTATTATCTCTACTTTCTCGTCCCAGCCCGGTACAGATTAATGTTTCAATGCTGTACCGAGAGTTACATTTTTCCTCTCGTGAATAAGCTTGAAGGCTTCATGTCTTGTTTGCTGCGCCTAATGTCCACCTAGGCCTGCAGTGTCGCATGTCTAACCCCCACCCCCCCCCACCCCTCCCATCATTGTTATTTGCAGAAACACCAGAATAAGTGCTTTTTGTACGACAACTTTTAAAAACAAAAATATAGTTGCAATCTCGAGGAAGGCACTTCCATCCCTACAAGTACTTTGGGTGGGGATGGAAATGTGCTTTTAAACCTCTTTCTGGAGAACATTTTCTGGAAAAGCTCTGGGTCGACTCATGTTCCTCATTTCTGGAAATTGTTCGAAATGCCCTATGTTCCTCTAGAGTTTTATTTTTAGAACAAAGCCAGACCTTCAACTTACTGAATGGACAATGCCGAACACCTTCTGTCGTTTTGTAGCCATGATCAACGATCTGTCGGAAGAGTCTGCTGGGGTATGTGTCCATAGGGCGCTTTTGTTCTAACAGCATCGGCATGTAACATCTGCACTGAATGACATAATTTTATGCCACATCTATCGCTTTGGTTCAAATGACTTCTAATTATGTTTGTTAATATCACCTCAGTGTGCGTTTCTTTTTGTTTTTGGAAGATTTTATTATATTAAGTTTGAAGTTCTAATGTGAAATTATAGGGACATACTAATAATATATCTGTCTCAATGTCTCCCTAATGTCACATTAAGGGGACATATAAAAGTTGTATCCCATCCCAGATTGCTGAGTTCCTTTTTCCTTAAAAGCCTTCGCGAAATTTCCCCATGTTTGGTCATATATTATTGGGTGTTTCACAGGAATGCAAAGGTGGCACTGACTGCACTGATCAAGGGTGAATCACAGTGACAGCACTCTCTGAAATGAAACAATCGGGGGAGGCGATGAGTGAATATATGCCTCCGTCGGATTTCAGTGGCTTTTCGTCTTATTCTAACTGACCTAGAAAGTGATGCAACAATCGCTGTGCATTCATGTTGTCCCGTGAGTTATCATGGTTTCATGCGTGAGCGTCCATGTTGTGAGCCATTAACATGGTGGTGGTTGGTGTTACTGCGCATGTGCAGCATGTGTCGTGATAGTACTACATGTTTCTGTAGTCCATTTTGGTTGATGGGGCCCACCTCCTGGTTTCTATGGTGGCAATATAGTGGGCTGTGGATGCCGTGGTGCTGGCAATAATGTGTGCTATGTTCTGGGGGTGTCTTCTATTGTAGTGGAATTACCAGAAACGAACCAACAATCACTAAAATGGACAAGAAAAGCCTCCAGAGTTGGGTTTCCTCGCTCGAAGTTTGGTTGAAAGAGTGAAAATCATCTCTTCCGCCTACACTGATCCTATGCTACATTCACCAACACCGTCTCGCCTGTTCAAGACACTGTTCTGGCTATCGTTCTTCCAACTGCTTATTGTGTTCTGTTTATTCTTGACTATGCATGATATTTGTATGATCCTCCAGAATCAAATGACCAACAGGTTCGCTCCATTCACCTTTGCCGAACTTACAATCTGTTCAAATATATTTATTTCCCTTGTCTGAATCCAAACGTGTGGTTTCATACGAGCTGACCATGATAAAGAGTTGTTAGAGCTGTCACTTGAACTGGGTGACTTCTCAAAGTCGCGTCACCTCATCTGGGTATTTATGGGACCATTATTGACTGCTGAATGGGAACTAATGGGGACCACTGGTTGGAGACCAATGGGTACTATTCGAGACTGCTGTTTGGGGACCAGTATCGAAGAAACCATCGTGGGTGGACTACTACATGAGACACCCTACTACTATCAGTTATAACTACCCCCCACTACTACCAATAACTCACACCATTGCCTTACTAATTACAACCACTATAGGTCCCACTGCCCATTGTCGTACAGGTTCACTGTCAGTATATGTCTTGTGGCTGACTTCCACAACTACTACTGCTGCCACTAGTCTTACCACTCGTGCCTCCACCATTCCTACGCACGACTTTCACTCTCAGTCTTATGGGTGGCTTCCATTAGGCCTACTGCTCTCTTTCCAAGATATGGTTCTGTACTAGATCCAGGTGTATACCCAATATAATATTATGCCGCATGTGAGCACAATGCCATAAGTACTGATATGTACGTGCGTGCTAGTGCACAATGAGCCAACATTACAAACATCACATGGGCACAGATGTGTCTATCACTCCTAGCCCCTAGACTATCTCATAGCTTTTTAGCTTTAAAATTATTGAACTTTGTGGATCCTAGGTGCTACGAAGCCATTGGCTTTTTGGTTCCCAAATCATGGCCAAGATTTCCCGGTTCCTACAATTCTGCGTAATAATGGCTTGTAGCACTGCTACAACAATCTGCCCTAGATTTACTACTGCTGTCGTAATACAGAATTATAGTCTTCTCCCACTACCACTGGCTTCTACTGGTAGAGTTTTAACTCTGCAATACAGCGTTCTACCAATACTGCAATTAACACCTGACACTATCCCGCCGCTACCACAAGATATTCCCACTGCTATCTCCTAACAGTACTAGGATTGGCTTCCTCCACTACTGCTGACTTGTACTGTGACTAGCTTCTAACACTACTCTGTCCTACCACTGCACTACTACTGGTTTGTCGATGGCTACCATTATCAGTCCTGTTTCTTGCTTCCACTGTTAGTCTAGGAATGTTTTTGTCCACAACTGCTATCTTCTACCACTATTAGCTTTTACCACAAGGCCTCTTACTATTGGTTTCTTCTATTCGGTAACTACTACAAATTATCAGTCGGAACGTGGATCTGTTGTTGAATGTGATGCAACTGCATGATAGTACACAATATGTGGATGCTGCATGCAGCATGTTAACATGTACGGCTACTGGGTGCCGATGGGGGGGGGGGGGTGGGGGTAGGGGGCGTGGGAGGGAGGCAGGGATAGTAGTTTACCATAGGAGGATTATGACCACGGTTAGTCTGTGGTTCTCATATTTTTCACGGTGTCCTTGTGGTATAGTGGAAAAAGTTAAATACAGTAGTGGTAGAAGACTGTAGTGAATTGCGAAGACTGCTCTGGTAGAAGCCAGTAGTAGCGGTAGAAGACTAAATACTGGACGAAGATAATAGAAGTAGAAGCAAATCATAGGACAGGTGGTGGGGGGAAAAGCTCTAAGCGATTATCAGGGGGAGTTCTAAGACCCAGGAGGCAATGTAGAGGATATAGGAGCCCACGCGCTACTGACTATGCAGAAACTAGGCTCCAAAATGGCAATAATCTAAGAGCTAGGGGCCCAGAAGGTATGGAGTCTAGGAGTTAGAAGTAAAACATCTGAATGTGCCCATGTGCTGCAAGTAATGTGTATCCATTTTGCACTGGCACACAAGCTCATCTTGGCATGTCTAGCATGTCCCTATGTGTTGCATGTGCCGTGTAGAAATGTGGACTTGCAGATAACCAAATTTCAGAAAGACAATAGCAACTCACGGCTTGCAGCCTGCACCTCTACCAACTGAGCCACCGCACCCCCACCTCAAGGGTGACCACTGAAGTCAAAGGAAGGGAGACCATAATCCCCACTTCAGGTGTTCCATCACCAACACCACCAACAGCTGTGGAGGAATCTGCTACCGAAAAAGGCTGCCCAACATCCTGCGTGCACGGGTTACCCCGTGCACTCTCACAAATATACGAAGATGCATGGCTACCTTTGCCCCGAGAACATGGAGTTCTTGCTCTGGTTAGAACCACCTTGTTTACGGAGGCTCAGAATTTGGACAACCAAACACCACAGGGATGGGCCTGAGAGCAATTGTTGCAGGAGATACAAGTACTGTGAACATCATCGACATGTTTCACTGCATACAGGAAGGACAAGGAAGTGTTTTTGGCATTGTCCAAAAAGGTGTGAGAAAAATTTTTTGAGGGAAAAATCCCCAAAAATAAGCCAAAGAACCCAGCTTCTCACCGGCGGAAAACTGATCAATGCGGGTCGCATTTTCACGCGCAGAAAAGACCAGACACACAGAGATAACACAAGCTAAAATTAGCATAAATATATCCTTGAGAAAAGGATACAATCCTAGAATGCACTTGTATCAATAATTGTAGCGAATTAATCAAGTTGTTCACGAAGAAACGAGATCAGCAGGCACGAGTCACAAACAATCCGACCATACAAGATGCGGAAAAAAAGGAATTGACATCACGGTTGTTGCGCATGCGCTCTGTAAATGCAAGAGCTGTGCAGGGAGAGTACCTGTAATGTCAAGCACCAGTCTCGCTCAACCCTTTTTTGATCTCTTTATAGTGCTTTTGCACTCTTTCTTTTTTCCAAACTCATTTGGAAAAGTTATTAGCTTGAGTTAAGTTTCGAAGTAGGGCTTGCACTTACGTTACAGCCAATAATTGTAAACAATTTTGGTAGGTAGGCTAACAAAAAAAATTTACTAAAAAAGAGGACGTTTTACACATAACTCTGCACATAGACGTGTTCCAAAAAGTGCACATACAACCTTTGGAAAAACTACTCATGAACAAAGGAAACTACACAGCAATACGAAATGAAACAAGAGGCCCTGAGGGTGCTCACCTGACATGGTAGCCTAAATATCAAACCAGAGAATTGATTTCAACAAGTTGCATCTGCTCCTCCTAAGAAAAGCTTATACCAAATATCCAAAGATTCTGACCAGTGGATCTAAAAAAAAAGAAGATTTTTAAAGAATATTCCTAATATTGAACGAAGTTATAATTCGGGCTCCCACCGGGAGCCCATATAGGAACCCAGGGACTTGGCTTTAACAAACTTGAATCTCACCCCCCTAAGGATGCTGCACTCCAAATATCAAAACATTCCGACTGCTGGATCTGAAGAAGAAGGTTTTTAAAGAAAATTCCTCATTTTAAACTAAGTTACAATTCAAGCTCCCACAGTGAGTCCAAATATGGACCTAGGGACATGGCTTGAACAAACTTGAATCTCACCCCCCTAAGGATGCTGCATACCAAATATCAAAACATTCTGACTGCTGGTTCTGAAGAAGATTTTTAAAGAAAATGCCTCATTTTCAACTAAGTTATAATTTGGGCCACCACAGTGAGCCCAAATATGAACCCAGGGACTTGGCTTGAACAAACTTGAATCTCACCCCCCTAAGCATGGTGCATACCCAATATCAAAAGATTCTGCCTGCTGGATCTTGAGAAGAAATTTGCCTGAAATGCACTAAGTTCGAATTCAAGCTTCTATAGTGAGCCCAAATATGAATCTAGGGAGCCGATTTGAACAAACTTGAATCAGATCCACCCCACAAAGTTGCATACCAAATATCAAAAGATTCTGCTTGCAGGATCTGGAGAAGAAGATTTTTTAAGAAATTTGCCTGAAATGCACTAAGTTCGAATTCGAGCTTCTATAGTGAGCCCAAATATGAATCCAGGGGGCCGATTTGAACAAACTTGAATCAAATATCAAAAGATTCTGCCTGCTGGATCTGGAGAAGAATATTTTTGAAGAAATTTGCCCGAAATGCACTAAGTTCGAATTCGAGCTTCTATACTAAGCCCAAATATAAACCCAGGGGGGCCAATTTGAACAAACTTGAATCAGATCCACCCCACAATGTTGCACACCAAATATCAAAAGATTCTGCCTGCTGGATCTGGAGAAGAAGATTTTTGAAGAAATTTGCCTGAAATGCACTAAGTTCGAATTCGAGCTTCTATAGTGAGCCCAAATATGAATCCAGGGGGCCGATTTGAACAAACTTGAATCAAATATCAAAAGATTCTGCCTGCTGGATCTGGAGAAGAAGATTTTTGAAGAAATTTGCCTGAAATGCACTAAGTTTGAATTCGAGCTTCTATACTGAGCCCAAATATAAACCCAGGGTGGCCAATATCAACAAACTTGATTCAGATCCACCCCACAATGTTGCATACCAAATATCAAAAGATTTTGCCTGCTGGATCTGGAGAAGAAGATTTTTGAAGAAATTTGCGTGAAATGCACTAAGTTCGAATTCGAGCTTCTATAGTGAGCCCAAATATGAATCCAGGGGGCCGATTTGAACAAACTTGAATCAGATCCACCCCACAATGTTGCATACCAAATATCAAAAGATTCTGCCTGCTGGATCTGGAGAAGATTTTTGAAGAAATTTGCCTGAAATGCACTAAGTTCGAATTCGAGCTTCTATACTGAGCCCAAATATGAATCCAGGGGAGCCAATTTGAACAAACTTGAATCAGATCCACCCCACAATGTTGCATACCAAATATCAAAAGATTCTGCCTGCTGGATCTGGAGAAGAAGATTTTTGAAGAAATTTGCCTGAAATGCATTAAGTTCGAATTCGTGCTTCTATAGTGAGCCCAAATATGAATCCAGGGGGCCGATTTGAACAAACTTGAATCAAATATCAAAAGATTCTGCCTGCTGGATCTGGAGAAGAAGATTTTTGAAGAAATTTGCCTGAAATGCACTAAGTTCGAATTCGAGCTTCTAAACTGAGCCCAAATATAAACCCAGGGGGGCCAATTTGAACAAACTTGAATCAGATCCACCCCACAATGTTGCGCACCAAATATCAAAAGATTCTGCCTGTTGGATCTGGAGAAGATTTTTTAAGAAATTTGCGTGAAATGCACTAAGTTCAAATTCGAGCTTCTATAGTGAGCCCAAATATGAATCCAGGGGGCTGATTTGAACAAACTTGAATCAAATATCAAAAGATTCTGCCTGCTGGATCTGGAGAAGAAGATTTTTGAAGAAATTTTCCTGAAATGCACTAAGTTCGAATTCGAGCTTCTATACTGAGCCCAAATATAAACCCAGGGGGGCCAATATCAACAAACTTGAATCAGATCCACCCCACAATGTTGCATACCAAATATCAAAAGATTCTGCCTGCTGGATCTGGAGAAGAAGATTTTTGAAGAAATTTGCGTGAAATGCACTAAGTTCGAATTCGAGCTTCTATAGTGAGCCCAAATATGAATTCAGGGGGTAGATTTGAACAAACTTGAATCAGATCCACCCCACAATGTTGCATACCAAATACAAATATCAAAAGATTCTGCCTGCTGGATCTGGAGAAGAAGATTTTTGAAGAAATTTGCCTGAAATGCACCAAGTTCGAATTCGAGCTTCTATACTGAGCCCAAATATAAACCCAGGGAACCGATTTGAACAAACTTGAATCAGATCCACCCCACAATGTTGCATACCAAATATCAAAAGATTCTGCCTGCTGGATCTGGAGAAGAAGATTTTTGAAGAAATTTGCCTGAAATGCACTAAGTTCGAATTTGGGCTTCTATAGTGAGCCCAAATATGAATCCAGGGGGCCGATTTGAACAAACTTGAATCAGATCCACCCCACAATGTTGCATACCAAATATCAGAAGATTATGCCTGCTGGATCAGGAGAAGAAGATTTTTGAAGATATTTGCCTGAAATGCACTAAGTTCGAATTCGAGCTTCTATACTGAGCCCAAATATAAACCCAGGGGGTCAATTTGAACAAGCTTGAATCAGATCCACCCCACAATGTTGCATACCAAATATCAAAAGATTCTGCCTGCTGGATCTGGAGAAGAAGATTTTATAAGAAATTTGCCTGAAATGCACTAAGTTCGAATTCGTGCTTCTATAGTGAGCCCAAATATGAATCCAGGGGGCTGATTTGAACAAACTTGAATCAAATATCAAAAGATTCTGCCTGCTGGATCTGGAAAAGAAGATTTTTGAAGAAATTTGCCTGAAATGCACTAAGTTCGAATTCGAGCTTCTATACTGAGCCCAAATATAAACCCAGGGGGGCCAATATCAACAAACTTGAATCAGATCCACCCCACAATGTTGCATACCAAATATCAAAAGATTCTGCCTGCTGGATCTGGAGAAGAAGATTTTTGAAGAAATTTGCGTGAAATGCACTAAGTTCGAATTCGAGCTTCTATAGTGAGCCCAAATATGAATTCAGGGGGTAGATTTGAACAAACTTGAATCAGATCCACCCCACAATGCTGCATACCAAATACAAATATCAAAAGATTCTGCCTGCTGGATCTGGAGAAGAAGATTTTTGAAGAAATTTGCCTGAAATGCACCAAGTTCGAATTCGAGCTTCTATACTGAGCCCAAATATAAACCCAGGGGACCGATTTGAACAAACTTGAATCAGATCCAC
Organism: Pictodentalium vernedei; assembly: GCA_031216915.1. Taxonomy (NCBI): domain Eukaryota; kingdom Metazoa; phylum Mollusca; class Scaphopoda; order Dentaliida; family Dentaliidae; genus Pictodentalium; species Pictodentalium vernedei. The sequence goes on from CM062297.1 coordinate 618,222,802, forward strand.
CCCACAATGTTGCATACCAAATATCAAAAGATCCTGCCTGCTGGATCTGGAGAAGAAGATTTTTGAAGAAATTTGCCTGAAATGCACTAAGTTCGAATTCGGGCTTCTATAGTGAGCCCAAATATGAATCCAGGGGGCCGATTTGAACAAACTTGAATCAGATCCACCCCACAATGTTGCATACCAAATATCGGAAGATTATGCCTGCTGGATCTGGAGAAGAAGATTTTTGAAGATATTTGCCTGAAATGCACTAAGTTCAAATTCGAGCTTCTATACTGAGCCCAAATATAAACCCAGGGGGTCAATTTGAACAAGCTTGAATCAGATCCACCCCACAATGTTGCACACTAAATATCAAAAGATTCTGCCTGCTGGATCTGGAGAAGAAGATTTTTGAAGATATTTGCCTGAAATGCACTAAGTTCGAATTCGAGCTTCTATAGTGAGCCCAAATATGAATCCAAGGGGCCGATTTGAACAAACTTGAATCAAATATCAAAAGATTCTGCCTGCTGGATCCAGAGAAGAAGATTTTTGAAGAAATTTGCCAGAAATGCACTAAGTTCGAATTCGAGCTTCTATACTGAGCTCAAATATAAACCCAGGGGGGCCAATATCAACAAACTTGAATCAGATCCACCCCACAATGTTGCATACCAAATATCAAAAGATTCTGCCTGCTGGATCTGGAGAAGAAGATTTTTGAAGAAATTTGCGTGAAATGCATTAAGTTCGAATTCGAGCTTCCATAGTGAGCCCAAATATGAATCCAGGGGGCCGATTTGAACAAACTTGAATCAGATCCACCCCACAATGTTGCATACCAAATATCAAAAGATTCTGCCTGCTGGATCTGGAGAAGATTTTTGAAGAAATTTGCCTGAAATGCACTAAGTTCGAATTCGTGCTTCTATAGTGAGCCCAAATATGAATCCAGAGGGCCGATTTGAACAAACTTGAATCAAATATCAAAGGATTCTGCCTGCGGGATCTGGAGAAGAAGATTTTTGAAGAAATTTGCCTGAAATGCACCAAGTTCGAATTCAAGCTTCTATACTGAGCCCAAATATAAACCCTGGGGGGCCAATTTGAACAAACTTGAATCAGATCCACCCCACAATGTTGCACACCAAATATCAAAAGATTCTGCCTGCTGGATCTGGAGAAGAAGATTTTTTAAGAAATTTGCCTGAAATGCACTAAGTTCGAATTCGAGCTTCTATAGTGAGCCCAAATATGAATCCAGGGGGCCGATTTGAACAAACTTGAATCAAATATCAAAAGATTCTGCCTGCTGGATCTGGAGAAGAAGAAGTTTGAAGAAATTTGCCTGAAATGCACTAAATTCGAATTCGAGCTTTTATACTGAGCCCAAATATAAACGCAGGGGGGCCAATATCAACAAACTTGAATCAGATCCACCCCACAATGTTGCATACCAATTATCAAAAGATTCTGCCTGCTGGATCTGGAGAAGAAGATTTTTGAAGAAATTTGCGTGAAATGCACTAAGTTCGAATTCGAGCTTCTATAGTGAGCCCAAATATGAATCCAGGGGGCCGATTTGAACAAACTTGAATCAGATCCATCCCACAATGTTGCATACCAAATATCAAAAGATTCTGCCTGCTGGATCTGGAGAAGAAGATTTTTGAAGAAATTTGCCTGAAATGCACTAAGTTCGAATTTGAGCTTCTATACTGAGCCCAAATATAACCCAAGGGGACCGATTTGAACAAACTTGAATCAGATCCACCCCACAATGTTGCATACCAAATATCAAAAGATTCTGCCTGCTGGATCTGGAGAAGAAGATTTTTGAAGAAATTTGCGTGAAATGCACTAAGTTCGAATTCGGGCTTCTATAGTGAGCCCAAATATGAATTCAGGGGGACGATTTGAACAAACTTGAATCAGATCCACCCCACAATGTTGCATACCAAATATCAAAAGATTCTGCTTGCTGGATCTGGAGAAGAAGATTTTTGAAGAAATTTGCGTGAAATGCACCAAGTTCGAATTTGGGCTTCTATACTAGTGAGCCCAAATATGAATCCAGGGGGCCGATTTGAACAAACTTGAATCAGATCCACCCCACAATGTTGCATACCAAATATCAAAAGATTATGCCTGCTGGATCTGGAGAAGAAGATTTTTTAATCTTTTTCCCATTGCCTACAGTGTTAAAAAGTGCTGACTCAGCACTTTTTCAAAGTCGTGAAAAAAGTACCTTCTGATCAAACCGATAGGGATTTTTTTAAACCATTCTATTTTACTGGATAAAAGTAAGCTTTATACAAAATAAGAATCTCTGTGCTGTGTAGTTTTGGAGATATGGCAGTTTTAAGGTTTTTCCTATTTTTAGCTCCCGAGGTTCCCATGGGGCAATGAGAAACATTTTTTTGCATCAATCAAATACTTATGACCCATTATCATCTCATATCAAATTTGGTTCAAATCGACCTCACGGTTCTGAAAATAGAAATTTTAGAAATGGCCAAAATTTTTGCCCCTCCCATAACGAAGGCAAATAATGCCCAACAAACTTCTCTTGACCAAACTTGATTCTAAACCGCAAAAGGATTCTGTATACCACATATCAAGTCTCTGCTACTGGTGGTTCATTAGAAGAAGATTTTCAAAAAATTTGGCCATTTTTTCCCCACATCTCTGCTCAATATGAGCCGAAACCTAATTTGGATAAAAATCAAAATGCCCCTATATAACCACTACTTACATGAAATTTAATTAAAATGTGGCCATGGTTTAGGAGAAAGAGGCTCAAACACCCCCTTCACGACGGATGACAGATGACGGATGACGGACGAAGAGTGATAAGAAAAGCTCACCCTGACTTTCAGTCAGGTGAGCTAATAAAAGCAACAGATTGGAGCTTTATTGATAAATGCGATAGCGAAAAAATCCTGGAACAAGTTCTACGATACTAATGAGACCACCATCAAGAAACATATACCTTCTTCAATACTTGCATTAAGTTAAAATTCGGTAGTGCTGTGCGGTGTACCAAATTTTTGGTATGGTTTTGATAATACAGGGATACCGAAAACTGTACCGAAAATCAAATCAAAATGTCGCCCATTTCGGTATTTAAATGTTTCTGCGAAATTGACAGGAAGTCAATTCATCAAGGTGGATCGTAAATCTTAAAGCCTGTGGGCTATTTTAAGTTGCAGATACCTATAACAAGAGGGATGTTACATCCCAACGCTCACCTACATTCGCGCTTGATAATGCCGTTCCAATGTAACAAGCCTAATATTTAATTAATATAAATCATTAACTAGGCATCAAATGATTAATGTGGTTTATGCGATGGCTTTGGAAAGTCTATATTTCTGCATTTATTATATATCAATTCAACATAGAATCATTGGATATAAAAGCATTTTTTTCTTTTAGAAATGTTTATGATTAAGAATATGAATCGTGAGGCCAGATATTAAATCATAAATAAGAATTAGGAAAGGCTTTCATAAATTTATTTTTTACAAAATAAAAATACATCAGATCAAAAAAAAAAAATGCCGCTCAGGATCACCGATCCAATGTCGAGTTGTGACAACAGTTCCTCGCACCAAGGCCAACACACCTATGAAGTTTCATGACTCTAGGTTGAACCACTATCAAGTTATCATCCGGAAACCAATTGTTGCGATATACTATGTTCAAGGTCACTGTGACCTTGACCTTTGACCTGGTGAGTCCAACATCAATAGGGTTCTTCCTCGCACCAAGGCCAACACGCCTATAAAGTTTCATGACTCTAGGTTGAACCACTTTCAAGTTATCATCCGGAAACCAATTGTTGCGATATACTATGTTTAAGGTCACTGTGACCTTGACCTTTGACCTGGTGAGTCCAAGATCAATAGGATTCTTCCTCGCACCAAGGCCAACACACCTATGAAGTTTCATGACTCTAGGTTGAACCACTATCAAGTTATCATCCGGAAACCAATTGTTGCGATATACGTTAAAGGTCACTGTGACCTTGACCTTTGATCTGGTGAGTCCAAGATCAATAGAGTTCTTCCTCGCACCAAGGCCAACCCACCTATGAAGTTTCATGAATGTAGGTTGAACTACTATCAAGTTATCATCCGGAAAGGAATTGTTGCGATTTACTATGTTCAAGGTCACGTTGACCTTGACCTTTGACGTAGCGAGTCCAAAATCAATAGGGTTCTTCCCCTCACCAAGGCCAATCTACCTATGAAGTTTCATGAATGTGAGTTGAACCATTATCAAGTTATCATCCGGAAACCAATTGTTTAAGATTTACTATGTGCAAGGTCACTGTGACCTTGACCTTCGACATATCATGTCCAAAATCAATAGGGTTCTTCCTCCCACCAAGACCAACCTACGTATGAAGTTTAATGAATGTGAGTTCAACCACTATCAAGTTATCATCTGGAAACCAATTGTTTATGCCCGCCCGCCCGCCCGCCCGCCCGTCCGCCCGCCCGCCCGCCCGCCCGCCCGCCCGCCCATCCGCCCGCCCGCCCGCCCGCCAGACATTCACCAAACTATAAGTCGAGTTTGACTTCGTCACAACGCGACTAATAAAACAGGAGGTGCAAAATGGCATTATGTAATGAAGAATCACTGAAATTGTAATTGAAGTACAATCATTGGTTAAAGAGGAGTTGCGGAAAAACATTCGTTCAAGAAAGTGACTATAATACGTCGCAACAAAAATACATCACATCAACAACTAAAATAAGCCTTAATGTTACTGGTAACAAGTATGCGAAAGTATTAAATTAAAAAAAAAGTTGAAAAAAATTTTTTTTAAAGAAAGTGAATATAAGTCCCAAAAATTCCCCTCAAATTCCTCAAATATGCATGTAATGAGGGCGCAACGTTACCGCAATGTAGTTCAGTAACCCATGTGTACAATATCAATTGCCTGGAAAGACACATAGAAACAGAACTCACCTTAACACAAACTTTTAGAACTTAAAATTGAGTAAGTCAGAGAAAAATGTGAACATTGTGACTGAAAAAAAGAGAAGAAATCAGTTCAATTTCTGCATACAGTAGGGTTAATACCTAAAGTAGTTATTGAAATGAGAAAATAAACAGTAATGAGAGGTGAAGGCACCACAATCTGCACAAAAGCTGACTTTAACGCAAATTCTTACAACACCTAAACGCTAATTCTTAAAACAAGTTTTGGCAGAAAATCAGCCTCAAATTCCTCAAATATGCATGTAATGAGGGTTAAATATTACTGCAATGGAGTTCAGTAACCCAAGTGTAGAATATTAATCGCCTGGAAAGACACATAGAAACACAACTCACCTAAACACAAAGTTTACAAAGTTTTACAACTTAAAATTTACTAAGTCCGAGAAAAACATGAAAATTTTGATTGACAAAAAAGAAAATTTCCGTTAAATTTCTGCATACAGTAGGGTTAATGCCTACAGTTGTTATTGAAATATGAAAATCAACAGTAATGAGAAGTTAAAGCAGCACAATCTGCACAAAAGCTGACTTTAACACAAATTCTTACAACACCTAAACGCAAATTCTTACAAGTTTTGGCAGAAAATTTTAGGTGAAATTTGGAAAAAAAGTCATAGTATCAGGGTTAAATACTGTTTTGATAGTCCCCTACAACCTACAGATGCAATATCAAAGGCCTGAGCCCACTGAAGAATCACTGAAATTGTAATTGAAGTACATTCATTGGTTAAAGAGGAGTTGCGGAAAAACATTCGTTCAAGAAAGTGACTATAAGTCCCAACAAAAATACATCGCATCAACAACTAAAATAAGCCTTAATGTTACTAGTAACAAGTATGAGAAAGTATTAAATAAAAAAAAAAGTTGAAAAAAATTTTTTTTAAAGAAAGTGAATATAAGTCCCAAATATCCCCCTCAAATTCCTCAAATATGCATGTAATGAGGGCGCAACGTTACCGCAATGTAGTTCAGTAACACATGTGTACAATATCAATTGCCTGGAAAGACACATAGAAACAGAACTCACCTTAACACAAACTTTTAGAACTTAAAATTGAGTAAGTCAGAGAAAAACGTGAACATTGTGACTGAAAAAAAGAGAAGAAATCAGTTCAATTTCTGCATACAGTAGGGTTAATACCTAAAGTAGTTATTGAAATGAGAACATAAACAGTAATGAGAGGTGAAGGCACCACAATCTGCACAAAAGCTGACTTTAATGCAAATTCTTACAACACCTAAATGCTAATTCTTACAAGTTTTGGCAGAAAATCAGCCTCAAATTCCTCAAATATGCATGTAATGAGGGTTAAATATTACTGCAATGGAGTTCAGTAACCCAAGTGTAGAATATTAATCACCTGGAAAGACACAGAAGCACAACTCACCTAAACACAAAGTTTACAAAGTTTTACAACTTAAAATTTACTAAGTCCGAGAAAAACATGAAAATTTTGACTGAAAAAAAAAGAAAATTTCCATTAAATTTCTGCATACAGTAGGGTTAATACCTACAGTTGTTATTGAAATATGAAAATCAACAGTAATGAGAAGTTAAAGTAGCACAATCTGCACAAAAGCTGACTTTAACGCAAATTCTTACAACACCTAAACGCAAATTCTTACAAGTTTTGGCAGAAAATTTTAGGTGAAATTTGGAAAAAAGTCGTAGTATTAGGGTTAAATACTGTTCTGATAGTCCCCTACAACCTACATATGCAATATCAAAGGCCTGAGCCCACTGATCTTTGAGAAATTAACCTTAACATTAAATCTTACAATATTGGACATGCCGGACGCCGACACCGATGCTGACGCCCGAGGTGATGACAATAGCTCACCACTTCAATAGAAGTAGGTGAGCTAAAAACTGATCATTTTATTAAAATACAAACCCCAAACTTTAATACCCGATCATCTGCTTTATATTCTTTCAAATGAATAATTTATACTGCACACCAGTGCACACTGGAAAGACGTGATTGGCCTAAATTTTAAGACACATTATCTTTATCCCAAAATGACAGCTTCGTTATCTTTATCTGGAGAATAATTAGCATCTAACATTGATAGTCTCTCATTAGGCATTATTACATTAACTCTCACAATTATCATCACCATACCATGCACATCATTATCACAATCAATTGAATCATCTCTGCAAAATGTAATTATATGTTGATTACTATCTGAAGTAAAAGTTCAAATTCATTAAAAAAACATGTACGGAAGCCAACAGGTGACATCAGATTTACAGTAGTATATCGAAATTCATTTGATTGCTCAAGGCACAGTAAATGCTTGGAAAATGATTTGCTAATGATTTGCTGCTATTAGTAAACCATCGATTTGTACATTTTTTTCTCATGGAAAATGAAAATGTACCCTAATTTATCATGGTGAGTCGTGTATTCTCTGGAATTTTTGGAAACGTGTATGAAGCCAGGAACCACAAGTGAAGTTAGTGAACACTGGTAGTCTAGAGTGATTCCACTCAAAACACCCTATAATCACAACTAGATGAATGTCATAAAACATGTTATTTTACATGTTTTTCAAGGATGAACCCAAACAATTGAAAGGTGGATGACACCAGGTCATTGAAGCATTGCAAGATTGGCAATGGCAGCACAAATGTTTTCACAACAGGGATTGTCATAGGGAGATTAATTGCAGTTGCATTACTTCAATTTACTTGCATATTTGTGTGGCTATTGGACACTGGATTGCAGTGGATTCACTGGACAGTGGACATTAATCTTGTTGCCACTTTGAAAGATAAGGAGGGAAGGAGTGACCAAGAGTGTTACAACTAGTGAAAACTTATTGAAAAGCTTTGAAGGTGAAGAACATATGTTTTTCGACATGTACCTGATAGAACATAGGACATAGAGGCCAGCTGATTAGCTTGGCAAGTTATTTAATGAATCACTCAATGCAGTGTGATGATTCACACTGAATCGAGTGATTCATTAAATAACTTGCTAGACTAATCAGTTATTGCAGTTGAATTCTTGTCAAGTTCATGAGATGTCAGAGCTGAACTTGTTAAGTTACTATATGGTTGAATGTTGGGAAATTGGGTCAGTTTGTGACAACTTTCAGTGTTCTGTGCATATACCGAATACCGCACTGCAGGGCTTGCCTTGTGTCAGGGCTGATCAGCCCAGACCCTGAGATCAGCCCTGAGGAGCACTTGCTGGGGGCTTTTTTTCAAGCCCCGACATTTTCCACAAAAAAGCACTAACAATAATGGACAAAATAGAAAATCAGCCCCGAAAAGGCCCTGACCTCAATATGTGGGGCACTTTTTTTAGGCCCCGACCATTTTACTCAAGGCGAGCCCTGGTACTGAAACCGAGGTATTTAACTGAAAAATACAGACACAGAACCTGAAATTTCAATATCGCACAGCTCTAAAATTCGGGCTACCATAGACCCGAATCGAACAAACTTGAATCTGACCCCCCAAATATAAAAGCATTTTGATTGGTGGATCTGAAGAAGAATATTCATTCCCCATATTGCCCTAAGTTGAGCCCAAATATGAACCAAGGGGTTTTATTTCAACACACTTGTATCTGAGCCCCTATGGTGCTGTATACCAAATAACAAAAGATTCTGATCTGTGGTTCTAAAAAACTTTTTTTTAATTTTTGCAAATATGCTAAGCATTTTTTTGATGCCCCCTATTGAACACTCTGACACAACTGATGGCATTTTTTTTTACCACTCAATTCTACAGATCCAGAGGATGCTTCATACCAAATAACAGCTCTCTGTTCTGTGTGGTTTGGGAAATATGGGTATTTGAAAATATTTCAATTTTTAGCTCCTGCGGTTCCCACAGGGACACAAGAAAAAATTTGTTGGCATGAATCAAGTATTTATGACCCAATAATACCACATATCACATTTGGTGCAAATCGGACCATCAGTTCAGAAAGTTAAAAAATTTATAGTAATTTATATATTTTTTATACTTACCAATGACCCAGACTTAGCTGGTGCTAACTCTAACAAAACCAGGGCCAAACACAAATTTTGCCCCCCAATCCCCAAAATTTGCATCCAAAACAAAAAGAAATCATGTCCTAAAGGACCTCCATACTACGCCCCCACTGCGCATGCGCAGTGACACAGACGTCCCGAAATTGGCGCCAATTATCATTCTTACTGGCAGTGCCTGGTCAGCGCTATGTACTCAGCGGGGAGGCAAGAGTTCCCAACTCCTGGGAGGGCCATCCCCGTCTGGGTCATTGGTAAGTATAAAAAATATATAAATTACTATAAATTTTTTAACATTTTTATACTGTACCAATGACCCAGACTTAGCTGAATAGTAAACAGGCTGGAGGGCCTAGGACATAGAGGAAAATCCAATAAGCTCAACTATATAATAAAGAGGTAACCCCTTAAGGAGAAAAGGAGTATTAGGCTTTACATGTATCTTTCTTATTTAATATTAAATTAGAAAGATACAATACCCTTAATAATTGAGCACAATAATATTCATGTTCTCTATTAACATCCAGTATATCCCTTATACTAATTATTTTTAAAGTAAGCCAATAAATAAAGTAGTCCAGAGAATTTAGACTCTTTATAGTCATTTAAAAGTGTCCGAGTATTGTATATTAAAGCCCGTTTGACACTTGACATATAAAAATGCTTCACACCGAGCTACACTTTAAAAATAAGACATGAATGAATTTTAACATTAATATTACACTTTAAAACTATCCCGGAAGCGACTCAGAAATACTGACTTGGAGGAGGCATTCCCTTGCTTTTCACTATAAAGCAGGTGACCTAAGGGAACACCCGCCCCCCCCCCCCCCTTCCCCTTGCCCTGGGTCAAATAGCCCAGAGCGAAGAGGGCAGCCGGACGGAGTCACTGCCGGAACAGAAAGCCTGCATAACTATAGTTGCAACTGTTTAGTGGACGACATTCTGAGCAACAGATAACAGACCTAAACAATGCAGGTCTCCAGAAATGGACTCAATATTTCTGAGATAAAAATTCGTGAATGTGGATGGCTGAGACCAATAAGCAGCCTTCATTAAATCTGTAATAGCAACACTATTAGCATAAGCCCAAGAAGTAGCAAGAGCTCTTACTTCATGAGCGGAAATCTTAAGCACAGACTGCTGGGAAGAAGATAAACTCTCATAAGCAGTACGGATAGTTAATTGAATCCATCTAGCAATAGAATGGACCGAAATGTCCTTTCTATTAGGCATCAAAGACAGAAAGAAACGTTTCCGTCCCTTTCTGATAAACTGAGATCTCTGTTTATAGATACGTAACGCTCTAACAGGACAGAGTAAAGGCCTACGCCCGTCTGAAGACGGAAGAGCCTTAATAACAATAGGTTCCGGATATTTATTAGGAGCCTGATTCTTAGCTAAAAAACCCACATTAGTAGTGAAGGTGATGATGTTCCCGACACTACGATAGTGAGAATCATCCACCGACAGTGCATGAAGCTCACTGACTCTTCTAGCAGAAGAGAAAGCTAAGAGAAAAGCTGTCTTATAAGATAAGAATTTGAAATCTACTGTCCCAAGACGTTCAAATGGCTTTTCCTTCAATTTAAGAAGAACCCAAGCTAAATTCCATTTAGGAATTAATCTAAGAGTTCTGGGTCTATTTATCGAAAAGTTTCTAACCAACTTAGATAAAGAGACATTAGATCCAATTTGTAAACTATCATGATGTGCATAGGTATCAGATAACATAGACCTATAACCCTTAATAGTAACAGGCTGCAGTTTGATTTCGTCAAACAAGTATACTAGAAAGTTTGCAATGTCTGGTATAGAGGGATCGAAAATATCTACAGAATGATCCCTACACCAATGACGAAAAACCTTCCACTTAGCCGCATAGTTTAGCGAAGAGGAGGTCCTCCTACAGTTAGAAATCGCGTCCACTGCTCGTCCTGTAAAGTGCTTGCCATGCAAGAAGGACCGCACAACGGAAAAACGTGAAGGTTGAGACCTTGCGGGTTGTGATGGAGTTGACGCAATTTCCCCTGCGAAAGAAGATCCTCCCGTAGAGGAAGCTTTCGCGGTAGGTCCCACAACAGACACCTGAGTAGATTTATCCACGGTCTCTGTGGCGACAGAGATGCTACCAACAGAATCTTGCATTGAGATTGTTTTATCTTTAGCAATACTTGCTGAATTAACGGCGCTGGAGGATACGCATATCCTATCATTCCGTCCCAAGGGATCGACAGAGCGTCTACTGCAAATGCTCTTGGATCCGGACACGGAGACACATACGTCTGCAACTGACTGTTGAGATGTGTCGCAAATAAGTCTATCATTGGCCGTTCTCATTGGTAGCAAATCTGATTGAAAACTTGTTTGTTGAGAGTCCACTCCGACGGCAACAAGCGACCCTTTCGTGAAAGGGAGTCTGCTAGCACATTCAGACGACCCGGAATGTAACGGACCGAAAGAAGAACGTGATGTTCTAGCACAAACAGAAGGATTCTTTCCGTTAGATTGAACAACGGAACTGAATGTGTGCCTCCCTGATTCCGTATATACGCCACTACTGTCGTATTGTCGGATAGGATTTGGACATGAGCATTGTGAATAATGTCCATCCAATGACGTAACGCAAGCCAAATTGACATCATTTCCTTGATGTTTATGTGCTTGCACAGGAATTGCGGATCCCAAAGACCCTGGCATCTCGAATCCGTTGGGATTAATGATGCACCCCAACCTGTTTGACTGGCATCCGTCATAACGGTAAAACTCGGATCCGGCAACTGCAGCGGAACTCCCTGAGTTAACCACTGAATGTTTGCCCAAGTCTGAATCTCTTGTTTCACTTGATCTGACATGAGAACGTCTACGTCGAGCGAATGAATTTTCACACTCCAATTCTGAGTCAAGAAAATTTGGAGAGGACGTGTGCGTAACCGCCCCATCGGAATGAGATCCGCAGCGGCTCCGCACAGACCTATCAGTCTCATAAATTCTCTCGCTGTGACTTTGTCTGCGTGCAGACAATAGCGAGCGTAACAACTGACTAATTTCGCTCTGGTTAACGGCAGACGAACGAGCTTGTTGTGCGTCTCGAAGCTCATTCCCAGATGAGTGAATGACTTGGACGGCACCAGATCCGACTTCTCCTCGTTTACTATAAAACCGAGACGTCGGAGCAATAGAAGTAGATTCTGAACATCGTTCTGAAGCGTTAACTCGTTGCCGTACCTCTGAAGAATGTCGTCCAGGTAGGCCGACGTTACCGCAGACGAATGAGCTCGGAAATAGATCATTACCGAGTTCATTACCCGAGTGAAAGCCCAGGGTGCTAGATTCAATTCGAAGCACATCGCCCGGAATTGATACACCACTCCTAGGACTGCGAAGCGTAGATACTTTCGGAATGTCGGATGTACCATGACGTGAAAGTACGCATCTTTGAGATCTATGCTTGTTGCATAATCGTTCACCCGAATACTCGCTCTGACCGACCGAATCGTCTCCATATAAAATTTCGGATCAGCTTGTTTATCCAGCTCAAATCTATGACTGGACGGAACGAGCCGTCTGGTTTTGGAACCAGAAACAGATGGCTGTAGAATCCCGGAGTCTCCTGGTTTTCTACGACCTCTACCGCGTTCTTCATTAAAAGAGACTGCACCTCTGATAACAGAGCGTCTCTTTTCTGCGGATTTGACGGAAGTTGAGTCCACTTTGGACTTCGAGTTAATGGAGGCTTTCGTTTGAAGGATATCTTTAGACCTTCCGAAGTCACTCCTCTCACCCAAGGGTCGTCCGTAATCGACGCCCATTCTTGTGAAAAGCTCGACAACCTTCCGCCAACCGGTACGCGATAGAGGTTTAAGCCATCACCTCCTGGACCTGCGAGGTCTGCGGTAGGAGAAACCACGTCCTCCACGACCCGCACCTCGCCCCGTCGACCTCGGGGCGTCTGACCGGTTGTCCCGACCCAAAGGACGTCCCGACCGAGAGTCGCTACCCTGACGGTCTCTCGAATAAGACCAAGAGGACGCACCGGAACCTCTATAGGAACCTCTCTTGGGCGCATTAGACCCAGAAGTGCCTGTCTTATTCTTGTCTGCTGTATCCGACTTCTTAGAAGCAGATTTGAACAACAGAGAATCCGAAGCTTTCTTTGTAATTTTATCATAAATAGCAGAAAGCTTGCCGTCAAAGAGAAGTTCTCCGGAGACCGAAGCGACTCTAAGAGAGTTCTTCACCTTAGTATCCACGAGTGTGGATGTAGCTAGGGCTGCATCATGTCTAACCAACTCCAGATTAGCCACTGAAAGGGCGGAGTTACACGTGGAATAAGCTACTGCCCTTGAAAGAAGTCTTAAAGAGGATTGAATATCCTGAAACTCTTTCCCTTGAAGGCGCAGTGATAACGCCTTAGTAAGGTGATCTGCGTAAGATAAGGCATCTAAATTGGCTCTGTTAGACGCAATAGCTGTTTCCAACACCGCGGTTGGAATAGAAGCCGACGACGGTAATGATAGCTCTAAGTCTTCCGCCTCGTCGTCCATACGCAGAGGAACTCTCGGGATACCCTGTCCTGCCGTGTCGAATTTATTCCTTGCATTAATGAAAGGCAGGTTGAGAGTATTAGCGGACAAGAAACCTGCTTTCCCCGTCCTGGAAGCAAGTTTAAATATAGCGTCGTTCAATAATTCAAATGTTCTTGCAACATTATTGGACTGCGACGGAAACTCGGGAGCGATGGCCCTGAACCGCTCAAAAAATTCAGAGTCCAATGACGCTATAATCCTCTTGTCCGGAACCGCAGCAGTCTGGCCCGACGGAACAACTTGAGGGAGAAAGTGCCGGATGAAGTCCATGGCAGCTTTATGTTGTTCCGAAAGGGATAGCTCCAAATCATCCGTATCCCTTTCACCATCTGGTCGGACCTCATGATGCTCCCGGTCGTCCGACCCCGATGCTTCGGTGGAGCGTACCGACCCAGCGCCGTCGGATAATTCTCGATCCGACACCGTTACTGTCGGCTGCTGGGATGCTGCGATAAGCTGTGCTATCTGCACAAGAATGTCCGGCGTCGAGACCTGCGGAGGCGCAGTCTTTCGCTGCTTTGCCGAGGGCAGCTCCGCATCAGATGGCTCCCGCATACTTTTTCTATGCGAACGTCCGGAGTCCATCGGTCTCGAATCCCTAGCTGCCGGATGGTGTGACCTGGTCGCCGAAGAATCCTTGATCGGCGAAGCTGGTAAAATATCGGCGGTCACGCAGCCAAGGTGCGGTCGTGTGCGCTGACGAGAAGAAGAAGCCTTAGCAGTCTCCACGGACTGCCTATACAACGGAGCGTCCCGAGCGACGGACGTATGCTCCGCTTGCGACACATTTTGTACCACAACATCTGGTCCCAGATGTTGTTGTACGAGAGAGGGGCCTCTCTCGCTCGCGGCCTGGCTGGACCTGGACGAGCTAGGAACCGGACTCAAAGGCTTCCTCCGTTCTCGCTTACTATCCGCCGTCACTGGGTGTGCACATTGTATGTTTATAGTGCTCGCATCACCCAAAATTTCCTCCTGGACCGCATCGGACGAACCCGGCTGCCGAACCATTCGGTGAATGGACGCTACACCGGGCGAGCTAGCGGACGACATTTGTCTAATCTCCATGAGCACTTTTGCCGCTAGCTCTGAATTCATTTGTGACGACGGACGCACACTTGTAGAAGATAACATGGAAACATCACCCTGTTCTTGTTCCTCTGAAATAGAAACTGAGAGAGTAGAGTGACCTTGAGGAGAAAGAGCCGGCATAGCCCTTTCTCCAGAAACAACATACCGTGACACACGTTTCCAATGTTTGTCATCCCAATATTGACATATAGGACAGGGATTAGTGCGAGAACACTGACTACAATTAATACAATGATCATGAAAGTCAGAGGAAGATTTCTTCCCATTACAATTTGAACAATATCCTTTCATTGTGAAAAGTCAACAAGTCCTAGTTACTTGCACAAACCCCTGACACAAAGATACATAATAACATGATCCATTAATAAATGAAAAAACAATTGCAAATCAAAATAATTTTGAAAAAATATTTTTTCAGCGAAGCCCAAGTTGCTGAAAAGTAACGTTGAGCCCCAATGGATCCGATGGCAAAGTGTGGTCAAAAATTTTAAATTTATATTAAATAATTAATGAGACACTTACGGATAATATAAATGTATCTTATAGTGAGATAAACTACACCAAAGGCAACCAGCCCCCCTCAAAAAAGGCTGTTGCCAATGTAAACAAACAGTGTAAAACACCAGAAAACATGACTCCAGGCACTGAAAAAACTGGCCCGAAATCAGTCATCAAAATACACTCTATCTGATGCAAAACAGAGACTCCCAGGGGAGAATCTGCAGAATATCAGATGGAAGATGCAGAACACAACGTTTATACACCCATGGGTGAAAACGTAACTATGGGGAAAATAACAGAAAACATTCTGTATCCAAGCAACTCTCCCAGGAAATTTTAGAAATGAACTTTCTCAAAAATATGCCAAAAGCATGGGAGAATTGCAAGGGGGGACTTTAGAAGGCTAGGGGAGGGGAAACACTGAATAAGCAGTGCAACATTTAGCAAGAATGACAACAAGAGGCCCATGCCTCGAAAATAGGCAACTTAACATAATTTCATTAAAAAATTTTAAGTACAGCCCTGATTATTTTTTGTCACTTCTTTTTCCTCTCCTCCTATATCCTCCTTAGAATCACCATTTCTCCAAAAATTACGTGTCTGGCATCCTTTAAACTGAGATTTACAAGCATAAAGATCAGTGAGATGTTGACTGATGAAGGGCCAAACAGAGAATGATAACTGGCGCCAATTTCGAGACGTCTGTGTCACTGCGCATGCGCAGTGGGGGCGTAGTATGGAGGTCCTTTAGGACATGATTTCTTTTTGTTTCGGATGCAAATTTTGGGGATTGGGGGGCAAAATTTGTGTTTGGCCCTGGTTTTGTTAGAGTTAGCACCAGCTAAGTCTGGGTCATTGGTACCGTATAAAAATACAGAAATTTTGGGCGGGGCCAAAAATCTTTCCCCACCCATTACAAAGGCAAGTATTCATCCACGAACTTCGTTTGAACAAACTTTATTCTACACCTCAAAAGGAAGCGCTATATCAAATATCAAGTCGTTGTACCCACTGGTTCATAAGAAGATTTTTAAAGAATTTTGGAGCATTTTCCCCCACCCCCTCCCTATGGGGCTGGGCACTTTGATTTGAAAATAACACAAAATGTCAGAACAAGCAATCACCTCAAATTTAACTAAAATTGGTTCAGCGGTTTAGGAGGGCGATGCAAACACCATGTTCACAGACGGCAATCGGGGAGTGATCACTGTAGCTCATCCTGACTTTCAGTCAGGTGAGCTAAAAACTTTGCAACCACAGGTTTCAAAGTAACTGAGCTAAAGATAAACTCTTACAAAATAAACATCCAAGTTAAACATAAATTCTTACAACTAGAAAGAAAGTTAACTTTGGGGGAAAAATGTTTAAAAAAAACTGACAAAAATCCATCCACTGATCAACTATGAAGGTTAAAAGAAATGATCACAGCCAAAAACAACATCAGAAAGCATTAACTGGCCTGCAATGGAAGCAACAATGCTGACCTAAATTCAACTTCTGATAACTGAAAATGATAAAGATTTACTTCCCCCTCAAAATAATTTCCCAGCAAAATATAGACAGTACAATGGCTAAACAGTGTTAGGATAGTGCTAAACATTTCATAACTGCAATATAAAAGCTTTGCAGCCATGGAATTCAAAGTGATCGAGCTAAATATAAACTCTTACAAATTGGACCCGTATGCAGATGCACCCTGTGTCATAGCATAAGCTCAGCCTACTTTGTGGCAGACAGGCCCAAAAATAAAATGCTTCAGATTTTTATGAAATTTTAGTATTCTGTAAAAAAAAATTAGAAGACACGTTTGTTGTTTTTCGACTTACCTCCATTTTTGATGTTTTACATCACTTCAAAGTTCAGACTATTTTGGACATTTTCCCCATCAATAAAATTGTATTTTTCTGATTCCAGTAGCTCTGTATTTATAAAAGACACTGCAATGAAACTTCACACACCCATTTCATTTGAAACTGGGCATACCTATGTTTTTATTTCCAATTTAGACTCCTGATGTGAGCAATGCAAATTTTACAGGGAGGGAGGGGGGGATCTTTCATTTGCAACCACATTTTGAGCCTCAGCCTTTTGAATTTTTTAAATATAATCTCGACAAAAAAATATCTAAAAAAGCATTCAGTTTTCAGCCAATGAATAATATTAGACTGTGCTGCCGTTGTGGTGATGGTTATATTCATTTATTAGAATTTAACAACACTTTAACAGCCAGGGTCATATCATGTCGGTGACAGTTTTACGGGTGGAGGAAGCCGGAGTACCCGGAGAGAACCACCAAGCAACGATGAGCAGCTCTGAACTCTGCACCACAGCACAGGCAGGGTTAGACTGGTTGAAGACATGCACACCATCGACGTGCAGTATGCCTTAGGACACAGCGTCATTTTGCCCCCATGTAGGCAATCAGGGTTAAGTGCCTTGCTCAAGGACACAACGTGGGAGTCCGCATCAGTCGCTGAAATGGTCACCCATCCAACTACTAACCACGCTTGACATTGCTTAACTTTGATGATCTGACAAGTATCGGTTACCGCGATGCCACCGCACTCCCTTGAGGGGATGGTATAATGTAAACAGTTAAGGGTTTCGGTCGTGGTTTTATGTTTTTTTACTTCATCTTTTATTTTCAATCTCATTTTGAGCCACAGCCTTTTGAAATTTTGGGAAAATATCCATAAAAAACATGTCAAAATCTAGAAAATTTCCAACCCTCAATGCCGAACTTTGTAGTGACATCATTGGGGAGGGGGGAGGGGGCAGAGGGTATTTTCCAGAAAGATAACAGTTTTGTCAGATTTTCAAGAATTTTTATTATGTTGTAGAAATAAAAAAAATTAGAAGTCACAATTTAATACCATTTGGTCATTTTTACGTCAATTAAAAAATTAACCTATTTTTTACATTCTTCATTAAATGCTACTTTTACGATTTCAGTAGCTCCGTATTCATAAGGGATACAGTTATGGAACTTCATTTCTGGTCATCTGAAATAGTGCACCACTATGATTTCAGATCAAATTTAGTTATCTGAAGCCAGTGATGTCAATAGTAAGACTTTTTCTATACCTTTTATTTTCAGCCTTAGCCATTCAATATTTTGGGAATATAAGGTTCATGAAAATGCATATCTAAAATGTGTTGCTGCCCTAGGAAATTCCCAGCCCTTAATGCCAAACTTTGTAGTGATGTTAATGCCAATGTCATAATAAATGTAGTGTGTCCTATCTTCATGAAATTTTACTATGCTGTAGAGATATAAAAACTAGAGGCTCTAAAGAGCCTGTAATCACTCACCTGGAACAACATATAAAAGAGTGATTTCCCATAGGCTTTCCATGGTAACTATGAACTGCAATTGTGGCCATGTTTGCAACATTACATCAATATAACATGAGGATCATTGGTAGGTGTCCAAGACCTCAATCACGTGAAGTTTCAAAACATTTGACATTGTAGTTTCAGAGGGGAATATTTTTGCAAAATCCATCAATCAGAATCAGAGAATGTCTCTGGTGGCCATATTTTCCAACCAACGAGAACAAAAAGAGGATCTCCTATAGACCATTCCTGCCAAGTTTGGTTCATGTTGGCTCAGTAGTTCCAGAGAGAAGATGAAAATGTGATTTCCCGTAGTGTTTCTACAGTAACTATAAGCCACAATTGCAACACGATCAACATTAAATGAGGAAAGTTGGTAGAGGGTGTCCCAGTCATCAACCATGCAAAGTTTCAAAACATTTGGCCCTGTGGTTTCAGAGGAAAAGATTTTTCAAAATCCACCAATCACAATCAAAAAATGCTTCTGGCAGCTATGTTTTTCGATGCACGGTAACAAAACGAGTAGCGTTTGTAGAGGACTTGCCATAGACTATCCCTGCCAGGTTTGGTTCACATCAGCTCCGTAGTTCCGGAGAAGATGAAAATGTGATTTCCCATAGGGTTTCTATAGTAAGTATAAGCCACAATTGCAGCCATGTTTGCAACTCGATCAACATTAAATGAGGATCGTTGGTAGAGGGTGTCTCAGTCATCACCATGCAAAGTTTCAAAACATTTGGCCCTGTGGTTTCAGAGAAGATTTATGAAAATCCACCAATCAATCAAAAAATGATTCTGGCAGCCATGTTTTTCGATGCTCGGTAACCAAAATGAGGAATATTGTAGAAGACCTCTCACAGACTACCCTGCCAGGTTTGGTTCACATCGGCTCAGTAGTTCCAGAGAAGAAGATGAAAATGTGATTTCCCATAGGGTTTCTATAGTAACTATAAGCCACAATTGCAGCCATGTTTGTAAACCGATCAACATTAAATGAGGATCATTGGTAGAGGCCGTCCCGGTCATCATTTAGGTGAAGTTTCAAAACATTTGGCCTGGCAGTTTCAGAGGAGAAGATTTTTGAAAATCCACCTTCCAGAATCTAAGAATGCCTCTGGCGGCCATGTTTTTCAATCCACAGGAACAAAATAAGGATCATTTGTAGAAGACCTCCCATAGACCATTCCTGCCATGTTTCGTTCACGTCGGCTCAGTAGTTCCAGAGAAGAAGATGAAAATGTGATTTCAAACAGGGTTTCCATAGTAACTATAAGCCGCAATTGAAGCCATGTTTGTAACCCGATTAATATTAAATGAGGAAAGTTGGTAGAAGAGGGTGTCCCAGTCATTAACCATGCAAAGTTTCAAAACATTTGGCCCTGTGGTTTCAGAGGAGAAGATTTTTCAAACTCCACCAATCAGAATCAAAGAATACCTCTGGCAGCCATGTTTTCAAACCCATGGGAACAAAATGAGGATCGTTTGTAGAGGACCTCCCATAGACCATTCCTGCCAAGTTTGGTTCACAACAGCTCAGCGGTTATAGAGAAGAAGATGAAAATGTGAAAAGTTTACGGGCACCAGACGACGACAGACGCCAAGTGATGTGAAAAGCTCACATGGCCTTTTAGGCCAGGTGAGCTAAAAATCAGAAAACACATTTTTTGGTTTATCACCATTTTGATATTTTTATGTCACTTCAAAGTTTAGCCTATTTTTCACATTCTCCATTAAATATGCTACTTTTTGGGGGGTCATTTAACTCTATTTATATGGGATACAGTTATGCAACTTCACACACACATTTCTCATTTCAAAATATGTGGCACTATGTTTTTATCTCAACGTTTCAACTCACCATGCAAGCGATGCCAATTTTATGTTTTTAAATGTTACTCTGCATATCCTCACATTTTGGGACCACACCTCAACTACAAGAGATACCCTTTAGTATTTTACATACTCCAAAAAGAATAGGTCAAGAGACTCACAAACATATTTTCATTCACATTGTCAGAAAATACCCAATGCTCTGGCCTTAATTCTGACCTTCGGCTGCAAAATGTTAAAATTGAATTGGTACTGCATAAAAATCAAGCGACATTTTATGAGTCAAGACCCAAACACCTTCTCCTCACTGTGAGGTGACCCAGCATTGGCCATGCTTCACTGAACCAGTACAATTTTAAACCCAGTAAAGCAAACAAGAATAGGATTGAGATGCAATGTCTCCACATTTTTTTTTTCAACAGAGGTGAACTACTAGACACCCAATTGTCCCTAAATCATGACCCAGTCAAAATTCTCTGCCTACTTTTATAATGACATTGCTGTTCATAAAATTTAGTTATTTATTTATTGGGATTTAATAACACTTTCAACAGCCAGGGTCATATTGTGTCAAATAGTTTAACAAGTGGAGGAAGCTGGAGTACCCAGAAAACCACTTAGCTGTGGTGTGTAACTGCTGGACTCACCACAAGAAAGGTTAGCATCAGCTAGTATTGGTATTTGGTGAAAAAAAAAAATTATTTTTCTTGCTACCATGGCATTGTGCTAGAAAAGAAAAGAAATTTTCTGCCGACCATTATGCCAAGAATGCATAGCATAAAAGGTCTGCGAAAGTTAAAAAATTTATAGTAATTTATATATTTTTTATACTTACCAATGACTCAGACATAGCTGGTGCTAACTCTTAAAAATCTAGGGCCAAACACAAATTTTGCCCCCCAATCCCCAAAAATTGCATCTAAAACCAAAGAAATCATGTCCTGAATGGCCCTCCATACTTTGCCTCTACTGCGCATGCGCAGTGTCAAGGAGGTCCCGAAATTGGCACCAATTATCATTCTTACAAGCAGTGCCTGGACAGCGCTATGTACTCAGCGGGGAGGTATGAGTTCCCAACTCCTGGGAGGGCCATCCCCGTCTGGGACATTGGTAAGTATAAAAAATATATAAATTACTATAAATTTTTTAACATTTTTATACTGTACCAATGACCCAGACATAGCTGAATAGTAAAAAGGCTGGAGGGCCTAGAACATAGAGGAAAGTCCAATAAGCTCAACTATATAAAATAGAGTCATCCCCTCGAGGAGAAAAGGAGCATTAGGCTTTACATGTATCTTTCTTATTTTATGATAAATTTGAAAGACACAACACCCTCCATAATTGAGCATAATAACATTCATGTTCTCTATTAACATCCAGTATATCCTTTATACTAATTATTTTAAAGTAAGCCAATAAATAAAGATAGTCCAGAGAATTGAGACTCTTTATACTCTTTTAAAAGAGTCCGAGGATTGTATATTAACGCCCGTTTGACACGTGACATATACAGATGCTTCATACCGAGCTATACTTTAAAAATATGACATGAATGAATTTTTAAACATTAACTTTACACTTTAAAACCATCCCGGTAACAACTCTGAATTACTGACTCCGGAGGAGGTATCCCCTTGCTTTTCACTATAAATCAGGTGACCTAAGGGAACACCCCCCCCCCCCCCCCCCCATTTCCCCTTGCCCTGGGTCAAATAGCCCAGAGCTAAGAGGGAAGCAGGATGGAGTCACTGCCTGAACAGAAAGCCTGCATAACTATAATTGCAACTGTTTAGAGAACGACATTCTGAGTAACAGATAACGGACCTAAACAATGCAGGTCTCCAGAAATGGACTCAATATTTCTGAGATAAAAATTCGTGAATGTGGATGGCTGAGACCAATATGCAGCCTTCATTAAATCTGTAATAGCAACACTATTTGCGTAAGCCTAAGATGTAGAAAGAGCTGTTACTTCATGAGCCGAAATCTTAAGCACAGACTGCTGAGTTGAAGATAGATTATCATAAGCAGTACGGATAGTTAATTGAATCCATTGAGCAATAGAATGGACCGTAATGTCCTTTCTATTAGGCATCAGAGACAGAAAGAAGCATTCTCGTCCCTTTCTGATAAACTGTGATCTTTGATTATAAATACGTAAAGCTCTAACCGGACAGAGTAAAGGCCTATGCCCATCTGAAGACGGAAGGGCCTTAATAACAATAGGTTCCGGATATTATTAGGAGCCTGATTCTTAGCCAAAAATCCAACATTAATAGTAAAGGTAATAGTGTTCCCGACACTACAATAGTGAGAATCGTCCACCGAGAGTGCATGAAGCTCACTGACTCTTCTAGCAGAAGAGAAAGCTAAGAGAAATGCTGTTTAGAAGACAAGAATTTGAAATCTACTGTCTCCAGAGGCTCAAATGGTTTTTCTTTTAGTTTAAGAAGAACCCAAGCTAAATTCCATTTAGGAATTAATCTAAGGGTTCTAGGTCTATTTATCGAGAAGTTTCTAACTAATTTAGATAAAGAGACATCAGATCCAATTGTAAACTATTATGGTGTGCATAGGTATCAGATAACATAAACCTATAACCTTTAATAGTAACAGGCTGCAGTTGATCTCGTCAAACAAGTATACTAGAAAGTTTGCAATGTCTGGTATGGAGGGATCAAAAATATCAACAGAATGATCCCTACACCAACGACGAAAGGCCTTCCACTTAGCCGCATAGTTTAGCGAAGAGGAGGTCCTCCTACAGTTAGAAATCGCGTCCACTGCTCGTCCTGTACAATGCTTGCGGTGCAAGAAGGACCGCACAACGGAAATACGTGAAGGTTGAGACCTTGCGGGTTGTGATGAAGTTGACGCGATTCCCCTGCGAAAGAAGATCCTCTCGTGGAGGAAGTTTTCGCAGAAAAATCCCACAGCAGACACCTGAGTAGATTTATCCACGGTCTCTGTGGAGACAGAGATGCTACCAACAGAATTGCATTGTGATTGTTTTATCTTTAGCAATATTTGCTGAATCAACGGCGCTGGAGGATACGCATATCCTATCATTCCGACCCACGAGATCAATAGACCATATCTGCTCGGGGATCCAGACATGGAGACACATACGTCTGCAACTGATTGTTGAGTTGTGTCGCAAATAAGTCTATCATTGGCCGCTCCCATTGGTAGCAAATCTGATTGAATACCTGTTTGTTGAGAGTCCATTCTGACGGCAACAAGCAACCCTTCCGTGAAAGGGAGTCTGCTAATACATTCAGACGACCTGGAATATGACGGACCGAAAGCAGAACTTGGTGTTCTAGAACAAACAGAAGGATTCTTTCCATTAAATTGAATAACGGAATGGAACGTATTGTCGGACAGGATTTGGACATGTGCTTTCTGAATAATGTTCATCCAATGACGCAGTGCAAGCCAAATTGACATCATTTCTTGGATGTTTATGTGCTTGCCTAGAAACTGCGGATCCCAAAGACCCTCGCACTTCGAATCCGTTGGGATCAATGTTGTACCCCAACCTGTTTGACTGGCATCCGTCATAATCGTAAAACTCGGGTCCGGCAACTGCAGTGGAACTCAAGTCCTGAGTCAACCACTGAATGTTTGCCCAAGTCTGAATCTCTTGTTACACTTGATTAGACAAGAGAACGTCTATAAATTGCTGAAAGCTTGCCGTCAAAGAGAAGCTTCTCCGTAGACCGAAGCAACTCTGAGAGAGTTCTTCACCTTACTATCCACGCGCGTGGATGTAGCTAGGGCTGCGTCACGTCTAACCAACTCCAGGTTTGCCACTGAAGGGCGGAGTTATACGTGGAATAATCTACTGCCCTTGAAAGAAGTCTCAATGAGGATTGTATCCTGGAATTCTTTCCCTTGAAGACGTAATGATAACGCCTTAGTAAGGTGGTCTGCGTATGATAAAGCGTCTAAGTTAAGTCTGTTAGACATTATTGTCGTTTCCAACGTCGTGGTTGGAATTGACATAGACAACGGTATAGACAATTCCAAGTCTTCAGCCTCGTCGTCTAGACGCAGTGGAACTCTCGGTATGTCCTGTCCTGCCGTTTCGAATTTGTTCTTTGAATTGATGAAAGGCAGATTTAGAGCATTTGCGGACAAGAAACCAGACTTGCCTGTTTTGGTAGCAAGTTTATAAATAGCGTCGTTCAATAATTCGAATGTTCTTGTGACATTATTGGACTGTGTCGGAAAACTCAGGGACGATGTCCCTGAACCGATCAAAAACAAATTCTGTGTCCAATGACGCCATCAGTCTCTTATCCGGCATCGCAGCATTCTAGTCCGATGGAACAACCTCTGGAAGATAATGCCAGATGAAATCTACGGCAGCTTATGTTGTTCCGAAAGGGAAAGCTCGAAATCCTCTGAATCCCTTTCGCCATCCTGTCGGACCCTATGAAGCTCTCGGTCTTCCGTACCTGATGCTTCAGCGGAGCGTACCGACCCAGCGTCGTCGGATTATTCCTGATCCGACAGAGATTCTGTCATTTGCTGGGATGCTGCGATAAGTTGTGCTATTTGGGATAGCACGTCCGTCACTGAGGCCTGTAGAGTAGCGGTCTTACGCTGCTTTGCCGCTGGAAGCTCCGTGTATGTTGACTCTTGCATACTTCTCTTATGCGAATGTCCGGAGTCTACAGGCCTCGTGTCCCTGGCTACTGGATGGTGTGACCTGGTTGCCGTGGATTCTCTGATTGGCGAAGCTGGCTGGATATCCGTGGTCACATAGCCAAGGTGTGGTCGTGTGCGCTGCCATGAGGATGAGGAAGCCTTATCGACAGTCTCTCCGGACTGTCTATATAACGGAGCGTCCCGAGCGGCGGACATATGCTCCGAATGCGAAACGTTTTGTACCACAACATCTGATCCCAGATGTTGTTGTACGAGAGAGGGACCTCTCTCGCTTGCAGCCCGGATGGACCTGGACGAGCTAGGAAACGGACTAATAGGCTTCCTCCGATCTCTCCTCTGATCCGTCGTCACTGGGTGTGCACTTTTGTCTTATTACAGTGCTCGCATCACCCAAATCTCCTTCCTGGACTGCAACGGACGAACCCGGCCACCGAACCATTCGATGAATGGATGCTACACCGGGCGAGCTAGCGGATGTCAATGCCGTCGATCCTTCTAGGGACCTCTTAGGCAATTGACATATTTCCATGAGCACTTATTGCCGCTAGCTCTTCATTTAACTATGACGACGGAGGCACACTTTTGGAAGACATCAAGGAAACTTTTGCAAACAAGAAACCAGACTTGCTTGTTTAGTAGCAAGCATATATATAGCGTCGTTCAATAATTCGAATGTTCCTGTGACATTATTGGACTGTGTCGGAAACTCAGGGACGATGTCCCTGAACCGATCAAAAAAAATTCTTGTGTCCAAAGACGCTATCAGTCTCTTATCCGGCATCGCAGCATTCTGGTCCGACGAAACAACCTCTGGAAGATAATGCCGGATGAAATGTACGGCAGCTTATGTTGTTCCGAAAGGGAAAGCTCGAAATCCTCCGAATCCCCTTCGCCATCCTGTCGGACCCTATGAAGTTTTCGGTCGTCCGTACCTGATGCTTCAGCGGAGCGTACCGACCCAGCGTCGTCGGATATTACCTGATCCGACAGAGATTCTGTCGTTTGCTGGGATGCTGCGATAAGTTGTGCTATTTGGGATAGCACGTCCGTCACTGAGGCCTGTGGAGTAGCGGTCTTACGTTGCTTTGCCGCTGGAAGCTCCATGTACGTTGACTCCTGCATACTTCTCTTATGCAAACATCCGGAGTCTACAGGCCTCGTGTCCCTGGCTACCGGATGGCGTGACCTGGTCGCCGTGGATTCTCTGATTGGCGAAGCTGGCTGGATATCCGTGGTCACGTAGCCAAGGTGCGGTCGTGTGAGCTGCCGTGAGGATGAGGAAGCCTTATCGACAGTCTCTCTGGACTGTCTATATAATGGAGCGTCCCGAGCGGCAGACGTATGCTCCGAATGCGAAACATTTTGTACTACAACATCTGGTCCCAGATGTTGTTGTACGAGAGAGGGACCTCTCTCGCTCGCAGCCCGGATGGACCTGGACGAGCTAGGAACCGGACTAATAGGCTTCCTCCGTTCTCTCCTCTGATCCGCCGTCACTGGGTGTGCACTTTGTTGATTTATAGTGCTCGCATCACCCAAAACTCCTTCCTGGACTGCAACGGACGAACCCGGCTGCCGAACCATTCGATGAATGGACGCTACACCGGGCGAGCTAGCGGACGTCAACGCCGTCAATCCTACTAGGGACCTCTTAGGCAACTGATGTATTTCCATGAGCACTTTGCCGCTAGCTCTTCATTTAATTGTGATGACGGAGGCACACTTTTGGAAGACATCACGGAAACATCACCCTGTTCTTGTTCCTCTGAAATAGAGATTGACAAACTAGAGTGACCCTGTGAAGAAAAGACTGGCATGGCCATTTCCCCGCTAGAGTGACCCTGCGGAGAAAAGACTGGCATGGCCATTTCCCCGCTAACAACATACCGTGACACACGCTCCCTATGTTTGTCATCCAATTGACACATACTGAACAGGAGTTAGTGCGAGTACACTGACTACAATTAATACAATGATTATGAAAGTCAGAGGAAGATTTCCTCTTATTACAATTTGAACAATATCCTTTCATTGTGAAAAGAATACAAAAAGTCCTAGTACTCCCACCAACCCCTGAAAACAAAGATACATAATAACATGATCCATTAACATAGAAAAAATAATTGAAATCAAAAAAATTTTTTGAAAAAATATTTTTTCAGAAAAGCCCAAGTTTCTGAAAAGTAACGTTGAGCCCTAATGGATCCCAAGCCTAAGTGTGGACAAAAATTTTAAAAATATTTTTAAAAATTAATGCAACACTTACGAATAATAATAATGTATCTTGTTATGATTAAACTAACACAAAGACAAGAAATCCCCCTCCACAGAGACTGTTGTCAATGTAAACAAGAAGTGTATAAACACCAGAAACATGACTCCAGGCACTGATAACCAAGGCCCGAAATCAGTTACCAATAATACACTATCTGATGCAAAACTGAGACTTCTGGGGAAGAAACTGCAGAACATCAGATGGTAGATGCAGAACACTACGCCTAAACACCCATGGGTGAGGACGTAAACATGGGAAAAGAACAGAATTCATTCTGTTACCCAGCTAAAACTCCCAAGAAACTTTAGTAATAATATTACAGAAAATATGCCAAAAGCATGGGAGAATAACAAGGGGGGACTTAAAGGAAAGGGAGAGAGGAAACACTGAACAAGCAGTGTAACTTTATAGCAAGAATGACAACAACAGGCCCATGCCTCGAAAATAGGTAACTTAACATAATTTCATAAAAAAATTTTAAGTTACAGCCCTGATTATTTTCTGTCACTTATTTTTCCTCTCCTCCTTCTATTTCCTCTTTAGATCCACCATTTCTTTAATATTTATGTGTCTGGCATCATTTAAACTGAGATTTACAAGCACAAAGATCAGTCAGATGTGAACTGATGAAGGGCCAAACAAAGAATGATAATTGGCACCAATTTCAGGACCTCCTTGACACTGCACATGTGCAGTAGAGGAAAAGTACGGAGGGCAATTCAGGACATGATTTCTTTGGTTTTAGATGCAAATTTTGGGGACTGGGGGACAAAATTTGTGTTTGGCCCTAGATTTTTAAGAGTTAGCACCAGCTATGTCTGGGTCATTGGTACAGTATAAAAAATATCATTGGTTTGGGTTTAGAGCGATCGCTGCTTCGAATGCATCTTATTTTACCAATAAAGGAGAGCTTGTTTACCCTAGTAAACAAGCATTGTCTCACTTCTGGGGGTTCCCATGGGGGACTATAACACATGGTTTCTCAGGCAATTGGCAATAGGCCATTGGCATAGGAACATGACATAAACAACAAACATGTATGAAACTCCATCGAGCGTATTTTCAGTAAACTAACATCTTATTTCCACAGTGGCTGAGAACAGTAAATTTGGACCAGATCGTGGTCCGGTCAAAGTTTTCTGTCCACATTTATGATCACAGCAGAGTAATAATTCCATTAGTTATGAACAAATCAGGGCATTATTGCTGTGCAGTTCACCATATGCCTGCGTTTTCAGATCCAAAGGCCTGAAAGTGAATGAAACATTTGTCTTTATGCAAAAATTTATTCACAAAGAGGAGAAAGGATTCAATTACTCACCCTATTCATAAAAATTCTGAGTTTTCCAATCAGTCTGTGACACCAACTTTGAAGTACTTCCAACAAATATAAAAAATAGGACTGCTTTGTGATGTCCATAACAAGAGAGAGTGAATGAAGACCAAGTCCATACATTCCTTTACCAGAGAATATAAATGCTGCAACCATCCGATTTGATTCATAAATTCTCGTAAGCTTGAAATCAATCTCACTGTTATTAACATCACGACAAATCTCCCCATTTAACATCTGTTTACAAATTTTGAACAGAACAGAACTTCTAGGTTTGGGATGATCTTCAACATACCATGCATGCTTGATTCTAGGTCCGAGAATATTATCCCAATAGGAGAATATTATTGTATCTATTAGTGTTTGTCTTTCGCCTCTAATAACTGACTCTGAGAACTGTGAACTTGGACTGAGAGGTGTCTGAGCTGGGTCAACGACCTCATCAATTCTCTCTACCAATGCCGAGTCCTTATTTAATGTGTTTAGTATAACAACTAAATTCTTTTTATGTGCAAAATTATTGTCCAAAGCCATTGAAAGTGTTATTTTGATAATATTCAATTTCAATAAACCAATCACAACATAAAATTCATCAATTTCTGCAAATTGCAATATGATTTAGTAAATATAACTTGTTTTAAAACTATGTCACTTATAAAACAACTAAAATTTCACAAAATATCAAAAACACTGTCTTAAAGTTCTCATCATAGAAAGAAATCAATATGATATGGTTTAGAATTAGAGCAGTCAAAATACTACCTTCATGTCCTTGTTAAGATACATTGTATGCACAACATGGTTAGCAACTAATAGATTCATGATTGTAAAACAAGCTGCCAGTAACGACATTGATGTCATAATGTCCAGATTCTGAGCTGATGTTTGCATCACAAAAAGCAGAAAGAGTATGAATCCTAGAATTATCATGGAAAAGAAAGTGTAATTTATAAGAAGTATGACAAGGCTCTCTCGGCTAGCAATCTGGGAAATCCAATCTATTCGCATCATTAAAGTGTTTGTCTCTCTTGAACAACAATTTTTCTTGTCATGAATTTCTTCAATCCATTAGGGATTCTTTTCTGTATCTGAAATGGAAAAAGAGATTTCTTTGAGAAATGAATGCAAATATACAAAATACTGATTACAAAAGCAGATGGGGAATTTCAACCAGATCTCAAACAGGTTGTGATCTGGTCAAAATTCTCTGTTGGCTTTCCAGTCCACAACACTGTCAAAACTAATTTGGCAAAATAGAAACACAAGAAACATTGCCCTGCAGATGGTGTTCAAACTTCGTTTTCTTGATTCAGTTTTGATTTTGCACGATTTCATTTGTGAAATCTTGAGCCACTGGCATAAATGTGCCATGACCTAAATGCAATCCTATATCAATCCGATCAAGAAAGAAACTGGTTTGCGATCGTAGTTCTGTACTTCATAAACATTTAACAACAAGAGCAATCTGAAGTGTGGCATATGCCCGTGACAGTATCATAAAAGGGATACATCTTGAGTCAATTTAGTTATGATCAAAGGCTTGTTAGATTGAGTCAATTAGAACTGTAATTACCACACAGAAAAACTAGCAGGCCTAAAAGTTAGAAAAAATATCTAATTGATGGAATCTTAAGTGAGGATTGCAGCACTGGCATTAGTTATCCTCAAGTAACCCTAAAGTTTTAATTGGATCCAATAATCGTTTTTTAAGTTATTTGACAGAAAGCAAATTCAAGATGGCCACCATGGTGGCCACATTGAATTTGCCCCTGCCGGCCATCTTGGTTCAACTGACTGGTCCAAAATTGAAAGGAAGCTTCCTATAGACACCAACAAAGTATAACCAAAAAATAAAATTGATTTTGAGTCAACATTCATTAGTTATTGGATGGAAACCAAATTCAAGATGGCCACCAAGTAAGCCATATTGAATTGGCCACAGCTGGCCACCTTGGATCAGTTGGCTGGTTTAAAATTGAAAGGAAGCTTCCTCTAGACACCAACAATGTATAATCAAACAAGAGGCCCCACGGGGCCTGAAGCGCTCACCTTGAACAAAACACAATTTAAACAGAGTCCAAGAATGAGTTTACATTAAGCAAGCCATCTCCATAGGCAACACTGTCAATCCTGGAGTCCCTCAGGAGTGACAAAAATAATCTGGGCATCATGCCTTTTCTTCAGTTGATCATAAAAGTAAAATGTAGAGCTCCCCTATGAAGCCTCTTGATACAACCTATGTGGATTAATCTTAGTTACACACCTCTAGAGGGTACTGAATACAAAATTTTTAATTCTTCCGCAAAATGGCCAATTCCGGCTCCCATAGAGAGCCCAAATATTAACCCAGGCTCTTGATTTGAACACAGTTGAATCTGACTTCCCTAGAGATGCTGTGTACCGAATATGAAAGCATTCTGACTGTTGGATCTGAAGTAGAGAAATTGTAAAGAAATTTCTTCGAATTGCACTAAGTTCAAATTTGGGCTACCATAGCGAGCCCAAATATTAACCTATGGATCCGATTTGAACAAACTTGAATCTGACCCCCTAGAGATGTTGTATACCAAATTTCAAAGCATTCTGACGAGTGGCTCTGAAGAAGATTTTTGAAGAAATTCCCTCATATTGTACTAAGTTGAATTTCATGTTCCCATATGGAGCCCAAATATTAACTTAGGCACTTGAATGGAACAACCTGGAATCTGACCCCCCTAGAGATGTTGTATACCAAATATAAATGCATTCCGACTGGTGGATCTGAAGAAGCAGATTTTTAAAGAAATTTCCTCATATTGCACTAAGTAAAAATTTGGGCTACCATAGTGAGCCCAAATATATACATAGGGATCTGATTTGAACAAACTTGAATCTGACCCCCTTAGAGATGTTGCATACCAAATATCAAAGCATTCTGACTGGTGGATCTGAAGAAGAAGATTTTTTAAATTACCCTCCATATTGAACAAAGATCAAATTTGGACTTCCATAGAAAGCCCAAATATTAACCTGGGGACTTGGTTTCAACAATCTTGAATCTGACCCTCATAACAATGATGTACACCAAACATTAAAAGATTCTGACTGGTGGTTCTGAAGAAGAAGATTTTTAAAGAATATTCCAAATATTACCCTATGTTAAAACTTCGGGCTCCTGTAAAGAGCCCAAATATGAACCAATGAGCTTTATTTCAACAAACTTTTATCTGACCCCTCTATGAATGATGTATACCAAATATCATAAGATTCTGATGATTGGTTCTGGAGAAAAGATTTTTAAAAATTTTTGCAAATATGCTGACTCAGCATTTTTTCGATGCCCATTACAGAACACCCTAAAATAACCGATGGCAATTTTTTTTACCATTCAATTCTACTGGTCCTAAAGATACTTCATACCAAATAACAGCTCTCTGTTCCGTGTGGTTTGGAAAATATGGGCGTTTGGAAATATTTCTATTTTTAGTTCCCAGGGTTCCCATGGGGATGCAGGATTTTTTTTTTGTTTGCGTGGGTCAAGTACTTATGACTCAATAATATCACAAACCAAATTTGGTTCATACCAG
This sequence comes from Pictodentalium vernedei, assembly GCA_031216915.1. Lineage (NCBI taxonomy): Eukaryota > Metazoa > Mollusca > Scaphopoda > Dentaliida > Dentaliidae > Pictodentalium > Pictodentalium vernedei. The sequence continues at coordinate 618,255,010 of CM062297.1, forward strand.
ACCATCTGTTCAGAAAGTTAAAAAATTTATAGTAATTTATATATTTTTTATACTTACCAATGACCCAGCCATAGCTGGTGCTAACTCTTAAAAATCTAGGGCCAAACACAAATTTTGCCCCCCAATCCCCAAAATTTGCATCTAAAACCACAAGAAATCATGTCCTGAAGGACCTCCATACTTTGCCCTTACTGCGCATGCGCAGTGTCAAGGACATTCCGAAATTGGCGCCAATCATCATTCTTACAAGCAGTGCATGGTCAGCGCTATGTACTCAGCGGGGAGGTATGAGTTCCCAACTCCTGGGAGGGTCATCCCCGTCTGGGTCATTGGTAAGTATAAAAAATATATAAATTACTATAAATTTTTTAACATTTTTATACTGTACCAATGACCCAGACATAGCTGAATAGTAAAAAGGCTGGAGGGCCTAGGACATAGAGGAAAATCCAATAAGCTCAACTATATAATATAGAGTCAACCCCTCAAGGAGAAAAGGGGTATTAGGCTTTACATGTATCTTTCTTATTTTATGATAAATTTGAAAGATACAATACCCTTCATAATTGAGCACAATAACATTCATCTTCTCTATTAACATCCAGTATAACCCTTTATACTAATTATTTTTAAAGTAAGCCAATAAATAAAGTTAGTCCAGAAAATTGAGACCCTTTATATTCTTAAGTGTCCGAGGATTGTATATTAACGCCCGTTTGACACTTGACATATACAAATGCTTCACACCGATCTACACTTTAAAAATATGACATGAATGAATTTTTAACATTAATATTACACTTTAAAACCATCCCGGAAACGACTCAGAATTACTGACTCCGGAGGAGGAATTCTCTTGCTTTTCACTATAAAGCAGGTGACCTAAGGGAACACCCTCCCCCCCACCTTCCCCTTGCCCTGGGTCAAATAGCCCAGAGCGAAGAGGGCAGCAGGACGGAGTCACTGCCGGAATAGAAAGCCTGCATAACTATAATTGCAACTGTTTAGTGGACGACATTCTGAGTAACAGATAACGGACCTAAACAATGCAGGTCTCCAGAAATGGACTCAGTATTTCTGAGATAAAAATTTGTGAATGTGGATGACTGAGACCAATAAGCAGCCTTCATTAAATCTGTAATAGCAACACTATTAGCGTAAGCCCAAGAAGTAGAAACAGCTCTTACTTCATGAGACGAAATCTTAAGCACAGACTGCTGAGAAGAAGATAAATTTTCATAAGCAGTACGGATAGTTAATTGAATCCATCTAGCAATAGAATGGACCAAAATGTCCTTTCTATTAGGCATCAGAGACAGAAAGAAACGTTTTCGTCCCTTTCTGATAAACTGAGATCTCTGTTTATAAATACGTAAAGCTCTAACAGGACAGAGTAAAAGCCTACGCCCGTCTGAAGACGGCAGCGCCTTAATAACAATCGGTTCCGGATATTTATTAGGAGCCTTATTCTTAGCTAAAAATCCAACATTAGTAGTGAAGGTGATAGTGTTCCCGACACTACGATAGTGAGAAACGTCCACCGATAGTGCATGAAGCTCACTGACTCTTCTAACAGAAGAGAAAGCTAAGAGAAAAGCTGTCTTATAAGACAAGAATTTGAAATCTACTGTCCCAAGAGGCTCAAATGGCTTTTCTTTCAGTTTAAGAAGAACCCAAGCTAAATTCCACTTAGGAATTAATCTAAGAGTTCTGGGTCTATTTATCGAGAAGTTTCTAACTAACTTAGATAAAGAGACATTAGATCCAATTTGTAAACTATCGTGGTGTGCATAGGTATCAGATAACATAGATCTATAACCCTTAATAGTAACAGGCTGCAGTTTGACCTCGTCAAACAAGTATACTAGAAAGTTTGCAATGTCTGGTATGGAGGGATCAAAAATATCAACAGAATGATCCCTACACCAACGACGAAAAACCTTCCACTTAGCCGCATAGTTTAGCGAAGAGGAGGTCCTCCTACAGTTAGAAATCGCATCCACTGCTCGTCCTGTAAAGTGCTTGCCATGCAAGAAGGACCGCACAACGGAAAAACGTGAAGGTTGAGACCTTGCGGGTTGTGATGAAGTTGACGCGGTTTCCCCTGCGAAAGAAGATCCTCCCGTGGAGGAAGCTTTCGCGGTAGGTCCCACAACAGACACCTGAGTAGATTTATCCACGGTCTCTGTGGAGACAGAGATGCCTCCAACAGAATCTTGCACTGAGATTGTTTTATTTTTAGCAATACTTGCTGAATCAACGGCACTGGAGGATACGCATATCCTATCATTCCGTCCCATGAGATCGATAGAGCATCTACAGCAAATGCTCTTGGATCCGGACACGGTGACACATACGTCTGCAACTGATTGTTGAGATGTGTCGCAAATAAGTCTATCATTGGCCGTTCCCATTGGTAGCAAATCTGATTGAATACTTGTTTGTTGAGAGTCCACTCCGACGGCAACAAGCAACCCTTCCGTGAAAGGGAGTCTGCTAGTACATTCAGACGACCTGGTATATGACAGACCGAAAGTAGAACTTGATGTTCTAGAGCAAACAGAAGGATTCTTTCCGTTAAATTGAATAATGGAACGGAATGAGTGCCTGCCTGGTTCCGTATATACGCCACTACTGTCGTATTGTCGGATAGGATTTGGACATGAGCTTTGTGAATAATGTCCATCCAATGACGTAACGCAAGCCAAATTGACATCATTTCCTTGATGTTTATGTGCTTGCTTAGGAACTGCGGATCCCAAAGACCCTGGCATCTCGAATCCGTTGGGATCAATGATGCACCCCAACCTGTTTGACTGGCATCCGTCATAATCGTAAAACTCGGATCCGGCAACTGCAGCGGAACTCCCTGAGTTAACCACTGAATGTTTGCCCAAGTCTGAATCTCGTTTCACTTGATCTGACAAGAGAACGTCTATGTCGAGCGAATGAATCTTCACACTCCAATTCTGAGTCAAGAAAATTTGGAGAGGACGAGTGCGTAACCGCCCCATCGGAATGAGATCCGCAGCGGCTCCGCACAGACCTATCAGTCTCATGAACTCCCTCGCTGTGACTTTGTCTGCATGAAGACAATAGCGAGCGTAACAACTGACTAATTTCGCTCTGGTTAACGGCAGACGAACGAGATTGTTGTGCGTCTCGAAGCTCATTCCTAGATGTGTGAATGACTTGGACGGCACCAGATCCGACTTCCCCTCGTTTATAACAAAACCGAGACGTCGGAGCAATAGAAGCAGATTCTGCACATCGTTCTGAAGCGTTAACTCGTTGCCGTACCTCTGAAGAATGTCGTCCAGGTAGGCCGACGTTATCGCAGACGAATGAGCTCGGAAATACATCATTACCGAGTTCATTACCCGAGTGAAAGCCCAGGGTGCTAGGTTCAATCCGAAGCACATCGCCCAGAATTGATACACCACTCCTAGGACTGCGAAGCGTAGATACTTTCTGAATGTCCAATGTACCATGACATGAAAGTACGCATCTTTGAGATCTATGCTTGTAGCATAATCGTTCACCCGAAAACTCGCTCTGACCGATCGAATCGTCTCCATATAAAACTTTGGAGCAACGATCAGCTTGTTTTTCCAGCTCAAATCTATGACTGGACGGAACGAGCCGTCTGGTTTCGGAACCAGAAACAGATGGCTGTAGAATCCCGGTGTTTCCTGGTCTTCTACGACCTCTACCGCGTTCTTCATTAAAAGAGACTGCACCTCCGATAACAAAGCGTCTCTTTTCTGCGGATTTGACAGAAGTTGAGTTCATTTTGGACTTCGAGTTAATGGAGGCTTTCGTTTGAAGGATATTCTTAGACCTTCCGAAATCACCCCTCTCACCCAAGGGCCGTCCGTAATCGACGCCCACTCTTCTGAAAAACTCGACAACCTTCCGCCAACCGGAACACGATAGAGGTTGAAGCCATCACCTCCTGGACCTGCGAGGCCTGCGGGAGGAGAAACCACTTCCTCCACGACCCGCACCTCGTCCCGTCGACCTCGGGGTGTCCGACTGGTTGTCCCGGCCCGAAGGACGTCCCGCACGTGAGTCGCTGCCTTGACGGTCTCTTGAATAAGACCAAGAGGACGCACCAGAACCTCTATAGGAATCTCTCTTGGGCACATTAGTCCCAGAAGTGCCTGCCTTATTCTTATCTGCCGTATCCGACTTTTTGGAAGCGGATTTAAACAGCAGAGAATCCGAAGCTTTCTTAGTAATTTTATCGTAGATTGCAGAAAGCTTGCCGTCAAAGAGAAGTTCTCTGGAGACCGAAGCGACTCTGAGAGAGTTCTTCACCTTACTATCCACGCGTGTGGATGTAGCTAGGGCTGCATCACGTCTAACCAACTCCAGGTTTGCCACTGAAAGGGCGGAGTTATACGTGGAATAAGCTACTGCCCTTGAAAGAAGTCTTAAAGAGGATTGTATATCCTGGAATTCTTTCCCTTGAAGACGCAGTGATAACGCCTTTGTAAGGTGGTCTGCGTAAGATAAAGCGTCTAAACTGGCCCTGTTAGACGTAATTGTCGTATCCAACACCGTCGTCAAGACGCAGAGGAACTCTCGGAATACCCTGTCCTGCCGTATCGAATTTATTCCTTGCATTAATGAAAGGCAGGTTAAGAGCATTGGTGGACAAGAAACCAGCTTTGCCTGTTTTGGAAGCAAGCTTGAAGATAGCGTCGTTCAATAATTCAAATGTTCTTGTGACATTATTGGACTGAGACGGAAACTCAGGGACGATGTCTCTGAATCGCTCGAAGAATTCAGTGTCCAATGATGCTATCAGTCTCTTGTCCGGAACCGCAGCAGTCTGGCCCGACGGAACAACTTGAGGAAGGAAGTGCCGGATGAAATCCACGGCAGCTTTATGTTGTTCCGAAAGGGATAGCTCCAAGTCATCAGTATCCCTTTCGCCATCCGGTCGGACCTCATGATGCTCCCGGTCGTCCGCACCCGATGCTTCGGCGGAGCGTACAGACCCAGCACCGTCGGATAATTCCCGATCCGACACCGATTCTGTCGATTGCTGGGATGCTGCGATAATCTGTGCTATCTGAGCTAGCACGTCCGTCATCGAGGCCTGCGGAGTAGCAGTCTTTCGCTGCTTAGCCGCCGGAAGCTCCGCATCAACTGACTCCCGCATACTCTTCCTATGCGAACGTCCAGAGTCTACCAGCCTCGTGTCCCTGGCTACCGGATGGCGTGACCTGGTCGCCAATGAATCCCTGATCGGCGAAGCTGGAAGAATATCCGCGGTCACGTAGCCAAGGTGTGGTCGTGTGCGCTGGTGAGAGGATGAGGAAGCCTGAGCAGTCTCAGCGGACTGCCTATTCAACGGAGCGTCCCGAGCGACGGACGTGTGCTCCGCTTGCGACACATTTTGTACCACAACATCTGGTCCCAGATGTTGTTGTACGAGAGAGGGGCCTCTCTCGCTCGTGGCCCGGCTGGACCTGCACGAGCTAGGAACCGGACTAGAAGGCTTCCTCCGATCTCTCCTATTATCCGCCGTCACTGGGTGTGCACCTTGTATGTTTATAGTGCTCGCATCACCAAACATTTCCTCCTGGACCGCAACGGACGAACCCGGCTGCCGAACCATTCGGTGAATGGATGCTACACCGGGCGAGCTAGCGGACGACAGCGCCGTCGATCCTACTCGGGACCTCTAAGGCAACTGTCGTATCTCCATGAGCACTTTTGCCGCTAGCTCTGCATTCAATTGTGACGACGGAAGCGCACTTTTGGAAGATAACATGGAAACATCACCCTGTTCTTGTTCCTCTGAAATAGAAACTGATAGACTAGAGTGACCCTGCGGAGAAAGGACCGGCATAGCCCTTTCTCCACTAACAACATACCGTGACACACGTTTCCAATGTTTGTCATCCCAATATTGACATATTGAACAGGAGTTAGTGCGAGTACACTGACTACAATTAATACAATGATCATGAAAGTCAGAGGAAGATTTCTTCCTATTACAATTTGAACAATATCCTTTCATTGTGAAAAGACAACAACAAGTCCTAGTACTCGCACAAACCCCTAAAAACAAAGATACATAATATTATGATCCATTAACACTGAAAAAACAAACTGAAATTCAAAATAATTTTGAAAAATATTTTTTCAGCGAAGCCCAAGTTTCTGAAAAGTAACATTGAGCCCCAATGGATCCCAAGGCTAAGTGTGGTCAAAAATTTTAAAATTATTTTAAATAATTAATGCAATACTTACGGATAATAATAATGTATCTTGTAATGAGATAAACTACTCCAAAGGCAAAAAGCCCCCCTCAAAAGAGACTGTTGCCAATGTAAACAAGAAGTGTATAAACACCAGAAAACATGACTCCAGGCACTGACAATACTGGCCCGAAATCAGTTATCAACAATACACACTATCTGATGCAAAACAGAGACTTCCAGGGAAGAATCTGCAGAACATCAGATGGTAGATGCAGAACACAACGTCTAAACACCCATGGGTGAGAACGTAAACATGGGGAAAATAACAGAATTCATTCTGTAACCAAGCTAATTCTCCCAAGAAATTTTAGTAGTAATCTTACTCAAAAATATGCCAGAAGCATGGGAGAATAGCAAGGGGGGACTTACAGGATAAGGAGAGAGGAAACACTGAATAAGCAGTGCAACTTCATAGCAAGAATGACAACAACAGGCCCATGCCTCGAAAATAGGCAACTTAACATAATTTCATTACAAAATTTTAAGTTACAGCCCTGAATATTTTCTGTCACTCCTTTTTCCTCTCCTCCTTCTATATCCTCCTTAGAATCACCATTTCTCCAATATTTATGTGTCTGGCATCCTTTAAACTGAGATTTACAAGCACAAAGATCAGTGAGATGTTAACTGATGAAGGGCCAAACAAAGAATGATGATTGGCGCCAATTTCGGAACATCCTTGACACTGCGCATGCGCAGTAAGGGCAAAGTATGGAGGTCCTTCAGGACATGATTTCTTTTGGTTTTAGATGCAAATTTTGGGGATTGGGGGGCAAAATTTGTGTTTGGCCCTAGATTTTTAAGAGTTAGCACCAGCTATGTCTGGGTCATTGGTACAGTATAAAAATATAGAAATTTTGGGCGGGGCGAAAAATCTTACCCCTTCTATTACAAAGCCAAATATTACTTCACGAACTTCGTTTGAACAAACTTGATTCTACACCTCATATGGAAGCTCCATAGCAAATATCAAGTCATTGTACACACTGATTCTTGAGAAGACCATTTTTAAAATATTTTGGAGCATTTTTCCCCCACTCCCTCCCTGTGGGGCTGGGCATGCTGAGTTGAACAAAAATGAAATGCCCCTTTGTGACCATCACTCACACAAACTTTCACTTGAATTGGCCCAGTGGCTTTGGAGGAGAAGACCAAAACATGGTGCTGACGGACGACGGACGAAGAGCGATGAGATCAGCTCAGCTTGACTTTGTCAAGATGAGCTAAAAATAAAATTGATTTGTGTCGACATTCATTAGTTATTGGATGGAAACCAAATTCAATATGGCCATCATGATAATCTGATCCAAAATTGAAAGGAAGCTTCGCCTAGACACTAACAATGCATGACCAAAGAATAAAATTGATTTGAGTCAGCATTCATTAGATAAACCAAATCCAAGATGGCTGCCATGGATATGGATGTCAAAATGAATTGGCCACTGATGGTCATCTTGGTTCAGCTGACTGGTCCAAAATTGAAAGGAAGCTTCCTCTAGACACAAACAAGGTACAACAGAAAAGTAAAATTGATTTGAGTCAGCATTCATTAGTTATTGGAAGGGAACCAAATTCAACAGGCCACCAAGGCAGCCATTGGCTAAATGGACCAAAAATTGAATGGAATCGTCTAGTTATCCACAAGTAACCCCTAAAATTATGATTTGATCAAATAAGTGGTTCTTTGGTTATTGGATGGAAAACAAAAGTTAACGGATGGAGGATGGATGACGGATGGATGGATGATGGATGGATGATATTTCTCCACATCTGAATCCACTAATACAAAATAGTTCCATCTACATGTAGATCCTGACTACATTACATGTATCTTGATTTGGTATGTTGGCAAGTGCATGTCCTCTATACTCATATAACGGACAGTTATTTGGAAACAAAATGATTATAACTAAAGTATTATCCAGTGAGAGAAATCACTTACCATTTTAGTACGAATAGATTTTCGGAGTCCACCGACCATTCAAATAATGATTGTCTTACAGTGATCTTATTCTATTTAGTCAAATAATAATAGTTAGAACAAACATACTATGTGCCTCAAGCACTCAAACACTTTGAAATTTCTTCTGGAAGCTTCAGTATTGTGAAAATGAAAGTATCAATGACACTGTAGCTTAACTTGTGCGTTGTGTTTAGTTTAAACAATATTTATTCAGTAATTGGCATGTGTATGTATTTCACAATAACAGTAGGATAACAAATATTCTGAACAACACTAGATACAATAGTATACACAAAACAAGGAAATCAGATTACTATGTAAAAGAGGGATTCGACAGAAAGCTAAAGCTTATGTAAGTCATCTCCCTAAAGACGTGTTGTGTTTGATGAAAAGGATAATGTTCAATGTTTATGAAAGGATTATGAAATAAGACAAGAATTGTGATAATTGGGAATATGTTCATTTCTGTTCCCTGTATGCTATGTTTTTGATAAAAAATAATATGAGGTGCACACTGTACTAAAGAGCTGAGGGGTATGTTAATATGACCTCACAGTTAATGTATGTGGCCCTCACAGTTAACGTATATCAACGAAAGTTACCAAGTTACAGTGAAATTATTCCAAAACGAGTCATCCTATCAAGTTACATTGAAATCCCTTCATAAATATGACCTGTAGACTGTTCTAAAGGTTTTCAGGCTTCGGGGCCCTGGAGCCGTCAGTTTCCCAATTGCGTCCAAAGGGGACGATCTCATCTAGACATTATATGAAGTCAACCTACCAAGTTACAATGAAATCCCTTCATAAATATGAACTGAAGACTGTGCTAAAGGTTTTCAGGCTTCAGGCCCCTGTAGCCGTCACAGTTGCCTAATGGTGTCCAAAAGGGGTTGTTCTCATCTAGACATTATATGAAGTCAACCTACCAAGTTACAATGAAATCCCTTCATAAATATGAACTGAAGACTGCGCTAAAGGTTTTCAGGCTTTGGGCTCAGGCAGCTATCATGGTTGAATGATCGCAACCAAAAGGGGACATTCTCATCTGGGCATCATCTGGAGTGATCCTATGAAGTTACAATGAAATCCCTTCATAAATATGACCTGTAGACTATGCTCAAGATTTTCTGGCTTCCGGCACCTGTAGCCATCACAGTTGACCAATCACGACCAAAAGGGGATGTCATCATCTAGGCATTATATGGAGTCAAACTAACATGTTACAATGAAATCCTTCCATAAATATGACCTATAGACTATGCTAAAGGTTTTGGGGTTTTTAGCTCGGGCAACCATGAATGCTGAATGATCGCGACCAAAAGGGGACGTTCTGATCTAGACATTATTTGGAGTCATCCTACCAAGGTACAATGAAATTCCTTCATAAATGTCACCTGTAGACTGTGCTAAAGGTTTTTGGGCTTCAGGCCCCTGTAGCCATCACAGTTGCCTAATGGTGTCCAAAAGGGGCTGTTCTAATCTAGACATTATATGAAGTCAACCTACCAAGTTACAATGAAATCCCTTCATAAATATGACCTGTAGACTGTGCTAAAGGTTTTCGGGCTTCGGGCCCCTGTATCCGTCACAGCTGCCTAATGGTGTCCAAAAGGGGCTGTTCTCATCTAGACATTATATGAAGTCAACCAACCAAGTTACAATGAAATCCCTTCATAATTATGACCTGTAGACTGTTCTAAAGGTTTTCAGGCTTCGGGCCCCTGTAGCTGTCACAGTTGCCCAATTGTGTCCAAAAGGGGACATTCTCATCTAGACATTATATGAAGTCAAACCTACCAAGTTACAATGAAATCCCTTCATAAATATGACCTGTAGACTGTGCTAAAGGTTTTCGGGCTTCTGGCCCCTGTAGCCATCACAGTTGCCTAAAGGTGTCCAAAAGGGGCTGTTCTCATCTATACATTATATGAAGTAAACCTATCAAGTTACAATGAAATCCCTTCATAAATATGACCTGAAGACTATGCTAAAGGTTTTCAGGCTTTGGACTCGGGCAGCCATCATGGTTGAATGATCGCAACCAAAACGGGACATTCTCATCTGGGCATCATCTGGAGTGATCCTACGTAGTTACAATGAAATCCCTTCATAAATATGACCTGTACACTGTGCTCAAGATTTTCGGGCTTCCGGCACCTGTAGCCATCACAGTTGACCAATCACGACCATAAGGGGATGTCATCATTTAGGCATTATATGGAGTCAACCTAACAAGTTACAATGAAATCCTTCCTTAAATACGACCTATAGACTATGCTAAAGGTTTTTCGGCTCGGGCAGCCATCAAGGCTGAATGATTGTGACCAAAAGGGGACATTCTCATCTAGACATTATTTGGAGTCATCCTACCAAGCTACAATGAAATCCCTTCATAATTATGACCTGTAGACTGTTGTAAAGGTTTCCGGGCTTCGGGCCCCTATAGCTGTCACAGTTGCCCAATCGTGTCCAAAAGGGGACGTTCTCATCTAGACATTATATGAAGTCAAACCTACCAAGTTACAATGAAATCCCTTCATAAATATGACCTATAGACTGTGCTAAAGGTATTCAGGCTTCGGGCTCGGGCAGCCATCATGGTTGAATGATCACAACCAAAAGGGGACATTCTCATCTGGAGAGATCCTATGAAGTTACAATGAAATCCCTTCATAAATATGACCTGTAGACTGTGCTCAAGATTTTTGGGCTTCGGGCACCTATAGCCATCACAGTTGACCAATCATGGCCAAAAGGAAATGTCTTCGTCTAGGCATTATATGGAGTCAACCTAACAAGTTACAATGAAATCCTTCCATAAATACGACCTATAGGCTATGCTAAAGGTCTTTGGGCTCTGGCAGCCATCAAGGCAGAATGATCGCGACCAAAAGGGGATGTTCTCATCTAGACATTATTTGGAGTCATCCTACCAAGCTACAATGAAATCCCTTCATAATTATGACCTGTAGAATGTTCTAAAGGTTTTCGGGCTTCGGGCCCCTGTAGCCGTCACAGTTGCACAATCGTGTCCAAAAGGGGACGTTCTCATCTAGACATATGTGAAGTCAGCCTCCCAAGTTACAATGAAATCCCTTAATAAATATGACCTGTAGACTGTGCTAAAGGCTTTTGGGCTTTGGGCTTGAGCAGTCATCATGGTTGAATGATCGCAACCAAAAGGGAACATTCTCATCTGGGCATCATCTGGAGTGATCCTACGAAGTTACAATGAAATCCTTTCATAAATATGACCTGTAGATTGTGCTAAAGGTTTTCAGGCTTCAGGCCCCTGTAGCCGTCACAGTTGCCTAATGGTGTCCAAAAGGGGTTGTTCTCATCTAGACATTATATGAAGTCAACCTACCAAGTTACAATGTAATCCCTTCATAAATATGAACTGAAGACTGCGCTAAAGGTTTTCAGGCTTTGGGCTCAGGCAGCTATCATGGTTGAATGATTGCAACCAAAAGGGGACATTCTCATCTGGGCATCATCTGGAGTGATCCTATGAAGTTACAATGAAATCCCTTCATAAATATGACCTGTAGACTATGCTCAAGATTTTCTGGCTTCCGGCACCTGTAGCCATCACAGTTGACCAATCACGACCAAAAGGGGATGTCATCATCTAGGCATTATATGGAGTCAAACTAACATGTTACAATGAAATCCTTCCATAAATATGACCTATAGACTATGCTAAAGGTTTTGGGGTTTTGGGCTCGGGCAACCATGAATGCTGAATGATCGCGACCAAAAGGGGACATTCTGATCTAGACATTATTTGGAGTCATCCTACCAAGGTACAATGAAATTCCTTCATAAATGTCACCTGTAGACTGTGCTAAAGGTTTTTGGGCTTCAGGCCCCTGTAGCCATCACAGTTGCCTAATGGTGTCCAAAAGGGGCTGTTCTAATCTAGACATTATATGAAGTCAACCTACCAAGTTACAATGAAATCCCTTCATAAATATGACCTGTAGACTGTGCTAAAGGTTTTCGGGCTTCGGGCCCCTGTATCCGTCACAGCTGCCTAATGGTGTCCAAAAGGGGCTGTTCTCATCTAGACATTATATGAAGTCAACCAACCAAGTTACAATGAAATCCCTTCATAATTATGACCTGTAGACTGTTCTAAAGGTTTTCAGGCTTCGGGCCCCTGTAGCTGTCACAGTTGCCCAATTGTGACCAAAAGGGGACATTCTCATCTAGACATTATATGAAGTCAAACCTACCAAGTTACAATGAAATCCCTTCATAAATATGACCTGTAGACTGTGCTAAAGGTTTTCGGGCTTCTGGCCCCTGTAGCCATCACAGTTGCCTAAAGGTGTCCAAAAGGGGCTGTTCTCATCTATACATTATATGAAGTCAACCTACCAAGTTACAATGAAATCCCTTCATAAATATGACCTGAAGACTATGCTAAAGGTTTTCAGGCTTTGGACTCGGGCAGCCATCATGGTTGAATGATCGCAACCAAAACGGGACATTCTCATCTGGGCATCATCTGGAGTGATCCTACGTAGTTACAATGAAATCCCTTCATAAATATGACCTGTACACTGTGCTCAAGATTTTCGGGCTTCCGGCACCTGTAGCCATCACAGTTGACCAATCACGACCATAAGGGGATGTCATCATTTAGGCATTATATGGAGTCAACCTAACAAGTTACAATGAAATCCTTCCTTAAATACGACCTATAGACTATGCTAAAGGTTTTTAGGCTCGGGCAGCCATCAAGGCTGAATGATTGTGACCAAAAGGGGACATTCTCATCTAGACATTATTTGGAGTCATCCTACCAAGCTACAATGAAATCCCTTCATAATTATGACCTGTAGACTGTTGTAAAGGTTTCCAGGCTTCGGGCCCCTATAGCTGTCACAGTTGCCCAATCGTGTCCAAAAGGGGACGTTCTCATCTAGACATTATATGAAGTCAAACCTACCAAGTTACAATGAAATCCCTTCATAAATATGACCTATAGACTGTGCTAAAGGTATTCAGGCTTCGGGCTCGGGCAGCCATCATGGTTGAATGATCACAACCAAAAGGGGACATTCTCATCTGGAGTGATCCTACGAAGTTACAATGAAATCCCTTCATAAATATGACCTGTAGACTGTGCTCAAGATTTTTGGGCTTCGGGCACCTATAGCCATCACAGTTGACCAATCATGGCCAAAAGGAAATGTCTTCGTCTAGGCATTATATGGAGTCAACCTAACAAGTTACAATGAAATCCTTCCATAAATACGACCTATAGGCTATGCTAAAGGTCTTTGGGCTCTGGCAGCCATCAAGGCAGAATGATCGCGACCAAAAGGGGATGTTCTCATCTAGACATTATTTGGAGTCATCCTATCAAGCTACAATGAAATCCCTTCATAATTATGACCTGTAGAATGTTCTAAAGGTTTTCGGGCTTCGGGCCCCTGTAGCCGTCACAGTTGCCCAATCGTGTCCAAAAGGGGACTTTCTCATCTAGACAGTATATGAAGTCAACCCACCAAGTTACAATGAAATTCCTCAATAAATATGACCTGTACACTGTGCTAAAGGTTTTCGGGTTTTGGGCTTGGGCAGTCGTCATGGTTGACAGATCATGCCCAAATGGGGAAATTCTCATCTGAACATCATAAGGAGTCATCCTACCAAGTTACAATGAAATCCCTCCATATTAAACATGACCTGCAGACTGTGCTAAAAGTTTTTGGGTTTCGGGCTTGGGCAGCCATCACGGTTGACAGATCATGCCCAAAAGGGGACGTTCTCATCTAGGCATTATACAGAGGCATCCTACCAAGTTACAATGAAATCCCTTCATAAATACGCCCTGTAGACTGTGCTGATGGTTTTCAGGTTTTGGGCTCGGGCAGTTGTCACGGTTGAGAGATCGTGACCAAATGGGGAAGGTCTCATCTAGACATCGTACGGAGTCATCCTACCAAGTTACAATGAAATCACTCCAAAAATACGACCTGTAGACTGTGCTAAAGGTTTTGGGGTTTCGGGCTTGGGCAGCCATCACAGTTGACAGATCATGCCCAAAAGGGGACGTTCTCATCTAGGCATTATACAGAGGCATCCTACCAAGTTACAATGAAATCCCTTCATATTAAACATGACCTGCAGACTGTGCTAAAAGTTTGGGGTTTCGGGCTTGGACAGCCATCACAGTTGACAGATCATGCCCAAAAGGGGACGTTCTCATCTAGGCATTATACAGAGGCATCCTACCAAGTTACAATGAAATCCCTTCATAAATACGCCCTGTAGACTGTGCTGATGGTTTTGGGATTTTGGGCTTGGGCAGCCATACTGGTTGACCGATCGCGACCAAAAGGGGACGTTCTCATCTAGACATGACCCCAAACCTGCATATGAAATTTTGCGATGAGCAGACAAGAACTGCGGGGTGTAGCCTGTGCTAAAGGAAAATGTGAACAGACTCACAGACTAACAGACTTCAGCATGCATGATGGCAATAGCTTATCTTGACTTTGTCAAGTTAAGCTAATAATATACACATTTATACAGCGCCAAAATTATAGTTCAGAAGATATAGAACCATATTCTAAGGTGCTGTGCATGTTACTGAGCTCGTGCAAATATACAAACGGAATATATACAGTATCTTACAGTCCAGAACATCACTAAAAGGCTTTTTGAAACAGGTATGGTTTGAGATCTTTCTTGAAAAGGTAGACATTTGACAGTCTTTTTAGGTGTTCTGGTAAATTATTCCACAAGTGAGAGCCAGTAAATGAGAATGACCTATGTCCAAATGCCTTACACCTATCTTCTGGAACATGTAGCAGCATTTTACCATCGGACCTCGGGTTGTATTGACACACATTCTTGGTTTTTTAGGAGTTCTTCTAAGTGGGCTGGTGGCATGTTGTTTTGTGTCCTGAAAACTAATAATAAAGTTTTGAAAATTATTCTGTACTTGACTGGCAGCCAGTGCATATCCCTCAGAACAGGAGTGATGTGTTGAGATTGTGATACCCTACATACCACTCGGGCTGATGCATTTAGTACCATCTGTGGGCGAGAGTACTGATATTGTGGAAGGTTGAACAGTAAGGCATTACAATAATCCAATTGTGAAGTTACAAAGGCATGAACTAGGGTTTTTGTTGAGACTTTGGTGAGGAACTGTCTTATCTGTTTAACTTTGTATAGACCTCTGAAAGCCTTATTGCACATATTTGCAACATTTCTGTCCACAGACATTGTAGAGTCAAAGAAGGCACCAAGATTACGTACACAGTTACTTGCACTGATGTCGGAATCACCTACCTTCACTGAATTTATGTCAACTTTAGAGAGTTGTTGTCGTGAACCAATTATTAGGAATTCAGTCTTATCATCATTTATCATTAATTTGTTTGAAACCATCCATGTGCGGATGTCCGAAATACAGGATTCAATAGTTTCTAGAGCTTTAGTTCGATCCTTGATTGATGGTCGAAAAGAGAAATAGACCTGTGTGTCATCAACATAACCATGGACGTCAGGCAGGTGAGATTCAATGATGGTGAATTTTTGAAATATAGAATAGAAACAGAACAGGACCAAGGCAACTGCCCTGTGGGACTCCACATTCAAGATGGAAGTGTTTTGTCAGATTACCGTTTATTGATACACGCTGCTGCCTATTCTTGAGGTATGATGATAACCAGCTAGAATCCCATCAAGCAAATAAGCCATAGACTAGAGTCGAGAGCATGCCTGTAATAGTGCTACAAGTCAGTAGTAATGGTTTAAGGCTGCAAGTGTGAAAGAAGACTATAGTATTGGGTGAATGCTGTTTAAGCTAATCATAGGACAGATGATGATGACTATGGATAAGACAACAGTAGTAGTCTCAGAGCTATAGAAACCCAAAGATGATCAGGTACTAGGAACCATCATTATCTTCAGGTAGGTATCCTCTAAAATGTATCCACCAAAAGATATCCTCCAATGCTGAATCATCATGTCATAAGTATCCTCCAATACCTAGATGAGCATAAGAGTCGTATGTGGAGTCCCTCATTCTAGCAATTAGTCTATGGCTTATTTGCTTGATGAGATACTAGCCGTTTGAGCAATCTGAGATAGTTAACAAGCCTGTACTAGTGCTAGTAATGTGGAAAGCATGTTTAATACGTGTCAAATATTTGTGAATGTGTTTATGTTATTTATCTCAATCTGTGAGACTGTTCTGCAATGATGTCTCAATTCAGCAATAAATTATTAATTTTTCTTCTTCTGTATTCCACACTTGCAATTCTGTTCATTTGCTGCCATGGCATCAAATGAATTAATTGCGAGTTAGGCAATGCGGGCATTGATTTTTGAATCCTTGATCGATTCATGTGATCAAATTCTGCATATAACTGTAGCAGAACCTGGTGGAGTTTTGATTGTAAGCGGAGAGAATCAATCACAGATTCGGAGCAAAATTTAAATTACCTGTAACCTTTTGAGATATCGTTGAGCAGAATGGACGTTGATTAATTCTCTTCGTTCACCCTCCCACCCACCCTAATAAAGTTTTGATTTCCCTTTTTAAATAAAATGGTTTGAACTCCTTCTTCGAAAGGCAATTTTTCAGTATATACACTCCAAAAGTGTTTTTTTGTCCCAAAAGTATCGCCATAAACATCCGACGTTTGGTATTTACTAAAGAAAATCAGTTTTGGGATTTTTCTTACTTGAATCTTTTGGGAGCCCGTAATGAAGGATTAAATATCTTGATTGTTTAAACCTCTAATTTATCGCTCCTTGATTCATCTGAGGTCTTTATAAGGGATAATCTCCCGACAAAAGAAATTAAAGAATTTCTTACTGTTTAGTAACTTTGCTTTCAATTAACAGTCATTCATGTGTATGTTCATTTACACATGTTTAGTTAAAATGATACACTAACTATAGTATTGCTCTTCTTGCATGATTGTTCTGTGGAAAGCAGTTTAGTATGTGTCAAATATTTGTGAATATGTTTATGTTATTTATCTCAATCTGTGAGACTGTTCTGCAATGATGTCTCAATCCAGCAATAAATTATTAATTTTAATTTTTCTTCTTCTGTATTCCACACTTGCAATTAAAAGATTTATGCGCCAAAATAATTTAATTTTGTTACTTAATTACCGCTGATTATTAAATTACTCATTTTTTGTGGCTTAATTTTTAATAAATTAAATTGCTTCATGTATGTTAGCTATTGTAAGTTTTAATTTCATTTTTATATGAAATTACATTACTGTAGTGTGTTTTGGAACATTATGTATGTCGTGCTGTAACTGCTGTTTGCTAAATTATATATTAATATTTATCTATTGATATTTTAAAACAATTTCGACAGTCAAGCCCATGGGTTTGTGACGTTTTGGCCTTAAGACTTTTCGGCCTGGGACATTTCAGCCCCATAAAAGACCGAAACATCCCACTTCAGTAGGGAGAAACGTCGCACTTTTTAAACTTTTACCAAGTCATTTCAGCCCTAATAAATAAATATTTGCTTAGGAGTCAATAGATATTTTAAATATTATTCAACATTTACACATCTAGAGGTTTTTCACAGCTCAGTACATAATTAAATACATTGACAAGCTGTGAGTTGTCACTCATAAAGATAATTCTTGGGTTTGGTTTTCGCAATTCACTTTGTGTTGAAAAACAGCGAACCATCATATGTCAAACTTGAAAAACGACTAAAGGAAGCATGGAGTAAATGGGAGCATACCCCCCTACCCCCCCCCCACCCCCCCCCCCCCCCAGCCTGCCACTCTCTTAAATGAATTTCTCGTTGTTTGGCATTGACTAAAATAAACTACAATTATTAGATTTTTTACCAGATTTCATTTAACTGAACGACAGAAAATCAATAATTGACTACATCCTCACAGATATTAATTTATGGAGGGAGGTGATAGGGGTAGAAATGGATGATGAGGGTAAAATGGAGGTGGATAGTGATCACAACTTGATTACAGTGACGATCAGGGCCAAAACTCTAGTAAAAAGCAAAGGAAGCTCTAAGGAGATTTGGGAACTCAAAAAAGATGCTGACTGGGCGAAGTTCAATGAAAAACTGAAACCAAAGCTTGCAACCGTACCCAAGAGGGGCAGTGTCCAGAAGATGGCCGACGTCATAGTTGCGAGCCTGGTGGAGGCAAGAAAGGAAAGTGTAGGAAAGGTCAGGGTGCCAACACGGGAACTTGGGTACAGAGTGAACGAAGAACTGAAAAGGGCCATAAAGGGAAGAAAAGCTAAATGTGCTGCATACAGGAGAAGTAGAAAACTTAAGGGGGCGGAAAGCAATGAGGCCACAGTTGCTAAGGAAGAATACCACCAAGCATGAAATAAAGTAAATAAGATTAAAGACGATAATCGGAGAGTACGAAATAGCAGTCTTATTAGGACGATAAGAATGACGGGGGGTCGAGTTCGAACGTATTTTGGAAATGGGTGAATAAACGTAACAAAGGAAGTAACCCACAGAGTATTAAAGTAGATGGCAGAGTTACAGACGAGCAAGATCAAGTCGCATCAGAACTAGTCAAGCACTGGGAAAAGGCAAACGATAAGCGATAGGGCATGGGGAGCCCACCAGAGTGTCCGAATCAGGTTGAGGAAAACCTATCGAGCTTCGTGTGCAGCGAAATTAAAACGGAGGAGGTGCGAAAGGTGATATCAAAATTAAGGGGTGGAAAAGCGGGAGGAGTGGATGAAATTCCTAACGAGTTTATCAAAAAAGGGGGAGAGAAACTCGTGAAAAGCCTAACTGCCCTATTCAATCTAGCCATAGAAAATCAAGAGGTCCCAAAGGAGTGGAGAGAAAGTAAAGTGACATTTATTCACAAAAAGGGGGAAAAAGACATTTTGGATAACTATCGAGGGATCTCTGTCAGTAGCAACATTGGAAAGGTTTTCTGTAAAGTCCTGTATGGGAGACTAGAGGAGGTGATTGAGGAGAAGGGTTTTTTGGGAGAAATCCAGAATGGCTTCAGGAAGGGAAGGAGAGTTACTGACCATCTTTTCACACTATCCCAAATGATAGAATCCGCGAAAGCAAAAAAGAAAAAGATGTTTATGGCCTTTTTGGATATCAAAAAGGCATACGATAGAGCATGGAGGGAAGGTATACGGCGCAAGCTGGAGGCTATGGGCTTAGGAGGCGAGTTTGTTGGAATTATGAAAGCATTATATAAAGATGTACAGAGTGAACTTAGCCTGGGTAACATTACAACGAAACGTGTGCCTATGGAGATAGTCCTAAAACAGGGGTGTATCCTTTCGCCGGTCCTGTTTGCATTGTACATCAAAGGTTTAGGAGATGAACTCCTGCATAGCGAGGAGGGGATAGCAGTTGGGGACTTGAAGATCCCAGGGCTATTTTTTGCAGACGATATGGTTCTAGTGTCAGAAAGCGAAGAGGGACTAACAAAAATGCTGGGAATTGTTGGGAAATATGGGAGCAAATGGAGACTTGAACTTCATGAAAGCAAGAGCAAAGTTATACCTGTGGGCCGCAAAGTGGACCCCACTCGAAGGTGGAGAGTGGGTGAGTTCTGCATTCCGGAAGGGAGCAGCAAACTTCTCAGTGTGGGAGAGACAGGTGATTACGAGCATTTGGGGGTAAATATAAACATTACAGGAAGAGGCATCTACCGGAACCACACAAATAAATTGATTCTGAAGGGGAAGCAAATCCTTAACCAAATGAAACTTATAGGGAGAAACAGTTTCAATGAGGTTTTCATGGGGAAAACCATTTGGGAAATGGTGGGGCTGCCAAGTATAACATACGGTACGGAAGTGGTACCCCTAAACCAGATGGCCGTAAAGAGCTTGGAAATCCTGCAGAACGATGCAGGCCGATGGATAACAGGGTCGAGTAATGCTGCAGCGCTAGAAGCAATCAGGGGTGAGCTTGGGTGGATGAGGATCAAGGACAGGATAGACCTGTTGAAGCTCGGTTATCTTAATTATTTGGTAAATCTCCCCGACAGCCGATGGTGTAAAGTAATGTTCCTGAGAATTTTCAACTCAAATATCAAAACGGGGTGGATGGTCCAAGTGAGGGAGCTAGTAGAGAACTACTCATTGGAGATCTCAGACCTGGACGTTGGGGCAAACCAGGGTAAAAAAAATTGTCAGAGAAAGGGTCATGGAGGATTGTAACCGTAATTGGCGAGAGGGGGTCAAATCAAAGAGGTCTTTGGGTGGCCTGCGTGATAAAGAGAAGCCAGGTTTTGAAGAGTACCTTGATGGCACCTTTGGGGGGTCACTGTTGTTCAAGCTGAGGTCGCGATCCCTGGAGCTGAGGGAAAAAATTGGGAAAGACGGTGAAAGGGAGTGCCAGATGTGTAACTTGGACATGGTGGAGACCCTGGAACACTTTCTTCTAGAATGCCCAAAGTATCAGCCTAAAAGAATGAGATTCACTGGGAGTATAATGGGGAAGTGGGATGGGAGAATGAAGGACATGTGGTTAGGGGGAGACTCAAAGGAGAGGGTTAATATGCTAATCGGAGAGATTGGGAAGAATGGGACAAGGGATATCATCAAGCAGTTCATCTCCGAGTGTTGGAAGTAGAGGAGAAGCATGGGAATAGGGAGGCAGTTGGGAGTACAGGGGTAACCATGGCCTTCTCGTCCGAGAACTGCGACAAATCAGCGGCTGGCCAGTGTTATTATTATTTAATAAATTGACAGATAAGTCTGTAACAGTCGTATATATATTTGTCCAGTAATTTTGCGTAATTATTCATTGAAATTGCTCCACTTCAGCTTTTTCCACGAATAAATGCAAAATTATTACATTTTTTACCAGATTGCATTGAATTTAATAAATTGCCAGATAAGTCTGTAACATTAATTGTTATTAAATTATTACATTTTTTACCAGATTTCGTTTTATTTAATAAATTGCTAGGTAAGTCGTGTAAATATATTCATTGAAAAGGTTTCACTTCAGCTTTTTCAACGAATAAACCCAAAATTATTACAATTCTATCAGATTAAATATAAGTTAATGCATTGCCAGATTAGACTAACCTTAATTCTTATATATATCTGTCGCCAATAATTTCTTGTTTATTCATTGAAAAGGGTACACTGCAGCGTTTTCAACAAATAAACGCAAAATTACACTTTTTTTCAGATTTAATATTATTTAATAAACTGGTATTTATCACGTGTTCCCAAACATTGGCAAACCACTTCCCGTGTTGATAATTCAGATAATCAACCAATGGAATAATTGATGAACTGAGTATAATGTGGGAGCCACGACTTGTTTTTACTGTAAACAGTGGGGCCAAGAAATAGCAACTAATGGCATAAGCCCAGGGAAATATGGAAACATTAGGTTATTTTCGCCATAAGATAGTATCTAATAATAAAAATTACTCTTCTGGCGTCACTTTCAAGTCTTTGTTGTATGAGGTGTAGATTATTTTTCACTAATCCACATAAATCTATGCAATTTATAAAAACAGAATTTATGTTTTATTTTTTTTACTTATTGATCAATTCCTTTCGAAGAATGCTTGGTTTCATTGTATGTGTAATGTCAGGCAGAAAATCAGTGTACACACATTGTCAAAGCATTCTTCGACTTAATCTATTTTATTTATGTTGTCTCTCCACCTTCTTTCTATGAGGCCAAAACGTCCCAGAACGAAACGTCTCAAGGCTCAAACGTCCCAGGGCCAAAATGTCTCAAGGCCGAAACATCCCGACTCCAGGTTCCGCTCTACAGTTTCGCACAACTGCGCAGGGGTGAAATTCTAAACATGGGGCATATGTTGAAACTAAGGCCATGTAAAATAGAGATATATTTTTAGTATCAGATATATGATTACATTTTGGCTTTTTGTTGGACAAGAGAATTTGAAGTTTTGGTCCCAAAGTTGGAGTCTGATACATAGGGGTAAATTACCAGATCAATTATGGGAAACAGTGGCTTAAAAAAATTGGCTATTTTTTAAAATGTAATGTTTACACGGGTTTGTTACCAGACAGGTAACTAAAATATGAGACGGAAAAATATAAATTTTTTTTGGCTTTTTAGAAACAGGGGATGCTCTGCTCCAGGGGTGGGTGGGTGGGGTTGGTGGGAAAATTCTGCTTTTGAGGCTGCTAGGTGGCTGAAAATGACTGGTTTCGGCATTTTTTCATGCAATTTTTCAGGTTGAAGTCTTGCCTTTGACAATAAATTATTTCACCCACATTCAGATTGTTTATTTCTACTTAATCACTCAGATAGTGCTATATGTTTTTTGTGGATTTGGGAAATGTAATACATGTTAAATTGTTATGGGTTAGACAACTAAGCTACAGAATATTTGCATTTGAAGAGAGTGTATGGCATGTCATATTTGGAAATGCCTGGAAAACTGTGGAGCAGGACCCCAGGCCCATGGTCACCTCATGTCGAGATACGACTGTTTTATGTAAAATTCCTGTTTTACTTTTAGCCATGACAAATTTATATGTAAATTTCTGTTTGCTGTAAAATTCCCCCATCACATAAATAAACATATTATTTTGGACAGAGGTCTTCATGTTTTAGGTCTATTACCACCCGAGTGTTTTTGATTTGGGTCCGAATCCTCCAAAGACAGGGTCCGTATCCTCCAAAGTTAGAGTCCAAATCCTCCAAGTCGGTGTCCGAATCTTCCAATCCAAGGTCCGAGTCCGCCTGTATTCTTAGCGGGGATGCCTGCTCTCAACCTAGTTGGCGACAAATGAGTTGACTATATGTGTTCTCTATATCACAACCTTCATTTAGATGTTTGAACATCAGAGGGGGAGGGGTGAAAACAAATTTCTCGAACTCATTACAGCACCTTAAAAATAATTATCGGATTGCCGGAAAAAGTATTACCGGGTATACCAGGACCCTATGGAATTCCTGGACCGACATTCGAGATACGACATTCGAGATACGAGATCCGATTGTAACGGTCACACTAAAATGTGTACTTCCTTTTCGGAAAAAAGTGTAGTCAGGTATTAAATTATCATTTTCTCATTTATTTGTTGATTGTTTTCTGTGAAATTTGGAAAGTATACTCAAGGGGCTATACGAAATATATATGCCAAAAGAGAAGTTTGTACGATGTTATTTTACTATGTTAGAAGACATTTTCTCTTTCAAACACACTAAAAAGTGTAGCTGACTCGGTTCACCTAAATACCAGAACCGCACAGAACCCCCAGAACCCCCTCTAAATTACATATTTGCGCAGTGTTTTACGATGAAATATTTTTATTTTATGTAATAATCGTTACAGTAATAATCGTTCCATCCCTTCGATCGTTAGATGAACAGTATTTTGGTGACACATCGTCCTCCGACACATAGAACACATTGAAACTCAGGGGACGATATTTGCTCTTATTTTATTTTTCTCAAGTTATTTCATTTAATTATTGGACTATTTAATTTATAACAGCAAAATATGATTGATTACAGTCAACATCTTGCTTGGTGAGGTGATCACTTAAGGGCGTGGTGTTTATGTATAGGTTGCCCGCGAGTTGTGTTTAGGTTCCGCTCCACAAGTTTTTCCAGGCATTTCCAAATATGACATGCCATACACTCTCTTCAAATGCAAATATTCTGTAGCTTAGTTATCTAACTCATAACATGTATTACATTTCCCAAATCCACAAAAAACATATAACACTATCTGCCTAAGTAGAAATGAACAATCTGAATGTGGGTGGAATAATTTATTGTCAAAGGCCAGACTTCAACCTGAAAAATTGCATGAAAAAATGCCGAAACCAGTCATTGTCAGCCACCTAGCAGCCTCAATTTTAAGCAGAATTTTCCCACCAACCCCACCTACCCACCCCTGGAACAGAGCATCCCCTGTTTCTAAAATGCAAAACATTTTTTATACATTTCCGTCTCATTTTTTAGTTACCTGTCTGGTAACAAACCCGTGTAAAAATTAGATTTTAAAAAAATAGCCAATTTTTTGAAGCCACTGTTTCCCATAATTCATCTGGTAATTTACCCCCATGTATCAGAATCCAACTTTGGGACCAAAACTTCAAATTCTCTTGTCCAACAAAAAGCCTAATGTAATCATATATCTGATACTAAAAATATATCTCAATTTTACATGACCTTAGTTTCAACATATGCCCTATGTTTAGAATTTCACCCCTGTGCAATAGTGCGAAATTGTGGAGCGGAACCTTATAGTAACAGCTCGAAAACGGTTGTACTAAATACAGCAAGTCCCTTATAAGTCCCTAAGTCCCGATCGAAGTCCCTAAGTCCCCTCGGATACAAAATACAGCAAGTCCCTCAAACACACCGCTAATAGCGTCACAAATTAAAAATTAGAGACCTTATCATAGAACTGCATGTTGACTATTTATTTTTGTTTTTATTTGTTTTTTTTGTTTTTTTAAATTTAAAAGCAGTAAATGCTTGACAATCTTTATTTGGTATCAAGACAACTCCTACCCTCGGCAACTCGTACCAGTCAAGTCGTACCCAAAATTGGACCACTCGTACCCAATTTCAGCTGGACAACTCGTACCCACAGTTGGACAACTCGTACCCAAGGTTGGACAACTCGTACCCACAGTTGGTCAACATGTACCTGGTCTTTAATTGTGTGGACGAAGGCGAATATTGGCTGAAGGACTTGAGAAGATTTGTGTCTGCTTTCAATGGGTGTGCATAAAGGCAAAAACTTTCCATTTTTAGCATTTATCTCAGCAGAACAGTCTGAACAGACTTCGCCGAAAGTCAATTTCGCCGGTATGAACATTTCATCAAGAGAGCAATTCGAAGGAAACAGGAAATATTTAAACTATATATTAATACAGTGGTGTAGATACGGGAGACGACCCCCCCTCCCTCCCACTCCCCCCCCCCCCCTCTCTCAAATCGGGTAATCTTTGGATCTTCGTTAAACTTTTGAGGGCTTTTCTACGTAATATTCTGTTGTACTGGTAGTCATACCCAGCAGTTCACGTGCTGCTGGGTTAATGCAAAATCAGATGCGATCGAGGCTCATTCCCCCACCCTAACCCACCCCTTCATTAGTTGAAGGATTAACGCGATGTCGGACGCGATCGTGGCCATCAGAAGTCCTTTCCTGTTCAAATTACATCTATATAGACCTGCGCTAATTTTTGTTTCGATCGGTCGAGGCACGAGAGTCAGGTGCCTAGAGAGAGAGGGAGAGAGAGAAAGAGATTCACTTTTATTCACATTTATAGTCTAATTGCAAACCTTACAAAAATGCTAATTATCATTTAATTTTCATGATTGTCATGGAAGATAATTGTTAGAAAAACACACCTCCCAACTGGAAAATTAACTTAATTGGCGATAATAATATGCACAGATAATTGGAAGAAAATTAAACACCAATCGACTATAAGGTAATAGACGATAGAAAATAATTCTTCGTGATCTCACACCTGTCACTGCCGAGTAAGTCTAAATTAAATGACTGTCGAGAGTCACTGACCATCTTTTCACGCTATCCCAAATGATAGAATCCGCGAAAGCAAAAAAGAAAAAAGATGTTCATGGCCTTTTTGGATGTTAAAAAGGCATACGATAGAGTATGGAGGGAGGGTATGTGGCGCAAGCTGGAGGCTCTGGGCTTGGGGGCGAGTTTGTTGGGATTATGAAAGCATTATATAAAGATGTACAGAGTGAACTTAGCCGGGGTAACATTACAACAAAACGTGTGCCTATGGAGATATGCCTAAAACAGGGGTGTATCCTTTCGCCAATTCTTTTTGCATTGTACATCAAAGGTTTAGGAGATGAACTCCTGCATAGCGACGAGGGGGTGGCAGTTGGTGACTTGAAGATCCCAGGGCTATTTTTTGCAGACGATATGGTGCTAGTGTCAGAAAGCGAAGAGGGGTTAGAGAAGATGCTGGGAATTGTTGGGAAATATGGGAGCAAATGGAGACTCGAACTTAATGAAAGCAAGAGCAAAGTTATACCCGTGGGCCGCAAAGTGGACCCCACTCGAAGGTGGAGAGTGGGGGAGTTCTGCATTCCGGAAGATAGCAGTAGACTTCTTAGTGTATGAGAGACTAGTGACTATGATTACCTGGGGGTAAACATAAACATCACAGGAAGAGGCATCTACCGAAACCACACAAATAAATTGATTCTGAAGGGGAAGCGCATCCTTAACCAAATGAAACTTTAGGGAGAAACAGTTTCAATAAGGTTTTCGTGGGGAAAACCATTTGGGAAATGGTGGGTCTGCCAAGTATAACATACGGTACGGAAGTTATACCCCAAAACCAGACAGCTATTAAGAGCTTGGAAATCCTGCAGAACGATGCAGGCCGATGGATAACAGGCTCGAGTAATGCCGCAGCACTAGAAGCAGTCAGGGGCGAGCTTGGGTGGATGAGGATCAAGGACAGGATAGACCTATTGAAACTCGGTTATCTTAATTATTTGGTAAATCTCCACGATAGCCGATGGTGTAAAGTAATGTTCCTGAGAACTTTCAACTCAAATATCAAGACGGGGTGGATGGTCCAAGTGAGGGAGCTAGTAGAAAACTACTCAATGGAGATCTCGGACCTTGACGTTGGGGCAAACCAGGGCAAAAAGATCGTCAGTGAAAGGGTCATGGAGGATTGTAACCGTAATTGGCGAGAGGGGATCAAATCAAAGAGATCTTTGGGTGGTCTGCGTGATAAAGAGAAGCCTGGTTTTGAAGAGTACCTTGTTGGCACCTTTGGGGGGTCACTGTTGTTCAAGCTGAGGTCGCGGTCCCTGGAGCTGAGGGGAAAAATTGGGAAACACAATGAAAAGGAGAGCCAGATGTGTAACGTGGGCTTGGTGGAGACCCTGGAACACTTTCTTATAGAATGCCCAAAATACCAGTCTAAAAGAACAAGATTCACGGGGAGTATAATGGAGAAGTGGGATGGGAGAATGAAGGACATGTGGTTAGGGGGCGACTCAAAGGAGAGGGTTAATATACTAATCGGAGAGATTGGGAAGAATGGAGCAAGGGATGTCATCAAGCAGTTCGTCTCCGAGTGTTGGGAGGAGAGAAGAAGCGCGGGAATAGGGGAGGCAGTTGATAGAACATGGGTAACCAAGGCCTTCTCATACGAGAACCGCGACAAATCAGCGGCCGGCCGAAGTGTTATTATTATTATTATTATGTCGAGTTTTCAGGTGTGTCGGTGTTGATCATAAAATTTCCGACAGAAATCAGTTGATACGAGCTGGTGGACTCATAGAGAGAGATGTATCCGAGCTTTTTAATTAGATTTTTTTTAAAATGAACATCATTTGTGGTCTTCTTGATTCAGTCTATCACTGGTCATTGTTTGCCGTTTTTCTTCCCAGCGGGTAAATGTGCTGCCCTTCAAGTACAAAATCCGGCTGGACTCTCAATTTACAATGAAATCCTTTCTCGCCTGACCGGAGTGGCGCCTCACCAGTGATGTAACTTTGCCACACGAAAAATAATGTAAAGGTGGAGAGTGTCATTATTAATTAGGAAAGGCAAGAGTTAATGCGACGAAGGCTATGGGTTTCACCCTGATAATTTGCAGAGCCTAGGCCTAGATGCGAGGCCTTTTAGTTTTTTCCAGTACTCTATTTCCCAAAACTGAAGCACAGGAAGCGGGTGTCGGGGTTGGATGGGGTGGGAGTGTCATTCACGCCAGTTCTCGTACGAATACGATTGCAGACTTTCAGGAACCACTGGTGCCTGCTATCAACAAAGTGCGGCCAATGAATATATGTTTCCTGTTCTGTGTATCACAGCCGTCATTTAAACGTAAACTTTGTGTATATTTCATTCATATTCATGGAATATCTGACGAAGGAATTTCAAAGTAAACTGATTTCCATTACTATTATAGCACCTTAAACGGATGAAACAAAAGCAAAAACCCCGCTTCTATAGTTCTTAGGCCATTAACGGCCTTCGCCCATACAATTAAACACCAAGTACAAGTTGACCAGCCATGGGTACGAGTTGTCCAACATTGGGTACGAGTTGTCCAATTGTGGGTACGAGTTGTCCAGTCGAAAATGGGTACGAGTCGTCCAATTTTGGGTACGACTTGACTGGTACGAGTTGCCGTGGGTACGGGTTGTCTAGAAACCCTTTTGTTGCTTTGAACAGCAGTTCCGGCGATCTCCAAGTCGCGTGTGTGTAAAATAAAAGTACAACTTTTAAAAGAGATGCTTTTGAAATGCTATCTGAAAATCTATTTTTGATACTTACTTGTTTTATTTTTTATTATATTTCATTTTTTTTGTTTGTTTGTTTGTTTGTTTATTTTATCATGTTTGAAGAAGGTCCGCCGGCTTGAGCACTCTGCTCAAAACAAGCTAGTGCTTAAGTTATGTCCGGCTTTCGTCCACAATTAAATCTCTCTGTTCCGACCCTGGCTGCTAAAAGTGCAGAGAAATAAATAAATAAATAAATAAATAAATAAATAAATAAATAAATAGTTTAAGCAAAACTAGTCGACGCAAGTCGTAACGGGTCAAACAAACGCAAACACCGAATAGCAAGCTTGCTTTAATTTCATCATGTTTTGTGAATTAAATCTAGAAAATAATTTACGAAAATCATCATTGAGAAGCATGCTTTGAAAATTACAATTTCAGTATATAATGTAATAAATAATTATAAACAACGAAACTGCCAACCCGAATTTCTGAAGTGTTTGTTTATAAAGTCAAAAAAGTTCCGAATTTATCGATGAAAATGCTCGATATATACTTAATAATTGCATATAATAAACAAATTTGACAGTCCTTTGCAAATTCATGTCTGAGGTTAAATTTTGTGAGTGCTTTACATGATAAATGATGTGTTTTAAAGGGACTTGCTGTAATTAGTACATGAGGGGACTTAGGGACTAAGCGACTCATTAGGGATTTGCTGTATTTAGTACGACCCGTCGATCCGGCCTCAAAGACGATCCGTCCCCAGCGATCAGCCAAGCGCCAAGCAAATGCCGACACAGATCATGGGGTGTAAGACACTCCCCCCTAACAATTCCTTCCCCCCGTCACTTCCCCCCAAATTTATCATTTCCCCCAAAGTAGTCACCCCCCCCCCCCCCAAAAAAAGTAGTCATTTCCCCCGAAGTAGTCAACCCTCCCCCCCCCCCCAAAAAAAAGTAGTTCTCCCTCATGGGTTTTTTTTTTCATTCTTTCTTGAAAAAAAAACACGTCTGCAATATTTGTTTGCAGCATGTAAATTCTAGAAGGGTTAAATGATTAAACATTATTTAGTTAAATTACTGCACAGAAAGCAGTGTGGAAAAGTGTTCGGGAATGGACAAATTGGTGGGGGTGGGGATGATCAAGTCTTTGTAAGATTGTGATCGGGAATAACAAATTTGGGGGAAATGACCAATTTGGGGGGGGGGGGGGGGGGGGGTAACAGGTGAAAGTGGAATATTTTTCCCCGGCAGCGGCGTGCAAATGTCATTTAAAGGGTGGGTTTAGCGACGTTTGAGCGGTTCTAGGGGGGTTCTGGTTTTTAGGAGAAAAATACTAAATACCAGAACCCCCCAGAACCGCCTAGACAAAGGCAACTATAAGAATGAATTTACTTCTATTCTTCTTTCCTGTGACGATTATTGCATGAAATAACGTATTTCATCGTAAAACACTGCGCAAATGTAATTTAGAGGGGGCGGGGGTTCTGGGCGGGGGGGGGGGGGGGGGGGTCTGGTGGGTTCTGGTATTTAGGAGCTTACGCTGTGTTGACACAGCGAGGCGGGCTGATTATCCTTATTACATTGTGTACAGTTTAACATGTGAATAATATTACAGTAACACCCGACCGTGGAGGGTGAATAACAACTAAATGTGTGTGTGTGTGGTGGGGAGGTGGGGGGGGGGTAGATTTTCCACCAGGCCAGGTGTGGCGGGACTTAAACTTCTACCATCGCCAAGTCCAAACCAACGGGACCCCTCTTTGTCTTTCTGTCTCTCTCTCTCTTGGAGTCTCCATCGCGTTGAGGCATTGATTATTGACGAACGAAAATGGTTTTAGCGCCCCGAAAGGGACAGAGGCGGGACGCAGGACCAACGCTCGCCTCCCTTGAAGTGGGTGATCACTTCTAGGATGGAGCGGAGGATGTTCAGGATCCATAGAGGTGATTGTTTCCATAACGGTTATAGTTTCCATAGAGGTTATTGGGGTGCTGGTCATTAAAAAGAAAGCATCTGCTAAAACCTAAAAAGTTTAAATTCCAGTGAAGGGTTTTAGAGGCACTTTTCTTGTCAATTTTTATATTAGGCACTGACTATTTCAGCAGCTCGAGCAAAATAGCCCCATATCAACCCCCAGGAACACCCCACCCACTATTCGACAAACATCGATAAATCATATAAACAATTAGTTTGCACAATCAGTGATTATGTTTTTCCTTTCATAGGTTGATCAGTATTTGGTGAAGTGGAAGGGTTATGACATATCTGAGTGTACCTGGGAGCCGGCTCAACATTTAACTCCGGAGCTACTAGAATCATTTTCACATCCAGTAATAAGTGATGACAGATTAAACAGCGCTGCGAAACTGTTTGAGCAAGCAGTTCAAAAAAGACTCAAATCGAGAAATAACACAATTACATTCGACTTTGAAGGTGATATTTGTAGATATTGTTTCGGGGTTGAAAAGGATAAATTGTTGTTTTTGTTGGACTTTGACAAGATTCCATTGTCAGAAAGCTGGTATTACAAACTGAATGATAAGGGTAAAGGTGTGAAATTAAGCTTTCCAGTGAAAATGAAATTTCGTGTTTTAACAAGAAAGGTACTTGTAGTTAAGAATGACCTTGTTGTAGAGAAACAAATGCCATTTGAACGTTTGTCGATATTATCAGCAGTTGATGCTATGGTGGTTTAGCTCACAACTGACCTTAATTAATTGTGTAATTGTGTTAGATAATTATTGCTTGAAAATGTCTGATTATATGTCATCAGTCGAACTAATCAAGTTTGACAGTTTAATTTGTGTGGGCGATAACTCGCCTAAACTGAATAAGATATATTCAGAAAATTTGACTCTGACATTCACTCTGAGTACTATGTTTTTTAAAGAATTGTTCAGTATGAAAACAAAGTTTCCTTCCTTTTCTTACATTGAACTAATAAATACACAGCTACAATTTATGCAGCTAACATTTTCAGATAGATTAGAGCGTAGATTTTCAATTAAGACAAGTGCAGTTTCAAGTGCTTGTAGAAGGATGAGTGGCAGAAAGCGTTATGCATATGAGAGATCACTGCATAAAATAGCAATTTTTGATACATAAAATCTATTCACCAAACAAAATCAAATAAATTTGATGCCGCTATGGATGCCCTGAAGGTGAGGAAAAGAATTGAGTATCTCCGTGAGGACAGTACTCGTGAGAAACGCGAGTATAAAAAAAGAAATGACATTTACTGGGAAGATGGTATATTCAGACAACGTGCATCAAAAAAATCACGTATTTTATCGGAAATGGCTGCAGCAGGCAATGTTAATTCAACATTTTCAGATTCAAACATTAATTATCAAGAAATGTCAATGAAAGAAATTAAACAAAAGTTGAAACTGCTTGGTGTGAAAACTAAATTGAGAAATAGAGAAAAACTTATTTCTCTGCTGATTGAACACACACAAGACTGAACAATCGTTAAGGTGTTAATAGTTATTGTGTTTTATTGGATGTATATAGCTGCACACTTACATTAATTTATTACAGTAGTGGTCAATTACGTTAGCCATGCGGGACGTCGTATTAATAACATTAAATGTGATTATGAATGAGTTACTCCTTTCCCGTGGCGGTTGCACAGGGGGCAGTGGGAGAGTGGTGTCGTTTGCCCCTAAACATAGACTTTGCATTCTATTTGCCCCTCATTCATCCGTCAATGACATCCACATTTTCGATGTCCAAAAAGTGCCCAAGCTTAAACTAAAAGCAAAAAGAAAAGACATTTGCCGAGGACATTAGCCCCCCCCCCCCCCCACCCCCGTTCGAGCCCCCTCGTTATGGCAAATAAAAAATAAGAGAGACCCAAAGTCCGTAATATAATTCTTCGGGTACGTCCGGATGGCCAATGTCAAGGGGATGAGACTCATCGGGGGGGGGGGGGGGGACACATTCCCGGAATTCCCTTTGAAAGCTCAGTTCAGTTGTTTGTCATCCAGAAGGAGAAACCCACCTTGTCTTCCTGGAAAAAGGGCAATCGAATCGACCCACACCCATCCCCAACCGAACACCCCACAAACTCAATAGGACTGCTTGTCTCCAAACTGGTTGAGTACTAAATTATTGTTCTTCATCAAAATGTATTTAAGTGTGTAATGGTTGTAAAGTAATGTAATCTGGGTGCTTTTGGTTGTATATATATATATATTATTATCATTAATAAAACTGTTGGACTCGAAGATCATGTTGTTTTTTATCCATTCTATTGCCTTTTGCATGCCCCAGTAATATTTACACTCTGACCCCCAGTGATTTTCTATCTTAATTTATCCTTCCTAATCTCCCAGCATGCCGACATGCCTTGTACCCCGTCCACCCATTTCTCGCGTATTCATCCCATTCTTCCTGGACTTTCAGTTTCTCAAGGAGTCGCATTCGACTCGTCAAGTATTGGGGCTTTCCAACATATTGTTTAAACTAAATGTTCTAGATGTCCGTTTCTCATACGCTGCACACTTGGCATCCTCTTTTGTGGCTTTTTTTATTTTCTCATCAGCTGCGATGACTTTGATCCAGGTGTGCCGGAAGCACTACAGGGCTGGAGGGGCAGACCTATGAAGAAGGGCATTATGTATTTTTTTCATTCTCTTAAACCGTTACCTATCGTAACGGGAAAAACCAGCCAGCGCTATATATACACGAAAATCCCCATCCAATGTTTTTTTACTTTTTTCATTTTTTACTTCCAAAACATAGTTTATGACCCCTCATCGTGTCGCGCTCGTTCCAATGAGGGGTCATAACCTATGTTTTGGAATAAAAAAATGAAACACTTTAGTTATACGAGGATGTTTTTTCCCAAGTGTCGTCTGCAACTCACATTAGGTAAATTGTTCAATAAGGCAATTTTTGCACAGTTTGAAAAAAGGGCCAATTCTTTGAAATTTTCGAAGAAAAAAGGGAAATCCTTGCGCCCGCTCGCCCCCGTAGACTGAAGGCAGGAGGGACCCACGTTGATTCGGCGCCCCTGCCTTGATCTCACAACGGTCACTCAAATGATCCACCTAAGTTCTGATAAAACCGCTGACGCATTATTTTTCATGCGTGACTTCTGCTTGCCATTGATGTTAAAATCTTCGAAATCTCTTCCTCTTCCCTCCCCCGATAAACCTGTCCCGTTTCTATACCCCCACTCCAACATCGTAGTTGAGAGGACAGTGTAAAGTACCAACATTCTCAAAATCAAAACAATTCTCGATTATTGTAATCAAATTAACAATTCTCTTAAATGATTGCACAATAAACTGTCTGACGCCTTCATTCTCAACTTACTTCTCTCGCCGCTTGAGAAAACGATTTCCCGACAAACAAGATTTTATTCACACCTTTCAGTGGATCAATGCTAATTACATTACAGTCAGACTCCAGTATTCACAGGGGGAGATAACTTTTCGAATAATACATCCCTACGACGAATTAAGTTGAGTATGTCTGTGTACCTGCTAAAAGAAGAAGGCAGAATTAGTTTGGTACACAGAGAATTAAATTTTTTGAGATTTACCATTTACCTCTTACCAGTATTAATTATTTGATTATTTTTAGGCGGTTAGTTATTAATGTTTTCAGCGGAGTTGGTGAGGACAGCCCTTCCTAGTAGAAGGTCAGTAGTATGTAATGCTGTTTTGAGCCATCATTTGAGGGACCCCGGTGGGGGAACCACGGAAGTGACGTCATGTCACGTGACCCAGTGCGCCATGTTGTGTTGCCATGGTAACCCGCGTGGGCGGCCATGTTGCGACGTCATCCCCATAGTGATACTTGATGTTAGTGCGCATGCGCAGCGCGTGTTGTTAAGGTGATACGTGTTTCCGTCGTCCATTTTGTATACTGAAGACCGCCATCTAGGTTTCTATGGTAGCACGTGGTTGCTATGTTACCCAATTTTTCTGCAATGGGACGGGGTATGTTTGGAGGGTATGTTCGATTGAATCGGAGTAAATCTAATCACCACAAACAACCCAAAAATCCCTCCAAATCACCAAAATCCACCCCAAATCACCGAAATTGACTTTATTTGATACGGATTTCCCATTTAACGGCTTAGCACGTGGTGCTACAGTACCGAGAGGTCCCCTGGGGTGTGTTCGATTGAATTGGAGTATCACGAATTACCACAAACAAACCGACAAGTTTTACTATTTCGAATTCTTTCAGAATTCTCTACTTCTATCTCTATATGCAATAGTTTACGTCTACCTGACCATGTTCCTTTGTCCTGGAGTATACTCCAGTAGTGTAGAAGAGCCTATCGGTTGGAAGAGTTTACCTTATTATTACTATTGTTATAGGAGTGTTTTTTTTACTATTATGGGATACCTTCAAGGAAAAGAATATATATTGTTAAATATTTATTTTCACATAGATGGTCAAGAGTAAGATGTTATACAGACTGTTGCAATACAAATAAAACCGACAACACCCCAGAGGGATCCGTGTTTTGTACCCTCGGAGTAAGAGTTCTCTATTTCACAATAATCACCAACATAACATTACATTTTGATTCCTTCCCTTTTGTTTTATACTTCCCTTGTTTCATATGTTAAGTTTATCCACCAGTTTCTTTGAAAGGCCTTCTCAAAGAAACCCAGACAATGGCCCAACCAATTAAGGTAACATGGGAGATTGCGAACCCAGACAATTGCTCATCCAACGATGCTGGAATAATGGCGGGACGACAACAACAGCTTCTCTTCTGAGAAATTCAGTTTCTCGTTATCAAGGGTGGAAATTATTGTATACCTTAGAAAATGTATCGGTAAAAAGGTACTTTTATCGTGTGTTCAAATATGCGTTTCTTTCTCTTCATGTTTGTGCTATCAAAGAGACCAAGCCAGTGAGATGATCGAGTGTAGTACATGTCTCCTATAGTCGTGCCATTCAATGTTCGTCTTCATTTCGCGATGTCATGTTTTTGTTTATGTTTTTGTGCTGTCTTGTGTCGTTTGGTGAACTGTTGTTATTCAACATAACTGTATGGTTTCCTTTTACTTATTAACTGCTGATAACCAGAGGTTTTACCTGATGCAGAAAAAATTTGGATCGTTTGAATATTATCTTGCGAAAAAGTAAACAATGGTTCTCATACCTGAAAAATTTGAAAATGTCACACAGCCAAGACTCTTCACCTCAAGTAGCTCCCCAGCTCGATGACTCACAAACTTCAAAGCGAAAAGCACCTGAAGAGATTTCACCTAACATTCCTAGAAATCTACGTCGTAGGAATTCGTGTGGAGACATAGCTCAGTTGGTCACAAAAAACCCATCAAAATCTCAAGTTTCCGAAGTCCAAATTGGTAAAACTTACAACATCACAGAAATTATTCAATCTACGATTACTAGTCCCGATTTTATCTCGAACTCTTTACCTCAACTTCTTCCAGCTTTCTCGCCGTTTATAACCAAAATCATCACCAGCCAAATGAGGAATGAAATTCGCAATGTCCTGAAAGATGAAATCCACTCAGCTCTGAAAGACCTAATGTCCGCCTATGTTGGTCCTGAACTTAGAAAGTTTCGCGAGAGTATCAAGGAGGACATTGACACTGCGGTTGCCTCGTTGCGTGAGGAATGTCAGTCATTAAAATCCGAGAACACCCTACTTAAATCAGAAGTGTCCACTTTAAAACAGGAAATTGATGTGTGTAAAAGGGAACTCGAAGAGACCGAGCAGTATTCAAGGCGAAACTGTCTTGTTTTCAGAAATATTCCATTTCCAGCTGAACCAACCCAAGTAAACAGTGACAAAATGATTATTGATATTTGTGAGACCAAACTCAACATAAAACTTAAGCCCGAAGACATAAGTAGGTCACATCCGTTAGGCAGACAGTGGACGAAACCCCTAGCAGCCACTTCACCGAGCTCGAAGAACTTTGGGAAGAGGGGAAACGTTATTGTTCGCTTCACCTCCTACAACACAAGAAGCGAAATATACAGGAAAAAAAGGGAACTGAAAAACAGTGGGGATAATATTTTTATTTCGGAATCATTGACCACCTACAGGCAAGGAATTGTAAACAAACTCATTGACATGAAAAAGGCTAAAAATGTCCACTCATTTTGGACAAACGACGGCAGGATATTTGTTAAAAAACAATTCTCAGGCCCCAAGATTCTAATAAAGAGTGACCAAGACCTCAACAGTCTCTCCTAAAAACGTTATGTTGGTGATAAAATGTTTTGTTAGAGCGTGTTTATTAAAATTTATTGGAGGATGTTCGTGGACAATCTCTAATGGATTTTAATGAGGCATATTCTGCTGAAGCAAATACATTTAATGGACTCCCCCCCCCCCCCCCATCCCATTGGACACCCCTATTTCTCTTTGAATATTTGAGTGCATCTCCCAGAACTCGGACAGTTGTAGCTCATCCCTACTAGCAATTGGATATCACCAGTCAAACCAATAATCCTAGAATGTTTGTGACAATGTCAACACAAAATAACAATATGATAAATCGGTCAAAGGTTTAAGTATTATTGTTAATAGGTTGAGGTCAAATCTATGTTAGACGACAAAATTGTTTTTGTTTGTTGGATATGTTTTATTGGAAGTTGTTGGTTGAAGAGTGTGCAATGACATTCTCCAGTAAATTTTGATGAGGAATATTCTCCTGAAATAGATACATTTTGTCCCCCCCCCCCCCCCCCCCCACATTGGTCAACCCCATTTCCTTAAAGTTTCAAGTGCATCTCCCAGAACTGAGGCAGTTGTAACTCATCTCTGCCTGTCACCTGATGCCACAATTCGAACCCATAATCTTAAACTCAATACACCATAAAAATGTGGTAGCTGGTCATATCACTAAGTACTATTATTCTTGTAAATAGACTGAGATTTATTCTATCTTAGACAGCAGAATCGTTTGCTTGAATATATTTTATTAGAAAAACTGATTTTAATGAGGCATGTTCTGCTGAAGTAAATACATTTTGAATTAATATCACCCCCCCGCCCCCCCCCCCCCCCCAATATACACCCACACTTGTTCTTTAAAGCATTGATTTTATCTTTTCAGAACTCAGGCAGATGTAGCTCATCTCTACCTGCAACCATATATATCATCATTCAAACTCATAATCTTAAAGTATATACACTGTAACAATTTGATAACTGGTCACCTAACTAAGAATTATTATTCATATTACTCGTCTGAGGTCAAACCAACAATTTGATAACTGGTCACCTAACTAAGAATTATTATTCATATTACTCGTCTGAGGTTAAACCAACGTTAGACGGCAGGGTTGCTAGTTTCAATGTGTTTATTAAGGATTCCTGGAGAGTTCTGATGGGTAACTTATAAGACGTCTTAATGAGGCATATTTTGCAGTAGAAAATACATTCGGTTTACTATTATCCCCCTTGGACACCCCTATTTCTCTTTGAAGCTTTGAGTGAGTGTATTTTCCACAACTCAGGCAGTTCTAGCTCGTCTCTGCCTGCAACCATAAATCACCACCCAAACCCATAATTCTAAAATCAATGCACTATAACAATTTGATAACAAGACATAGGCTTATGTATTATTATTGTTGTTAATTTATTGAGGTCAAATCTGTGTTAGACGATAGAATTGTTTGCTAGAATATGTTCTATTGAGAATTATTGGAGAGTGTTCATGGGCAATCCCTGATGAATCTCAATGATGCATATTCTCCTGAATTAAAAACGTCTTGGTTCAAGAACCCCCCCCCCCCCCACCCCTTCTTCGAACACCCCTATTTCATTTTAAAACCTTGAGTGTACGTCCCATAACTCAGGCATCTGTAGCTCATCACCACCTGCAACCATATATCACCACTCATACGTCCCACAACTCAGGCAGTTGTAGCCCATCTCCATCTGCAACCACGTATAACCATTCATACCCCTCAGCTTTGCAATACTACTAATATATAACAGGTGAAAATAGGTGCACTGAACATGAGGAAGCTTTCTACTTTTTATGGGTTTTTCCAGGGAATAGGTCGAAATTGAGGTATGCCCCCCCCCCCCCCCCCCCCAGCTTTTTGGTGGATATGTTTGAAAGGTCATCCGTTCTTCCACTTTTTTCACTTTGTACATAAACATACCCGAGCTTCCGAGAATGTTCAGCCTATAGCTCTATCACTTCGATCCTACAGTCCTCAATATATTCACTGCGAAGTAGAAATATTTCACTTCAACTACGATATTTATTTTTTTTTTTTTCTTTATTTGAAATATCCTGTATTTCATCTTTATTATTCCCCGATAAACCTAAAGTTGGGGAAACTCAAAACTGGCCAACTATGACTCAAAACTTAACAGTTTAGTGAACTGAACACTCCACTGAACAAAGTGAATCGAGTGACAATCATGACAGTTCAAGATCTCACGCGGAATCAGGTATTTTTCACTGAGACAACATGGCTTAACTCATCAGTCCCTGTCTGAG
This sequence comes from Pictodentalium vernedei, assembly GCA_031216915.1. Lineage (NCBI taxonomy): Eukaryota > Metazoa > Mollusca > Scaphopoda > Dentaliida > Dentaliidae > Pictodentalium > Pictodentalium vernedei. The sequence goes on from CM062297.1 coordinate 618,293,946, forward strand.
TGAAACAACTCTGTTATAAGCTGATTAATGGAACAAAGTAAAGTGACCTTTACCACACACGGCACAGTGCGGGTCGTGACGGGTTGTGGACTGACTACGGTAAACCGGTTACGCCACATTGACTTCACCTCATACAGAGGTGTCTGTCTGTCTATCTGTCTGTCTGTCGGTCGGTCAGTCAGTCCGTCTGTGTGTTCGTCCATCTATCCCTTTGTCCGTCCGTCCGTCCGCCCGTCACCACTCGTCTGTCCTTCTCTCTGTCTGTCTACATGTCCGTCCGATTAATCGAACAAAGTAAAGAGACCTTTACCACACACGGCACAGTGCGGGTCGTGACGAGTTGTAGACTGACTACGGTAAACCGGTTACGCCACATTGGCCTCACCTCATACAGAGGTGTGTGTAATAGTGTCTGTCCGTCCGTTTGTCCGTCTGTCTCTCAGCCAGTCTGACAGACGGACGGTCAGTCAGTCCGTCTGTTTGTGTGTTCGTCCATCTATCCTTTTGTCCGCCCGTCACCACTCGTCTGTCCTCCTCTGTCTGTCTACACGTACGCCCGTCCGCTCATACATATGTCTGCCCGCCCATCAGCACGGACGTACGTTCGTCCGCCCGCTGTCTGTCTGTGTGTCTGTGTGTCTGTCTGTCTGTCTGTCTGTATGTCTGTCTGTCTGTCTGCGTGTCTGTCTGTCTGTCTGTCTGCCTGTCTCCCTGTCTGTCTGCTTGTCCTTCTGTCTGCCTGTCCGACTGTTTCTACGTCTGTCTGCCATGCCCCTCTATCTGCATGTATCTGCATGTGTTTGTGTCTGTCTGTCTGTCTGTCTGTCTGTCTGTCTGTCTGTCTGTCTGTCTGTCTGTCTGTCTGTAAGTAAGGTAAGTAAAGTAAGTAAGTAAGTAAGATAGCGAGCGTGCTTGTTTGCAGAGGATCTAACTCAATTAGGTTTAGTACTCTATAACACCCGAACCCACCCTTGATATCGTTTCCATTATAAATACCATTATCCTTTCCATAACAGTTTGTACAGTTTGTTTTGTTCATTTTCTTCTTTTCAGTGATGTCTTTTTTTGCATTTTCACTCTGGATCTGTGTTGGCAACACCAAATTAAATACAGTAAAAACTATGTTTCAGTGACTCCCACTGCCTGCTCCAACTTTCTACTAAGTATCTTACAGTCGAATACACATGGGGATTGAATTAGCACAATACAGGCAGTCAGTGGGCGTTTTCTACAACTCCGTGTACTCCATGTTGAGGGTTCGTCAAGGGTTCTGTGGAAAGTCCTCATTTGTTAATAAATTATGTTTGTCCACATTTCTTCTAATTGCTACCAGCTTCTTCTTTCAACTATTAATCATTAGGAGTGGGGACATTGAGGTTAACCCTGGCCCCACATACAATAAGGACATGTCAACTAATGAAACATCTGCGATTTCGATTCTGAACTACAACATTCGTAGTATTCGCCACAAACTCCCTCTTCTCAGCGATGAGATCGATGATTTCGACATTCTCTGTTTTACGGAAACTCACCTTGACGATGAGTATGATATTAGTAATATTTTACTACCTAACTTCTCCGCTCCATTTACTCACAATAGGAACCAGTTCGGTGGCGGCATCGCAGTGTATTTCTCAGACAGTATATACCATAGAAAGCTAGACTATCTCTCATTTAACGACGACATTCTCTGGTTTGAGGTTGGGGTTAAACATAAATTTATTTTATGCCTGACATACAGATCCGAGAGAGAATCAGTTGCCGACTATTGGTCTAAACTAGAAGATAAAATAGATCTGGCATTATCCCTTAACCCCGCGATAGTACTTACAGGTGACATCAACTCTGATCTCCTAAACCCCCAAAGCAAACTACATTCTCTCATGACATTATTCAACTTAAACAACGTATTTACAGAACCCACCAGAGTAACTCCTACTTCGCAGTTACTGCTTGATCCGATAATCGTCAGCGACACTGTTAATGTGTTCAACTCAGGAACATTGGAACTGGGGTTATCCGACCATAGAGCTACTTATGCCCATATTGCCAACTCGCATTTTAACAACCCCGTTACGTTTCGTGACGTCTGGCTTTACAACAAAGCCGACTTCCAACGAATGAATACAATGATAGCTAGGTCCGATTGGGAAAATTTAATAAGCGACGCGCCCTCCATAAATGATGCTGTGTCAAACTTTGTATCGGAGTTCTTAAAAATAGCGAAGCAATGTATCCCCAATTCCACAATAACAGTGCGAAAAAAAGACAAACCATGGTTTGACAGCGCTATTAGAAAAGAGTTACGCCACCGTGACTGATTAAGAAAATTAGCTTTCAAAAATAATAAACCCCAGCTTTGGGCAAAATATAAAACAGCCAGGAACAAGGTTAACAACATGAAAAAATTTGCGAAGAATGTATACATGGAAAAAGTTGACTATCACACGACACGGAACCTAAGCAGTTTTGGCATGTTGTTAAAACGTTTCTGGAAAATTTTTCTAGTACTTCTGGCATAACCCATCTTTACCGCCTGTCCGAGGAAGGCTGTGAAATTATCGAGAACGATACAGAGAAAGCAGATCTCCTAAACGAAACTTTTATAAGTAACAGTGCATTAAACTCGAGTTCAAAAACCCTTCCGCCCTTCAAACGGAGATGCCCTCACTCCATTAGCAGCGTATCGTTCTCTGAGCAGGACATCTCGGATATTCTAAAAAGTTTAAAAACTAAAAAGTCACATGGTCACGACGGAATAGGTCACAAAATGTTGAAGGAAACAAAATATTCTGTTAGCAGACCCCTTTTTCTCCTCTTCAATAAATCATTGTCAGAGTGCGTCTACCCCGACGAGTGGAAACTTGCTGATGTGATTACTCTTTATAAGAAAGGAGACAAATACGACCCGAAAAATTATAGGCCCATATCGTTGTTATGCTGTATCGGTAAAATAATGGAACGAGTTGTCTTTAGAGATATCCACAAATATTTCCTTGAAAATAGTTTATTTTACAAATTCCAGTCAGGGTTTTTGCCGAATAATAGTACAGTGTACCAGTTGATAGAGGTCTATCATAACCTTTGCAACGCCATGGATAAAAATATGCAAACTTGTGGTGTTTTTTGTGATATTTCCAAGGCCTTTGACAGGGTTTGGCACACCGGTCTAATTTTCAAACTGAAGCAATATGGGGTTTCTGGTCCCTTGCTGCGATGGTTTCAAAGCTATTTGGCACACAGAAGTCAAAGGGTGAAAATTAATGAATGTAAATCCGAGTATAGAAACATAGAAGCGGGGGTTCCTCAGGGGTCTGTTCTTGGCCCTTTTTTATTTTTGGTCTACATCAATGATATAGCCGACGATATTGAGTCCATTGTTAGACTCTTCGCTGACGATACCTGTTTGACCGAATCATCTATTGACATTCATAGCATTGAGTCAAAAATGAACATCGAACTCGAAAAAATCAACAAATGGGCCGATACCTGGCTGGTCACATTTAATGCTAAAAAAACCAACGCTGTTTTGTTTACACTCAATAGAGATGTCATTATTCCAAGTGTTTTGTTCGACAGCGAAACACTTGACTTTGTTGGCGTCCACAAACACTTGGGATTATCCATCCAATCAAACTTGGGCTGGGAAGCGCATATTGACGACATTTGTAAAAAAGCCTGTGTTAGACTTTCACAGTTAAGAAAACTAAAGCATATTTTCAATCGACAGATTTTGAATAAGATGTACAATGCCTTCATTTTGCCAATATTGGAATACGGGAGTCCGGTGTGGTGCGGAGCTCCCCAATATATGATGAAGCGTCTAGAGGATATACACTGTGATGCCGCACGAATCGTATCAGGGCTGACGAGATCAGTATCGCGAGACCTCCTTTTGATTGAAGTTGGGTGGGACAGCCTCGAAACAAGAAGACACATACAAAAGATGTGTACCTTCTACAAAATCGTAAACAACGATGCGCCCGATTATCTGCAGGAATTACTACCACGAAGAGTTCGTGACACATCTGGTTATAACCTTCGAAATTCGGCAGATTTTATGCCTTGTTGCATGCGAACAGAGCTATTCAAAAGATCATTTTTCCCCTCGTGTACAGGAACATGGAATAGTCTACCAGTGTCCGTGCGAAACACCAGTTCACTCAATGAATTCAAAAAACTCATATCACCGTCTGAAGGGAGACCTCCAGGATACTTCTCCTGTGGTGTCAGAAAATATAACATTATTCATAGTAGAATTCGAACTTGTTGCAGCGATTTGAACAGTGATAAGTTTCTCAATTACATCTCCGAATCTCCATACTGTTCCCATTGTCCAGCTGCTGTTGAGGACGCAGAGCACTATTTACTCTTTTGCCCCTTTTATTCAGAATCTCGCAACGCTCTCATTGGTAAACTATTGGAAATTAATGTTAATTTGAACTCCTTTCATATTTTATTGTACGGCGATCCCATTTTAGAACATAAAACTAATACCTCACTTTTTAAATTTGTTCAAAAATTTATTCGTAACACTCGAAGATTCGATAATGAGTTTCCATCCTAGTATTGTCTAACACATGCAGTTCATTGCGACTTCTAAGGCGCGTGATTTGGCGGCTAAAGTGTAACCAATGGATGATTACGGAAATTAATATGTAAATATTATTATTATTATTATTATTATTATTATTATTATTATTATTATTATTATTCGCCGCAGGAGAGTTATGTCGGTGGTAAGATTTGAACGCGGTAGTAAAAGTATTATCTATAGTTGTAGCAGTAATGATGGTGGTAGTAGTAGTAGCAACCACTCAGTGCTGCGCCTGGTCGACCCTCGGCATGGAAAATCAAATCAAATTAACAGAGACAGACTCAAGGTGCAGAAAGGACATCAATCAATCAATCAATCAATTAATCACTTTTTTTTCTCTCTCTCTCTCTCATTCTTTTTATTGAGAAGTTAGATTTTCTAGTATATATATATTTTTGTTTTTTGTTTTTTTACATTTCTCTCATTTGTTTGTTTCGCCATTATGTTGATTTTTTGTATCATGTTAAGGGAGCGGAGGGTATACTAAGTGGAAAGCACTTGTCCTCCAATCCCTATTTGCAACTTATTTGTTTGGCAAATAAAAATATGTTTAACCAACCGATGAAGGTCACATGTTAAATTGTGGTGAATAGATTAACACCTGCATACACATATTCCTTTTTAAAATCTGAATTCTACTGTAAAAATAAACACCATTTTTCCCTTCTTTTTTTTTAAAGCTCCTCCTTCACTCCATTGGCTTAAATGGCAAACTAAATTAACTTCACTCATCATAGTGTAATTCCATGAGCTTCAAGCTCCCCTCGCATCATTTGCTGAGAAACAAGACTAACATTTTATTATCCTACAACCATAAGCTCTATTAGCTTATAGCAATTTGCTTCCAAGTAAATGAAGGGAATGAGAGCGCCACACTCTCTTCACCTCATTTGCTTGTAAAGCAAGACTAAAATGTCTTTTGCGCAAACAGTGAGTCAAGCTCTTTGAGCTGTGCTAGTTTGCTCCCAAGCAAGTGAAGGGAATAAGAGCTCCAGGCTTTATTCACTTCATTTGCTTGCAAAGCAAGACTAAAATTAAACATGACAGTCGGGCTTGTTAAACCCCTGTCAGTTTGCTTCCAAACAAATGAAGGAAACAGGTGCTCCAAGCTCCTTTCACTCCATTTGCTTGCAAAGCAAGGCTAAATAACTTATATTAAATTACGATAGATTTAAACATTATATTCTCAGTAATACAGCGTACCAAAACACACTTCGTGTAAATTGAGTCAACAGAACAACTTTATCTTTGTTTCTATCTTTCACTCAAAAATATCTAATTAAGGTCCCAGACCCTTCCTGAACTTTTTCATATAATTTTCATTAAATAAACAAATCCCTCTATTTTAATGAAACACTAAATATCCTATTTACCTTTATGTACAAGTGAAAATAACTATCTAACCAATATTTTATTGGTCTTCACCAAAATGGTGTATGTGCACTTTACTGCAGACATGTTTTTAAAAAAAAACATTATTTCTTCATTTCACGAAGAAGGAAATATTTCAGTGCCATTAAGTTTTGTACTCATATTTTTTTTATCTAAAATATAAACTGAGAGCTGCGGCGTTCTTATGTGTGCAGTGTTCAATTGTTGGAGCAGGCCAAACATTTATAATAGATAAATGTTTGGACAGATCCAACAAATAAACATCATGAATATGAAACATCATTTTCCAAGAATTTCAATAAACATAAATTGGCAATTAACAATAAATAACTAGACTTACCTTCAAGGAAAAGAATATATACTGTTAAATATTTATTTTCACATAGATGGTCAAGAGTAAGATGTTATACAGACTTGACCATCAAATATGTCCCTTATATATCCCTTTCCTGAAGTAAGTAAGTGTTGCCAAGTAAACAATTCAGTGCTAGGGGAGACCAGTGTTTTTCACAGTTCACAGTCAGTGACTTTCAGATGAAAAACTACTGATTGTTGTCTGAGGGCTAATGAAGTAAAATAACAATAAGGTACTAAACAGATTTTTATTGAAAACGGCTTATTCATATTCACTCTATCTTATGTCACCGCTGAACTGGACCCAAGCTGCTAAATCCCCTATTGTGCCCTGCCTGTCTCACAACCAGAACACAATATGGCATTAGCATTATCACCTTGTCCCTTCATTTATTTATTGTCCTTTAATGTAACAGGCAACTAACTGCCAATTCTTAATTTTATATTTAGAAAATAAGTTCATAATAAATACCTATATTTTGGTGGGGGAGAGTTTTACCTATTTATTATTTTTATCCTAAAATATAGCCTACAACACTCTCCCCTGGGCACCAATTCTTTGGTCCCGCAAAGACATTTACATCATGTCAACAATTTAGTCCAACATTTTGGCAAAACCAGGGCAGGAAGGGGGCACAAAACCCGTCTCCCGTGGGTATTCTGAATTTAAAACCCATGAAAAACCAAGATGGGATTGTAGGATAAAAGCCAAATATGGTTTCTGAATAAGATTTTTAATTTTATAAGCCTCATACCAAGTGAGGCGAAATGTCTTTTGAATATCAAGATGTTTACCATTCAGGGCATGCATCAGCTTCATATCTGACAAATTAACATGAAGCCGAGGCATGACTCTGCCTTCAACATCTATACCATCTATTGTAGTGGGCAGTTGTATTTGCCAATATGTTGGACACAACGAGAAAGAGAACAATTTTATTTTGATACAACTATTACCATTAGTCAGTTCCAACCAAATATTTGTTGCATGCTTTCTTTCTTTCCAAATTTGAATAAATTTATAAATAATCAAACCCAACAGTAAACCAATTATGAATGACACAATAAAATAGCTCACATCTGATTCGAAGGAATTGTCACTGGGTGTCTCATTTTGAAGTGTTGGCGTATCTTCCTTATGATACACAAACGAAGGTATGATTCCCTTTGCCTGACTAGACTGGACTGTTTTTAGAAGTGTCATTGCTGAAACTAATGCTCTGTATCTATAATATAAGTACACAAAACCTAATATTGCAAAACCTACAGAAATGGCAGATGACAGTGCTACGATGCTATCATTACTTCCTAATAATGATGATTTGATTGGTATTTCTCCTTCTGAGAGAGGCTCAGAAAGAGTACGGAAAATAATAGCATCTTTCTTTGCTGCATCAGCCATTTTCTTCAGGCTTAAATGGGCTTTTTGATCAGCTGCCAAAAATGAGGAGGCTGAATGGTTAAATATTTTGAAAGGAGGAATTGACACAGGGACTGGCTCTGGAAATAATTGACCTCCACTGTATTGGTCATACACATCTTTATTAAAGAAGGATTGTATCACGGCCAGATTCATAGGATGAGATATTGATATCTGGGATGTTACGTTGTTACACTGGCTAAGTCTAGGGGGCAAGTACAAATGTTGTGTGGACAAGGAGCATAAGCATGGTACATTTAATACGCAAAAGTCGCATCCTTTAATCATTTTCTGTTGCCCTGGGCAATCCATGGCCAAAAGGGGGCTTTTGTATATTAAAACTGAATTTGGAGACAGTTCTAGCAAAGATGGTTCTTATACATCCATAACAAAACGAAGTTACACAAATTAATAATAGATGGTTTAGAATCAAAGTATAATGCACTTATGCAAGACGTATAATCAACTGGGCAGAATGTTGGCACAAACGAACATTGAGTAGGATGGCCATGAGAACACCTTGACAATTCCATGGAATTTACAACAGTATAATAGTCCATATTACTACTAATAACAAAATAATCAGGCATATTTAATAACTGAGTGGCGTGATTTGATGTACTATTGGTGGTAACAGGAAATGTTATGATTTTAAATAATGGGTGAGGTTTGTTAAAAGTCGAGAGTGGGAATTTTACAATTATGAAAATGTCATTTCCATCACGGTTAAAGGAGAACTTTGCACGTTTATCATAGTATAATGAATTTTCATAAATGATGTGAAAGGGGTGATACTTTACTTGTAATAAACTTTGAATATTTCTCAAGGTTTCCATAAGAGTTTTGGGTTGGACTAAATAAGGGGATAACTTTCCTTTAAGTAAATCCACCAGATTTTAATTCATCAAGTGCAAGATCAAAAGCTGATGTTGCATTTATTTGTTTTACTAACATATTGATGGTTAACTGGGTAAATCCACCAGATTTTAATTCATCAAGTGCAAGATCAAAAGCTGATGTTGCATTTATTTGTTTTACTAACATATTGATGGTTAACTGGGTAAAGTATTTAATATGGTCAATTTCCATGGGTACTTTCTTTGAGATTTCATCAATTGCATCAAAATTATCTTTAATGGCATTCATTGTATTTTGAAAACGATCATCGACAGTTGATACAAATGATAAAAGTCTGCTCGCATGTTTAACTAACATTTTGGCAATTTTCTCATTTCTCTTGCTTACTGCATTAATATGTGCCGACAAGGCATTAACATCATCAACTGTTGCAGTGCCAAACAAAGATTGAGCGAGATCCCCAACAAAACCGAAGAGGGACCTTTTCCTTTTTTGTGCAGTGAAAGCTTTATGTGGGCTTTCCAGCAGTATAGATTTGATGTACTTTTCAGTTTTGTCCAGTTTATCCATTGAGGATAACCACAAAGAGTTAATCTGAGTAACAGAAGGGGCCATTAAACGACGAAGTTTTTGATCAACAACACACTGAGAAGATTGAATCTCTCTGACCTCTTGTGGCAATATAACATGGAATGTACGGAGCCAATAATCCACACTAAATTGTATGGTACCTTTTTGACGGAATGCAATACCATAATTTGCTCTAATGACTGTTTCATCTGTGACAACAATTTTAAGAAGGACAGCAAAAATCATAACATGGACCCACGTATTCCATAGACCTAAGGGAGAGAAAAGAGTTTAAAAGTTATTTGAAAAACAGAGTAAGGGCGTTTTCTTTTTCGACCACTTTGTGTCTTATGAATTACAAATTCCCTAGCAAGACCCTGGGGATGGTTTTGTACTGGTTCCCACGTTTTCTCCTTATAGTCTTCCCATTTTACACAAAAATGTTTGATGCCTCTTATATATTTTGATTTTAACAATTTATTAACCAAATACATCTTTCATTTTGCCTTTTCTGGAGAGTTATCATCTTTATCCATGTGAGGGTGGGAGGAGTCTGGGGAACTGTTGTTTTCTGAAGCTGTGGAGTTTTTATTTTCTGAAACCTCTGAATCTGTATTTCCTAAATCTGTCAAATTTCTATCTTCCAAAATACGATCATCAGGGTCATGATATTTCTTTAACCTAGCAGCCGAACAGGGTCCCTTTAAAAGTTGATTATTTTCAGCATTTCTTAAAATATATGCAAAATTTGGGCCTTTGTAGGCAATAAAATATGGACCATGCCATTTATTAGTGAGTTTAGGTGAAAGACCTTTTTGGGTGTTGGACCTATGCAACAATACTAAATCACCAACACCAAACTGGGGTTTTTTGGATGTCTTATCATGATATGCTTGACTTTTTTCTTGGGCTTTGTTTATATTATTTTTAGCAATGTCTCGCACAACCAGTAATCTACTCATAATAGTTTCTATGAATGCTTGGACATCCCTGGGTAAAGTTTCTTTTGGCACTATGGCTGTGTCAAAGGGCAGATTCATTTCTTTCCCAAACAGTAACCGGAAAGGTGAAAAACCACTGCTTTGCGTGGAAGGGCTCATTCTAAAAGCCATCATAACACTGGACAATAATTTGTCCCAGTCAGTTTGTTGTTTATTCACATACATTCTTAAAGATTGGGCTAGGACACTATTCCACCTTTCACATGCCGAATTAGTTTGTAGATGGTAAGCACTGGTATGGTGCCTTGTAACTTGAAAAATTTGACAAATGGCTGTGACTAGCTTACTCATAAAATTTCTACCTCTATCAGAAATCAGAGTATGTGGAGCCCCAAATCGACAAAAAATATCGGAATACAAAATATGAGCAATTTCTGAAGGCTCCTGAGTTTTCAATGGGAATGCTTCACACCATTTTGAGAAACTTTCTACCACCAACAAAATATACTTATGATTAGAATCTGTTGTTGTTAATGGCCCAAGAATATCTACATGCCACCTATTAAAAGCATCTTCAATTGGTAAGGAAGTGAGTGGGGCACTTTTGCCATGAAAATCTCTTTTACCTCTTTGCCAAGAATCACAGGCTCTTATATAATCTGCAATATTCTGATACATTTTTGGCCAAAAATATTTTAGTCTCAATGCATGATGGGTACGTTCAAGACCTAAATGACAACCACCAGCCTTACTGTCATGATACGATCGAATAGCATCCGACCTCAATGATGTTGGGAGAGCAACTTGGCGAATAATGATCATTTCCTTCGGCAAACTTCGAAGTCTTCGTTGGTAAAGATGGTATAAAATATTGTCCAATAACACAAATTGCTCTGATTCTTTTATAACTCTGGTGGCCTCTTTATCATTTTCAGGTAATTCTTTCTCATTTAAATATTTGATAATGGGAGCAAAATCATTGCATTCTTTTTGAAGATTTTCCAGATTAGACAATGACAACTTCATCTCATCAAGAATTTTGTCTTCATGACTTGATGTCTCATCCTCCAATACGGAAACTTGTGTCCCATTTGACTCATTATTGTAGAATAACCTGGGAGGTTTCCTTTGATGTTTTAGGAACTGAGGCTGGCATACTAGAACAAACTGGGATATATGGCATATCATTCAAAATGTGTGAGTCTGAGTCCTGAGTGCTTGGTTCATCATCATATGTTCGACGTGATGAAGCATCTGCATTTGTATTTTTTTTACCACTTCGATGAATAATCTCATACTGATATCCTTGTAATAGGACTGACCACCTAGCCAACCTGCCTGTTGAATGTCTAACATTTTTAAGGAAGGAAATAGCCTTATTGTCAGTATAAATTTTGAATTTGCTGTTAGCCAAATAAACATGGTAAGACTTAATTCCTTCCAAAACTGTCAGACATTCCAGCTCAGCTATTGGCCATCGTTTCTCATGTGGCTTGAGTGCTCTGCCCCCATAGGCAATTACCCTTTCTTTGTTGTAGTCATCCAGTTGACCTAAGATATAGCCTATGGCTGTACTAGATGCATTTGTTAGAATAAATTGTTTTTCCATATTCGGATATGCAAGAATTGGTGCAGATGTGAGTCTTCTTTTTAACTCTTCAAAGGCATTTTGACATTTTTCATTCAAACAAAATCAACATCTTTTTGGAGTAGATTGGTTAGAGGACATGCTCTTTTAGAAAATCTTTCAACGAATCTGCGGTAATAGTTACACAGGCCCAAAAAGCTATGAACATTTTTTTGATTTTTTGCGATTGGGTATGTTTTTACCGCATCAATTTTTGCATCCTCTGCCCTAACACCTGTTTTATTTAAAACATGGCCCAAATAAACAACTTCCTTAGCCGCAAATGTGCATTTGGATGGTTTCAATGTTAGATTAACTTTCCTTAATTGAGTAAAGATAGAATTCAAATGCTGTATGTGCTCCTGTATATTTTTGCTAAAAACCAAAATGTCGTCAACATAGACCAATGCATACTTATAGTTCATTTCCATGAAATATCCATCGGAATTTGCCAAAAACCGCTAGCCAAATCAAGGACAGAAAATATACTGGTGCTACTTTCGCCAAGGGCATAAAAAACACACTCTAATCTGGGGAGGGGGGAGGACACAGGCCTAGTGACACTATTTAATTTTCTATAGTCCACTGCGGACCTATATTCACCACCCTTTTTTCGGACCATTACCACTGGACTCTGCCACTCAGACGTACTAGGCTCAATAATCCCTGCTTTCAACATTTCATCCACCTGTTTCTCAATTTCCTTTTTTATTTCATGGAACTGCCTATAGAATCGTTGACATACTGGGCTTGCATCGCCAGTTTCAATATAATGGTGGGATAAATTGGTTTCTCCAAGTTCCTGAAGATTAGTGGCAAAAATGTCAGAATTTTTGTGTAAAAAGGCCAAAAGTAAATCCCTTTGGTTTTCATCAAGGTCTGAATTTTCTATGTTAAATTTCAGATTATCATCTGCATGGGAAATTGATTCATTATCATATGAGTCACTTATTGTGTGCACCTCATTGTCATCTACTTCCTAGCACTTTTCCCTTATGAATTCTTATCTCTGAATTTGTGGGGTTGATAAAAGACATGAATGCTTTGCTATGTTTTGGCTCAACTAGACTCTTCCCTCCAACTATATTTAATGATAACACACTATTTATAGGTTCCAGGATACCAATGTGGTTATCGGGTGCTTTGGATATTTGTACTTGGACATTAATTTGAGAAACAGGTGGTAGAATGATTGTTGACACAGCTCTAGACAAACGTAGATTGGTTTGGACAAGGTAGACACAGATGCCATCATCAATTTGGAATGTTTGGTTTTCCAAATTGATGACTGCATTATGTTTATCCATAAAGTCCATTCCAATAATAAGTGGTCGGTGAAGTTGATCAAAAACATAAAATGTGTGATAAATCTGAACACCATTGAAAGAAAGTGGAAGTTCTATTGTGCCAGTAATTTCATGAGTTTCCCCACCAACCCCAACAACTTTAGTAATTGGAGATTTTTTTAACTTAACTCTAGCATAAATTGTTTTTTGTAAAAAAAACTTAGCAGTACAACTAATGGTAGCTCCTGTGTCGATGAGAGCACTAGTTTTAACACCTTTGATACCTATTAGCACTGAGTTCATTTTTAAGGGAACAGTCAACATTAACAATTCCTCCTGCTTTCTACTATTGCTATGCCTACCCATAAGCGTGGGCTTCTGGATAGGCATGGTATCCTAGTATCTATTATTGGAATAGCCCATACGACACATGCGTTTCATGTGGCCATAATTGTTACATTTAAAACAAATAATGTTCTTAGCTGGACAAGTGTCTCTTGAGGAGCAGTTTCCTCCACAACCAAAACATTTGTTAGTACTAGTATTACCTTGTCTGCCTCTAAAGTTGGTTGAAGAACGCCTATGATTGTAGTCTTCTCTGTGCATAGGTGCTGGTGATCGTTCACGGAAGTGCACCTGTCTTGGATAGGAAGATTCTTGTGGCGACAAGTAATTAACTGCAATTGCTTCCTTAATGTCTTTGATTTCCTTCATTATTTTATTCACATCTGGTTGACTTTCGTTGCTACAGCTATCCATAGTCTGTTCAGCCAGTGTTGTGGCATTTCTAAGCTCTTGAAATGTCCGTGGAGCCATTGGAATTACAATTCTTTTGATTTCAGGAAGAAGTCCCTTCACTGTCCAAATCACAAGCATTTGTTCAGGAACATTCCTGTTTAGAGCCAAGTGCTGCACTCTTGTGATGTAATTGGCACACTTCTCACCTGGGTACTGGTTGATATCACATATCTTAAAGTCCATTGCGTAATCATGCTGTGTAAAGGTTTTCTGTAATTCCGTTACCACTGCCTCCAAGTTGCCTTTGGTTGTGGCTGATAACCCCTGGTACCAAATACTGGCATTGTTTATCAGGTGAAACATTATGCCACTGGCAGCACATCCCTCACTGATGCCATGGAACTTAACCCAGTTTCGAAACAATTCGATCCACATTTTGGGTGCCATCTCCTCCAAATTTTGGTAATTCAATGGAACCAGACATAACGAATTCCTGTGGTTTCTTTGAACTTGAAGTGGATTCTGTAGAGTCACCGGTGCTGGGCTTCTTACTGTTACGCAAATTATAATTTTGAGGTTGTGACATGGAATCTTCTTTTGGATCCTCCACCAACTGTTATAGGTATTTTTTACTATTATGGGATACCTTCAAGGAAAAGAATATATACTGTTAAATATTTATTTTCACATAGATGGTCAAGAGTAAGATGTTATACAGACTTGACCATCAAATGTGTCCCTTATATATCCCTTTCCTGAAGTAAGTAAGTGATGCCAAGTAAACAATTCAGTGCTAGGGGAGACCAGTGTTTTTCACAGTTCACAGTCAGTGACTTTCAGATGAAAAACTACTGATTGTTGTCTGAGGGCTAATGAAGTGCAATAACAACTAGAGAATTGTAATTTGTTGGACAAATTACGGGCTTTCCCAACTTGTTAATGTGAAAAGGCAAACTGTATTGTACACAAAACTATCGATCAGTTTTGAAAACAGAAAATTTAGTGGAAATCAAAGTTTTTGTGATGCGACTAGTTTTTATGCAGCCAAAACAGATATTTGAGATACAGCAGGACACCAAAACATTTAACACAAAATTTGCTCTTCAATAATTACAGAATATTTTGATAGAAAGCAAAACAAGCGATACAATACAATACAATATACAATACAATATTTTTATTCACAATATACATGTACATATAGTGTAGTTACAAATATAAATGTATTTAGATGTTTTCCAAAAAAAAAAAAAGAATATTGTGTAACTAGAACAGTGACAAGTTGTAAAAAAACATGCATATTGTAAGGAGACGGCATAGCCCAATGGCTGTCTTCCTGCCATCTCCTATTTGGAAGTGCGAGGATGAGGCAGTACAGGTGGTAAATAAGTTTCAATTTCTTTTCAAAAGATGCAATACATAACAAAGACCGATATTCTTTATTAAATGTTTGGGGGAGATTCAGACAAGGAAAGCATTACAGATCTGGTCACGCCTTAAAGGAGGTCTACACCGTGTTCTTATCTTACTATGTTTATCTGAGCTGCTGTTAGTAATGGCCTAGTCACGCAAGAGATCACCGACTCTAGTGTTACAATCGGGACACTGTGGATTGAAACATGTCGGGGGTGTATTATAAGTTCCCAAGGCGTGTAACATTATGGAGCGTTTGAATATAGAGCGACTCGGTTCAGATTGAATGTCATTGCTTAGGTCATTCCATAGTTTAGGGAATGAGTGTTTTGGTAAATTTGCAGAGAAGCATGTTCGAGGTGTATTTCTCTTTAATTGTCCACTATGTCTGGTTAGCATTCCGGTTGGGTGATTATAGATTTGGAGGAAATTTTCAAAACTTTTTGGCAAGTTTCCAGAGTGCCAATCACGAATGAACAGTAAAGTGTGTAGCCTGTAAAGATCATCAAACTTGAGAATTTCATCTTTAAGGAATAAGGGGTTCGTGTGGGAATTGTATTTTTTTATATTTATTACACGCAGAGCTCTCTTTTGTAATGTAAAGAGCTTTTTTGTGGCTGTTGCATGACCCCAGACTTGAATTGCATACAGCAAGTGACTCTGATCCAAAGTGAAGTAGAGTGTTTTAAGGGCTTGATGAGGGAGAATTCTTTTTGCCCTATTTATTGTGTATATCGCTCTGGAAAACTTCGATGCTATATATGAAACATGGCTGTCGAATTTGAGATTTTCATCAAAACATACTCCCAAGAATTTTATTGTCTTCGTGTCCGATCTATTTGATATCTGGGTTAATTCTGAGTTATTAAGGAGAAGGCGACGCTGGGTTTGGACATACTTTGTATGAGGTGGGTGAATGATTATGTACTTGGTTTTTTGGGCATTTAGGGATAATTTATTTGCCTTGCACCACTCACTTACTTTTGAGATTTCGACATTTAGAGTGTTAAATAACGTGTCAATGTTTCCATCGGATTTGTACATAGTCGTGTCGTCTGCAAATGACAGAACGTTCGAGGAGGTTGAATTTCTAATATCATTAATATAGATCAAAAAAAGTATGGGCCCTAAAACCGATCCCTGAGGCACTCCACAAGTAAGTACTTCACTATCTGAAGATGAATCTTTATATTGAACGAACTGCCTACGATCACGAAGATAACTTCGAAACCAATCATTAGTTATACCTCTGATACCATATGCTTCGAGTTTTTTCAAAAGAATACTGTGGTTAATGGTATCAAAGGCCTTTGAGAAATCTAGAAAAAGTGCGATAGTGTTATGATTTGGAGATAGGTCATTACTGTCGGCTACTTCGTGTAGGAAATGCAACATTGGGTGGAAGGTTGAGTGTTTGGGTCTGAAGCCATATTGGTGTTCATATAAGATTTCGAATGTGGATAGATAAGAATAAAGTCGTCTATACATTAATTTTTCTAATATTTTAGAAAACGCTGGCAATATACTTATTGGTCTATAGTTATTTAACGAACACGGGTCTCCAGATTTAAAGACAGGTATAACTTTTGCCATTTTCATTTTATTAGGGAAGAGGCCTCGCGTGAATGATAAGTTGAAGACGTGGGTCAAGGGTTCCGCGATTTCATTAATAGTTTCTTTTAGTATTTTTGTAGAAATGCTGTAGCAGTCTGTGCTTTGTTTTCCTTTTAGATTATTTGTAATGGCGATAATTTCTTCTTTAGTGGTCGGTGTGATAAAGAAGTTATCGCTTGAGTTGTGCCGAATATAAGTGTTGAATTCTATGTTAGTGGGAGGGATGTTATCGTTTATTTTTTGTCCAATTGTTGCGAAAAAATTATTAAAATGATGGGCAATTGAGTCAGGTTCAGAGATTTTTCTACCATCAATAAGGAATTCAGTTGGCAATTGTTCTTTGCAGACAGATTTGTTGAGGGCACAACGAAGGATTTGCCAACTTTTTTTTAAATTGTACTTATTTTCGTTCAAGATATCTGTATAGTATTGGGCCTTTGCGCGTTTTTTAACTGCGTTGTATACTCTGCAGTATTGCTTGTAGTTATCGATGTTAGTGTTTGTTGGGCGCTTTAGTTTATTTACATGTAGTTTGTTTTTGTTTATAGAAGATTTTAGGATACCGCTAGTCATCCATGGCTGCTTTTTAACATACTTTTTGGGTACATTGTTATTTTCTATAGGAAACGAATTTTCAAAATTTTCCATGAACATATTTAAGAATATGTTGAAAGATTCATTAGGACATGTAGATTCAATTACTGAGCTAAAGTTCGTATCACGTAATTTATTTTTGAAAGAAGAAACTTTTTTTTTTCGTAAATGAGCGTTTGGGTTTTGGGGATATCTTTTGAGTCAACGTTGTTGCTTCCTCAGTATAAAAAGTTCCGAAATGATCTGAAACGTCAGTAATTATGATACCACATTTACCACCACTGGAGTAACTATTGGAGTAAATGTGGTCTATAAGGGTTGCCGAATATTCAGTAACGCGTGTTGGTTTTGTGATTAAAGGAATATATCCGTGACTGAAAACCATATCAATATAATCGGTTGTTTTAATATGTTCAGAGAATTTTAAGAGATCGATGTTAAAGTCACCCATTATATGAGCTCTTCTGCTATTTATGCCTACGAAAATCTCATTTAAGGTAGAAATAAAACTGTCAAGATTAGCCTTGGGTGCAGTGTTGGGTCTGTATATAATGCCAATAATTGTTGACTTTTTATCATTGGGGTAAAGTTCTACAAACAACGATTCGAATACATGTGGAATAAACACCGTAAGTTCAGGGTGTATTCGAAATGGAATGTTTTCTCTGATAAAAAGACCCACACCTCCCCTCCCATCATCGTCACTGGGTCGTGTTCTTAATTGGAGTGGGTGATAACCATTGAGGCTGTACTGTAAATCTTCGTGGACTGTAAAAACCTCTGATAGTCCAATTACATCAAAGTCATTTTCTCCATTATGTAACTCATGTAGTAGATTTACTAGAGAATCCCAATTCGCATTCAGACTCCTACAGTTAATACTAAATAACGAGAAAGATGTATTTTTTGATGAATCAAGTTTGAATTGGTCAGGGCTATAATATGAGCAAGGGTGGCCATATGGGTTATATGGTGTATCAGTGACACTGTTATCGTTTATGTCGATAATATTTTTGCATTTAGCTGTGAGATTGTAGTCGTCGCTTTCCTGAATCTCGTCGAGGTTGATTTTACCCGCCATGGTAAGATGATTGATAGAGGCATATTATGGTTGAGGGTAACATAATTTCTTTTAATTTGCATTGCGTTATGTCAAGCTTGCTTGCGATTCCTGTGTATATGGAAACATACTTGAGAAATGGCGAGTGAATACCACCTATACTGCCGTTATATAGAATGAGTACGGTTATCATCAATGATTGTGTACTGGCAGAGCTGATCGGATTAAGTTTATTAGTTTGAGGTATGTTATGTTATTATTATGTATAAAAAGATTATATAAAAAATACAAAGTGATATTATATAAACCAAGGCGTTGCCCCGTAGGGGCTAATATACTTCCCGCAAGTCTAATTCCAAATCTGGTTCTCTGTAGCGAAACAGGATTAGGACGCTAATGAGTAATAGAAATTCCAGCTCCAACAGATGCGCACATCTTTCCCGCTGCCGTCGTGTTTGAAAAAAAATCGAATTTTTTGTTTTTTCGAAATTTAAAAAAAACAACAAAAAAAAAAGCCAAAAACAATAAAAAATTAATCATGAACATGGAAGGACAGCTCATAGATAATATGCTTTAGATCATTGACAACATAGTGAACAACACGCCACCTAACTACCAAGCAAATATTCATCTCCCATACAACACCTTAACTCTGAAAGGGCATATCATTCAGATCATAAGCATGAAATGAAATGACTCAGCCGGGCTCATTCCTGTATTCTTTCGTACGTGCACATGGGGGATTTGAAGCTTTGGTATCAAGGTTTGAGAGGGACAAACCTTGACATGAAAGTTTCGGTATTCAACCAATTTTATATCAGTGTTTGAAGATCCACACTTCGTCACAAAAGGAAAGGTACAGTTGGATATTAGCGAATTTTCTGTGTAGTGGATGTGTCAACAGTACAGGCTGCTCATGCTCGGATAACACGCTCCACCGCGGTTCAACTGACAGTGACTTGGACATTATCGACAGTTAGCCTAATTAGTATGACACAAGAATACGGTATTATCACAATAAAGGGTGTCACAGTGTCAAGTCACATATTGGTCGGCAAATTATAAACAGGTCAGTACTCGTAGACTGTACAGCTGTGGACGACACAGAACGTTTTGTGTATTGGATAATCCAACCAAGGTTGTAGTTTGTGTGGAAGGGGATATATATAAAATATTGCCCACACCAGACGCATATCAATTATGTCGGCATCCACGTAATACCATAATACAGCACAAAAGTGGTTGAAATGAAGTGTAAATCCAATACCCAAGACGTTCGTAAATTACAGCAGTGGATGAGATGAGGTGGTGATGAGATCCGATGATGGCAGTGTGCGTTGGATAAGAACTAAAAGGGAGATGTATTTTGTTAGGAGTTAGATATAATAGCCATCAATCAACATAACACCTACCGTCACAATATACATAACTAAACACATCTACACAGAAGGGATAAATACATTTGTCGATACCACTTGGTTGTAATGTATTAAAGTTGACCGTAGTTGCTGTATGAGGAGAGAGTGTCAATCGCTCTGGTGCAGTTGCTTGTAGTTGCTGTATTGAGTGATAGTTATTAAACAACAGCCCCACAATCCAACAATCATCAGCATAAAACAGAGCAAACTACCAAACCACTGTGTTTTGAGTGGTCGGGCTAAATATAATCGGTATGGTACAATTATGGGATCTGTACTGGACTGGCAATTCCAGTTCCAATTAGCAATCACTAATCCGGTACAGATCAAGTACCACAGTACTGAACAAAAGAAGGGCAAAGAAGGGCAGCATGTGCACAGGTATTGGAACTGGAATTATCAACTCATCACAGACCAAGCACCATTGCCTGAGCAAAAGAGGAGCGGTCTGTACATAGACATTGGAATTGGAACTACTGTTACTAACCCAGTACAGATCAAGCACCATAGTGCCATACAGGAAGGGGGTGCAGGGTGGACATTTCTGCATGTACAATATACAATGCATATGTATGTATGCATGTATATGCATCACTGTGTGACCCCACACCCATCCCACACACAAACCATGCTATATAATATGTGAGATGAGAATGGGGTCACACAGTAGCGTATTTTTATCACAGCAATGTGCCCTTTCTGGGAGCTGTAAAAGTCACTTTTTTATTTTTATTCAATTGCGTAGCCTTGGTATGAATGCCTCAAAACATAAGAATAAGTACCAGAGTACTAAACGGGGTTTAAATCAAGGACATACAAATAAGCCAATTATGTTTGAAATGACTAGGTCTAAGGAAGGCGAGGTTTCAAATATACAGGGCTGAAGACAAAACCTGGAATGGGTCAATGCCACTAGTAACAGTTATGTTTGGAGTGACATGTTGTCATGTTTGGGCTGAATTGAATGATTATGGCCTAAGTTAGGTTAGTTCTGAATAGTGAGAATGAGCTGGGTACTATAGAAAAGGAGGGTGGGGGGGGGGGGAGGGGCAGACTGAACATAAATATGTATGAACATAAATATGCATGCACTGTATACAATGCAGGGCTGGGGCGGGGGGGGGGGGCAGACTGAACATAAATATGTGTGAACATAAATATGCCTGCACCGTATAGATTGCACATATACACACATATACATACATACACACATTGTACACAGTTCATAAGTATGTACACAGTACATAAATAAGCATGTACTGCACACAATGCACACATACATACTGTACACATATACATACATATTACAGTACAGAGCAAGCACCGCAATACGAATACTAATACTATACAAAAGAGGGGGAGGGGGGCACAGACTGAACAGTAATATGTATGAGCATAAACATGCATGCACTGTGCACAATACATATATATATATTATGGCCCAAGTTAAGTTAGTTCTGAATAGTGTGAATGAGCTGGGTCATTACACTTAATATAACTACCCAATATTGCAACAACAATAGATATAATATTGTAGACAACTAAACTTAGGTTGGAAATGTAAATGATACAGTTCTGATTGAAGTAGATGGTAAGGTTATATTGGGCACAATTCATTAACTACCAGCACAGTATAGTGCAAATGTAGGGTTATATTGGGTTGAAAGGAATATATATAGTACAACTGGGATGTATATATAATACAACTGTGTTGTTTGGAGAGAGTTGTACATGGTAGTACCATTCGAATGTCCACACGACTCCCAATTGCACAGCACAGTGCAACTGTAGAGTCATGTAAGACATCCAAACAATACTACTGTGTTTGGGGTAACATAATTTGGGTTATGTTGGGTTAAAAGGAATCGATATAGTACAACTGCGATGTATAAATAATACAACTGTGGTGTTTGGAGTGACATGGTAAGGTTGTGTTTTGTCTAAGATGAATTATGGTCCAGTTATGTTAGTTCTGGATAGTGATAATGAATTGGGTCAATGCCACTTAATATAACTACCCCATAATGCAGCAACAAAGGATATTATACTGTAGACAACTATAGTTCGGATGGGTCCAGTAATGTGAGTTTTGGATAGTGAGAATGAATTGGGTCATTGCCACTCAATGTAACTACCCCATAATGCATCAACAAAGGATATTATACTGTAGACCTCTATTGTTCAGATGGGCATGACCAATTATTTTAGATCTGGACAGTGAGAAAGAACTGGGTCATTGCCACTTAATATAATTACCCCATAAAGCAACAACAAAGGATACTATACTGGAAACAACTGAATATGATACAGTTGTGATTGAGGTGACATGGTAAAGTTATTATTGCTTGTCTAAGTGAAGTGGCTAGATGAAGTGGGCATGATATAATTATATTACAGCTGCAATAGTGAGCTAGAATTTGGCCATTATCACTTAATACGACTATCCCAGAATACAACCGACAATCACCATAATACTGTACAAAAGTAAGTCAACATAATGCTATTCAAAACTGGAATCAGGTCGGAAATATATATAATACAGTTGTGTGGGTGGAGATATGGTATGATTATGTTGGGCTAGAATGAAGAGGGGGCAGGGTGGACATAAAAATATATGTACAATATACAACACACAATCATGTGTGCATATGAATACCTCACTTCATGACCCCACACCCATCTCACACACAACAATTTGTATAATATGCGAGGCGAAAATGGGGTCACACCAGTAAGGCATTCTGAAGCACAGAGATATGCCTTTTCAGTTCACAAGGTTACATTTTGTTTTTTTTTTGTTTTTGTCATTTGTGCTTTGGAAAAAATTAGTACATATGAATTATGGGCGTATGGGCCGGGGTTTCATGAAGGACTGTGCCCCAACCCACCCCTGAGTCAGGAAGGAGCCGATTTTTCGGCCAATATGCCAGAAAATTTCGGACAATTTAGTTGCCAGAAATGACCACAAAACATTTTGGTTTTCCACATGAAATGTTGTTTTCCTATCTCATCACTTAGTAGTTGCAAGTAAACTGACCATTATACTGTACAAGTTGATTCAGTGGAATAGTATCCACGTTAATATTATTCATTTATAATCACACAAGTACACATAAAGAGCTCTATTACTGCATAGTCCTTCATGAGCACGGTGGCTCAGAACGTAGAGATGATTGTTGCAATCCAAGAAGTCCTCGGTTCGAATCCCGCCTGTGGCAACCACATTGTGTCCTTGAGCAAGACACTTCAT
Organism: Pictodentalium vernedei; assembly: GCA_031216915.1. Taxonomy (NCBI): domain Eukaryota; kingdom Metazoa; phylum Mollusca; class Scaphopoda; order Dentaliida; family Dentaliidae; genus Pictodentalium; species Pictodentalium vernedei. The sequence goes on from CM062297.1 coordinate 618,317,078, forward strand.
CCCAATTTAATTTCCCACGTGTGGGGGTGGGGGTGGGGGTGGGGGGGGTGGGGGCATGATGGCAATGTGTACTAAGGGTACTTTGAGGGTGCACTTGTATTCAATCAATGCTAACCCTGCTTTTGTGGAGTTAGTATGTTGGGGAGTCTGAGTTGCTTGCCATTGCTCGGTGGTTCTATCCAGGTACTCAGTGGGAGGGAGACCCCCCACCCTCCCTCCCATACTCACATTTGGCATTTCCTCCTGGGATTCAACTTTTTCGGGCTAAAAGGGTTCATCCCCCCTCCCTGAAAAATAGCCCTGTACGCCTATGCAATGAATACCTGGGCTTGAATAAATACCAAAATTATGGTCATGATATAGCTGTAGATGATGAAAGTGACCTTAAATATCAATAATTAATTTATTCTCTATCATTCTGTCTGTTTGTGAATGTGTGGGATTTGTCAACAAACGAGGGTAAGCTTCCTACTGCATGATTTCACAATTTTTCCAACATATCTGTTTCAGATATAATGAAATACATGTAATATGAGTTACTGTCATGCACAAATTAGTTGTTTATTTGATATGGTTTAAACCATCTAGAGAGCTGGTATACACAGTGATGGGTACAGTTCATGTCAAAATGAGTTCATTAAAGGGATGTTGAACAGCTTGTTAATATTTCTTGCATTACATTACTACTTTGCTATTTATTAACAAAAGGATTTCACAGAGGGTTTCCCTGACGGTATTTGTTTATTGGTGTTTGCGGTCACATACTTATCCACAATGGTTAATCGTGACCGTGATAGTTTTACGGGTGGGGGAAGTCGGAGGACCCAGAGAGAACCACCGAGCATCGACGAGCAACTGTCAGCTCAACATTCTAATTATGTTCAAGCTCCGCTGAAGCAGGGTACCAGCGGTTGAAGACATGTGCACCATTGACATGCAGTACGCCTTAGTACATGGCATCATCTTGCCCCCATGTTGGCAACCGGGATAAAGTGCCTTGCCCAAGGACATTATGTGGGTCGTCCCAGATAGGGATCAAACTCGGGACCTCTATCATAGAAGTCAAACAGTCTACCCTGAGAAAATGTGTTTTCTTTCCTGGCGGTATTCATAATTGTATGGCCAAAGTGGTGTTGGATAACACGGAACACCAAAACATATAACACAAAATTTGTTCCCCATTGATTTTTGAAAGCAGTTATGGAAAGCTCAAAGAGCTCTTTCCTTTTTGTTTTTGGACAAGTGAGTATCCACTCAAAGTCATTTTTTGTAGACAGTGCTACTTTTAAGTGGCCAAAGTACATGTTTCATTAACCCTTTACCTAACATGAAAAGCAGACGACACTTGCAAAAAAAATTCTTGAATAACTAATTCTTTTCATTTTTTTGTCTCAAAAACATAGGTTATGACCCCTCATTGGAACGAGCTCGACGAGCTCGTTCCAATGAGGGGTCATAACCTATGTTTTTGAGACAAAAAATGAAAAAAATAATGAAAATTAATTGGCGATTTTTGAGAATATCGCTGGCCGGTTTTGGCCGTTACGTTGGGTAAAGGGTTAAGTCCCAGAACATAACTAAAGCCGGATTTATTGATTAAACATATCTGCATACAGCAAAGCAAAGTGTCTCAAATTAACCCATTCCAAAATGATAGTAGAGAGTAACCAAAGTTGGATAATTTGGGTATTTCCAAATGGTACACTTATTCTCACTCTCATTGTGCTTGAGGGTTAAATCTGAAATTGTTCTTGGATGAAGGCCCAATCCTCTCATGGAAAAGGTTTTCAGACAATATGGCTCCAGTGCTGAGAAAGTGCATGTAAACGTTGGCGAAAATAACAATTATTCTGACAGTACCCTTATGGGAAGTCTCAAATTTGCCAAGGGTTAAACTTTTAATAACGACACATAGAACAAAATTTGTCATACTTTGACTGCTGCAAGCAGCTATAGAAAACATTCAGAGCTCAAGCAATTAAAAATGGAGTAAATCTCCACCTAAATTGCAACCATAATGGGATAGGGTTAAACTTTACAACTAAACTTACAACAGCAAATCGTACAGCTTGTTTTCGAGCAGCTCAACAGACAAAATTCAGGGAGGAAAAAAAAAAATAAAAAAAAAAAAATAGAGAAGAAAAATTTTGAAAAAGAAGAATAACAATAGCCTAACAACTAATTTGTGTGTGACAGTAACTCATATTACATGTATTTCATAGTATCTGAAACAGATATGTTGGAAAAATTGTGAAATCATGGTGTAGGAAGCTTACCCTGTTTGTTGACAAATCCCATACATTCAGATACAGACAAAATGATAGAGAATAAATTAATTATTGATATTTAAGGTCACTTTCAGCATCTACAGCTATATCATGACCACAATATAGGTATTTATTCAAGTCCAGGTATTCATTGCACAGGTGTACAGGGCTATTTTTCGGGGGGGGGGGTGAACCCTTTTAGCCCGAAAAAGTTGAATCTCAGGAGGAAATGCCAAATGTGGGTATGGGAGGGAGGAGGGGGGTCTCCCTCCCATTGAGTACCTGGAGAGAACCATCGAGCAATGGCAAGCGACTCAGACTCCCCAACATACTAACTCCACAAAAGCAGGGTTAGCATTGGTTGAAGACAAGTGCACCCTCAAAGTACCCTTAGTACACATCGCCATCATGCCCCCACCCCCACGTGGGAAATTAAATTGGGATGAAGTGTCTTGCTCAAGGACACAATGTGGTTGCCACAGACGGGATTCGAACCGAGGACTTCTTGGCTTGCAACAATCATCTCTACCTTCTGAGCCACCGTGCTCCCGTAATATGCAGTAATAGAGCTCTTTATGTGTACTTGTGTGATTATAAATGAATAATATTAACGTGGATACGGTTCCACTGAATCAACTTGTGCAGTATAATGGTCAGTTTACTTGCAACATTTAAGTTATGCGATAGGAAAACAACATTTTGTGTGGAAAACCAAAATGTTTTGTGGTCATTTCTGGCAACTAAATTGTCCTAACTTTTCTGGCATATTGCCCGAAAAATCGGCTCCTTCCTGACTCAGGGGTGGGTTGGGGCACAGTCCTTCACGAAACCCCGGCCCGTACGCCCATAATTCATATGTACTAATTTTTTCCAAAGCACAAAGGACATCGCTTGTTTTGCTTTCTAGTTTTAATTTTTTTTTTAATTTCTTTTTTTCCTCCTCGAATTTTGTCTGTTGGACTGCTCAAAAACAAGCTGTACGATTTTAACCAAATTTGGGATACTTATGTAATGTCATAAAATCTAGTGAAATGCGGTATCGTCATGTCTGTGAAAACGCGTATTTTTAAAATATTCTGCCAAAACCGTCAGAATTTCACCATTTTTCAAATGTCTCAAAATTGTTTACAGTTATTTAGCTCAAATGTTTCACACATATTAGAGCATAATATAATACACCACGAATACCACTCAAATCTTTCAACTTTAACCCCCATTGGCCAAAAAAATGACATGAATATAGATTTTTTCATCAAGATTGACCAACTTCAAGAGCAAATTTCTCTAATTACAAGGTTGTTGTATCAGTTAACATATTTGCTGTTGTAAGTTTGGTTGTACAGTTTAACCCTATCCCATTCTGGTTGCATAAAAGTAAGTACCATCCAAAAAAACTCAATTTTTTGGGGCAGAATTTGGTTAGTTTAGGTGACGATTTACTCCATTTTTGATTGATTGAGCTCGGAATGTTTTCCATAGCTGCATGCAACAGTGACAGTATGATAAATTTTGTTCTATATGTTATTATTAAAAGTTTAACCCTTGGCAGATTTGAGACTTCCTTTAAGGGTACTGTCGGAATAATTGTTATTTTCGCCAAAATCTACATGCATTTTCTCAGCACTGGAGCCATATTTCCTCAAAACATTTCCCGTGAGAAGATAGGACTTTCATCCAAGAACAATTTTGTTGTTACATGTTAGAATAGAATAGAATAGGATAGATTTATTGCAATATTACACCCACATGGGCAGTATGCACAAATACAGTAGAGAATGTTAGGCCTACATTTATCATTTAAAACTGACAACAAATATTTCTTACGAATTTTTACGAAAGAGAAAAAACTCACGCACGGCACAGCAGATCACATTGCAAAGGGCAGGATCTGCATTTCCCATGATGTAGAGAAACTTATTATTGTTATTCATACCAAGGAATGTTCGCTCCCCATGTTGTATAAAACCCCACAACTTCTGTCGTGCGACATTATACTTAGGGCATTCCATCACAAAGTGGCGTTCGTCTTCAATCACTTTGTGGTCACAGAATGAACAAGTTCGGTCTTCTAGAGCTACTGGTGGCTGTGCGTGCCTACCCTTTTCTATGCAGGGGCGGATCCAGGGGGGTGCTCTGGGTGCTCGAGCACCCCCCCCCCCCCCCCCCACACACACAGGCCTACTCACTACTCACAGTCATCCAAAAAAATTTGAATTTGCAGACATTCTGAAAGAGTGAGAACTTCATCCCAATCACAAGTATTACTGTAATAAGCATACGCGATTACTGTATTTCCGATCCAGCCTCCAATAATCTATCTTGAAGATTTAATTTCAATAAAATGTAATTGTTATAAGAATGAGCCTGGAATTTAACCAGTTACCAATCACAGCTTTTCCCAAAATGGATGGCATTTGAATCAGTTGACGAGCTGATTCCAATGTCATCCATATATTTACGGTCTTATGGACAAAGTTTCCACGTTTATCAGCTCTGTTCGTAAATATATCTTTTTTCAGCTTAATCAGTGATGCTATAGTGACGTTCGCCTTCAGCAATAGTTTTACACTATGACAGATGATTGAATGGGACAATTTAATATTTAACAAAGAGCATTTAACATTGGTGAATGATTCACCAATGTTAAATGCTCTTTGTTAAATATTAAATTGTCGCAACAGTTGAACTTGCTAGATAATGCCTACAGGCATTCTCTTGTAAACTGAAACAATTTAATGTTACAGAGCAACAGGACATCTATTATCCAGACTTATTTCTTCGATAACATGAATAAAATAATTAAGCTACTTACCAGTTAAGATCAGTTGATGGAACAATGTATTTACACAGTGTACAAGTTTGTGCGTTCACATAGCACGGCTGAAGCGCACAAACTGAGACAGGACTTGGGTGTTTCAGAAGCGGATCCAGGATTTTAAAATAGAGGGACGTCGCCCTCTATACTTATATGGTCACAAACTGTTGTGATGCAAGTGTGCACATACTATTAATTTATAGTACGCACTGGCTTCAATTATTTTATTAGAATTGACGGGGGCGTACCTTTGCCTTTGGCACGCTCCAGTCAATTCTAACAAAATAATTTTCAACGACATATACTTTTTATATCTGATTAATAGACGGGGACGCACGCGGCTTGCGCCCCTCTATTTTCTCAGAAATGATTTCTGAGAAAATAGATGGCGTGCGCCCCCGTCTAAATCTGCCTTTGGGGCGTTTAACATTTAAATAGTATATGCATCTCAAAGTTGACCAGAAGAAATGTGACCCCCCCCCCCCCCCCCCCTCGGCCACTCACCCAGTGGCACCAACCCATCCACACATTCACCCACCTACACACACTCATACTTCTTGGAACTTCTGTCGCCCCTGCGTACAACAGGTATGTCATGGTGAAAATTATTATGTTTCTTCCTGGCAATCCCCGCATTTCAGTTAATTTGATGCAAAATCCAGGGGTGATTATATTTGCTTCTTGGTAGGTAACAATTTCGAATGATTATTTTGTTTTTCATTGGGCAGTGTCAGTACCATAATTGTTTTTACCAAATTTCAAGCCAAATCGGCAGAAAATAGGTTTAAGAGAAAGGACAAATATATGACCAGGATACGTCTCAGATAGCATCTGATGGGTTCCTAATTCAAAATTTTTTCTGGGGGAGGACCCCCAGACCCCCGCTAATTGCTTCGCGCCTTCGGGGCTCGCAAGGACGGCGCAGAGCGCCGTCACGCTGCGCGCCTTCGGCGCTTGCCGACCAACAATAGCACCCCCCCCCCCTTATAAAATCCTGGATCCGCGCCTGCTATGGCTAAGGAATGATTACTTATCCGTAGCCGAGTAAATAGATGCCTACTCATTACAGATTTAGTGTGTATTAGATACGGCTCGAGTGTGTATTCATTCTTAAATAACCTATAAGTACGAAGTTTACTTCTGCCACAAGATCGATTATCGTTGTGCATAGATTCGTACAACTGAGAAATATGTTCGTCCCTTAATCTGTCTCGTATTTCGAATACGTCACGGGAATTCAGATTTTCTGTTTCTACTTGGAACTGATCCCCCAACACAGCTAATCGTTTCTGTAAAGAATCAGTACCTGCATACTTGATTGATTCAGTAAAAGCATTATTGAGTACGGTGTTAACCGAACCAGTCTGTAGTTTCATGACATATTTCAGCATTGAAGTCGTAGCGGAAATATATAATGGGAAGAGACCAAGTTCATCCCGCACCGCATGATTTGAGGCCTTCCTATTCACCCCGAGGACAGATTTACAAAATTGTAGATGTACATTTTCGCAAGCGGAATTATCCATTGCGGTTAGATCGGGAGACCACATCTCACATCCATAGAGTAATATTGGCTTAATTAACATGTTGAATAAATTAATGTAAACACTCACTGGTGGTGTGTATGTTTTAGAGAATGCACGTTGTAGCTTATAAAGCACCTTTTGCGCTCTAACCTTGAGATGATTTTGTGCATTGATGAGTCGACCGTTCCTATGAAATAATAGGCCAAGATAGCAGTAATCATCACACACTTCTAAGGGTTCATTTTGATAATGGAAGGAGTCGATATTTTGTGTTTTCCGTTTCAAAAATTTTACGACCTTCGTCTTTGCTGTATTAATGCGTAGATTGTTCTGATACGAAAACGTCCCGAGGTTGTTCAAACACTTCTGAAGACCAGTTGCACTTTCGGACAATAAAACCAAGTCGTCAGCGAAGAGGAGGTGACTTATTGAAGCATTATTAAGAGTTATTGGCTGACACGATTCATCGAGGTAAGTTGAAATGTCGTCAATAAATACCTTGAAAAGTGTCGGAGAGATCACGCAGCCTTGCCTCACGCCGATATTCGATACACAAGGTGGTCCAAGGCCTTTCGGCGTCTTAACATAATATTTACTCGTTTCGAACATAGATGCAAGTATGCTCATCATATTTCCATCTATTCCAACACTTGCTAATTTTTTTAACAAAATGTGTCTGTCAACAGAGTCAAATGCCTTTTTAAAATCGACGAAGGCTACAAACAGCTGTTTATTTTTCTTTTTGTACTTATCAATTTCGGTCTTAAGAACAAACATACTGTCAACGGTACTATGTTTTTCCCTAAAACCGAAATGATTGTGACTGATAATATCATTTTGCTCAAGATTCAAACTGATTCTAAAATTTATAACTTTATTGAACAGCTTCCCAATTGAATTACTGACAGCAATTGCCCGATAATTGTTCGGATCCTTTTTATCCCCTTTCTTATGTAGTGTTGTCAATATTGACTCACTCCATTTGGTAGGATAATGTTGTGATAGAAACACTTGACTAAACAATTTTGTTACGTCATCGATCACAGCAGGAATAACAATTTTCAAAAACTCATTAGAAATATTATCTGCCCCGGTGGATTTATTGTTTTTCAAAGTACGCAGAGAATTTAGTATCTCTTGGGACGTCATAGCATCGTTGTTCAACGGATATGTTGCTGTTACTCTATTTTGTGATAACGACGGGAGATGTTGCTTGTTGATTTGTTTTTGGAAAAGCTGATCAAAAACATCTATTGCATCATCGGGGTTTAAATCGTACGATGAGGGTTTTTTTGGCTGCAGGGCTTTAATCGCCTCCCAATAGTCTTTTGGGTTAGATGTCTGCAGTTTCTCTAGCCTCATTGAAAGATTTTTATAAAACAATTTGCTTTTCTGTTTTGTAATTTTCTTATACGTTTTCTTTGCTCTGAAAAATTTCTGCCTAATTTGTGTATCATATGGATATTTTTTCATTTTATCGATAGCGTCCACCATACTATTCTTAAGATCTTTACACTCTCTATCAAACCATTTATTTTTCTTCCGATTGTTAAATTTTTTGAATCTGACAAATTTGGTGGCTCTTGTATTAACTGATTGGAGAATTCCCATAAACTCCCCCGCTGCCCGCTCACTATCATTTTGGGTCGCATCAAATGACCGTAATCTAAACAGAAGCATTTTCTGTTTAAATTCCCGACCATTTAACATTTCCCGTGTTTTGTTTGAACTTTCCTCAGTCCAAAGACACCTGCCTTTCTGTGTTATATATGTATGTTTGTATGGAGCTTGAGACACACGGAATTTATGCTTTAAATGCAGTGCCAATTGGCAGTGGTCAGAGTGATGAATCGGGTCTCTGACACAGAAGTAATCAATGTTTGATAAATGATTGGCAGATACGAGCACGTAGTCAACAACACTAGCGCCATTATAATGATAGCTCGTAAATGATCCCAGGCTGTCACCTGGTACTCGATCGTTTATAATCCTCATTCTTGTATTTTGGCAAAGTGTTAATAATCTCCTTCCGAAGGTATTAACAGCTTTATCCATATTACGACGCTGGTAGGATTCATCTATTGTATATGTATCGGGGAGTGGGACATAATTATCACTGTCATTTGCAACATGATCTACTATTCTTCCCGTGCGTGAATTAAAATCGCCACCCATCACAACAAAATCATTTTCATCGAACTGCTGCATTGAAGACGCTAGATCTGAAAAAACACAAAGCTCAGAACCCAATTTTCTCCATATTGATGAGTTAATCGGTGGTATATATACAGAACAGAATATGATGTCATTGTTGGAATTTACAATATTCCCATCAAATGTGACCCATAATGCGAACTCATGATCACAAAATGAGTGTTTCAAGAAGAGAGGAATAGAAATTTATGCCACAGTTGAATGCCAAGTCTCCGTTACCGTGATGAAATCATAACCTGTCAACATGGTAACAACATCTGGTTCGTGAATTTTGTTTACCAACCCCTGGGCATTCCATACAGTGTAACTTAAGTTTTTTGAATCCCAAATTTTGTTCATGTTATGCGAATAAAACAAACCGATGACCACTGACATCATGATTTACTAATTATTGTTATTTCTCAATTATATATTGAAATCTTTTACTGAATCAACACAGCGTTCCATCTCATATCAGAAACGTGCTGAAAGCTCAATTTGATGTGAGATCAAGGTGTATGAGGGTGAAAATGTTTACTCTATGGCACCCCCCTCCACTATGGCTCGTCGAGCTTGATCGAACTGATGGCAAGCCCAATTCAGTGCTGTTAAAAGATTCGTATTCCCTTTAATCGGTAGAAATTAATTTATTTGATTAATCCGTTATACTGTTAACATTAAGTCCATTACTTCGTTAGCTCGAGACATTGCAGGTACAAGTGATGCAATACAACAGATCATTTTCATCACTCATAAAAACCTATTTGAAATAATTAAGGCATGAGCTTAAAATTATCTCTAACATTTGAAATCTACGCAACAAACTTAGAAATGTGAGCTTGAAACTATCTCTAACAATTAAAACAATCAACGCAACCAAAACACAGCATTCGAACTTCCACCAGAGCGAGTAAATCAAACTCGCGGTGATTTGAGCTTAATGGTGTGTTGAAGCCGAGTATAGGACGAAACATATTTAATAAGAGTGTAAAAAATGTATAATGCTTTCCAATTGTAGCTGAATATAGCCAACCGCCTCAACGGATCGGGCATTTTGTTGCTGCTGCGAATAGTTCGGATTATGTGAGCTTTGATAAATTCTATCAGAGTTAGAATAAGGTCCTTTACTATCAACATATCTATTCGGAAATATTTCTTTAGTTGCTGGACTTGAAATTGATTCATGCACTGGTAATCTGTGTTCGGCTTCATTGTAACTATCTCTGTGGCGAAATTGAGTTGTGTGGTGGCCTGTTTGTCTGTATGAACGGCTGTTTTCATTGCCTCCTGGGTATTTTACGGACTTTGCTAATACCTTTGTTCCGATGTAATTAGGGTGGTAGAAATCACGGAACAGATTATGACGCAATGACCCATACGGCGTTAAGAAGCTATTGGTGTTATTTATAAATGTTCCGCCAATTAACGTACAATGCGACCGTAGAAGGGCATTTGTCTTGTCAATAACATCTGCAATTTCCTTTGAATGTTCAGTCGGAAGAATTGATGAAACAAATATTACAGCACGTGGCAGTTTATCTCTGAGCATTCTGAATAAAGCATTAACTGTCGAGTCACTGGTGTACCTTTTATTTTTGCATGAATTTATCCCAGTGTGGATTGTCACCTTATTAATCTCTGGTCGAACGGGCTCGGAAGCCATCCAATTTGTTAACCCATCAAATGTTTGTCCTGGTTGTACAATTTTATACACCTGTTCCCCTCTTAAAGCAAGTTTCTTTGTGTCGATGCCTCGAATGACCGAGTCGCCCATCAGTAGGTGTGTTGTCCCTTCGGGTAAATTACCACCAACCTCAAAAAGTCGACCGTGAGCCGAACCTCTCAGCTTATGTTTAATCTGCCAAGAGTTGTCCTGTTTTTCCCGTTGATAACAATCGACACTTCCGCATTCACTGTTCAACGTGGACAGTTCGTTAAACTTGTTGGAAGTAGTAACACTGGGTGTGTCGTAAACTGGAGTGAAATGAATTCTGTCACTAGTCATTGCCTTGCCTGGCGCTGAATGCACTATACTACCGGGTATTACTTTGTCAGGGCTATTGTCTGTTGCCGGTTTTGAACTGTTCAAAAGTAAGTCCTCGTGTGTGCGTTGTATTCCGAACTCAGATGTCATACTGTGCTCCACAGTTTGGAAATAGCCCTCCTCTGTGTTTGTCTGCTGTGTCTGTGAATTTGTAAATGCATGTTTCTTAAACTTTTCCATTTGCGCCACTTTGATGTTGAGGTTTTTTAATTTCGATTTCAACGAATTGACTTCAGTTTTTAAGTTTTGATTGTCCCGTGTCATAGTTTCCATGTGCTTTTCCATGTATTGAACTTTTTCTATGATTTCTTGAGAGACAGCAGCAGGTATATTTGCACTCGAACTCTGTGTTTGCACGTTTTGAGTTTCCTTTAACTCAGACTGTGAATGTTTCAAGTCTTCAATGGTACATTGAATTTCCTCAACAGAATGTTGAAGATCACATAACGATTGGGGGTCAATGTGATTATTTGAGTAACCAATTTTATTTTCCAGAGCACACATTCCCACTGGTATTTTAAAAGAAAATCTTTTTCGAAGAGTTTTGGCAGGCGTGCTGACGATTTTACTTTTCAATTTACTTCTAGTGCACCGTTCATTTGTTGATGTGGAAATGAACTGAATAAATGGATCAACGTCGAGAGGATCGTCCGTTGAAAAAGCTGTACTGTAGATGATCGGTAATTCTTTTGTGATCCACCACCGAATATTTTGTTTGGAGCCCTGAATTAACAATTTGTTGTTCGTGCGATAAATGTGGATTCTAACACTTTGTGTCCCATTCTTTAGAATTCGTATCTGATCTTCCACAACAGTTCCACTTTGTTCCTGTGCGTGTTCCCAGGTCGCGTTGTCAGCCGGTTTGTCCAATTCCGTATCCCAATACCTTTCTCGAATAGCAATACGATAACATTCAATTTTTTTAGTGTCCAACGTTAAAACAATGGATTTACCTTGATTTTTTATCTCGACAAATGAAATGTCGTCCATTAATGAATTTGTTTTCTTCGAAACAATCTTTTTCACATTCAAGTTGTAATCCTTAGTTTCGGTAATTTGGACTGAATTTGCATTGGTATTTTGTAAGGGTGAATTTGCTTTTCTTGTGTGTTGCTCGGGTGAGTTTATACTTTTCGGTACAGTTGAGTGTGTGTCATCGCAACTTGTAACATTATCTTGGAAAGTATTTTCACTCAAACGAAATGTTGGGCTTTCGAAATCAGTAACAGTTGGGCTTGCGAACTCAGTAACAGTTGAGTTTCGGAATTGAGAGCCGTCGTCCACTAAATTTTCACCACCTAACATAACACAATTTTCTCCCGATAATTCCATTCTGGTTAATAATAGTTCCGTATATCTTCGTTTAACATACTAAATTTTGAAATTATTCCTTCAATTGTTCATTGAAATATACAGTTTCTGTGTTTTAATCTTGTGTTCACAATTATTCTATTTCGTTAAGCTCTTACTTGATTCTGTTAATTATTTCATCAGATGTCAGTGGCCACCATAGTAAGTTTGATAGGATATTCTATTACATTATCGAGCAATCGAGAAACACGTCTTCACTCTCTGTTGATGGTTCTAGAGTCTTCTCCTGGATATGAAACGTTGATATATCCTCTTTTACAATGTCCGCACAGATAAATACGGATAAATACGGGTCATTTAACAGAATGAAACAAAAAAAAAAAACGTTACTGTTTTCACGGAGAATTTTTCACGACGTCCATTTTGATTCGTGACGTTATGACCAAGTTTTAACCCTCACCCAGTAGTCGTTCCTTGACTTGGAGTACCCTCAACTTGTACATGCTCATTGAAATACCAAGACTCAAGATTCCGCCACGTCTCTTATCAGACACTCAGTCTGTGGTTGATCTTCACACATTTAGAGCATAATATGATACACTAAAATCACCACACAAATACTTTGAAATTAACCCCTATTGGCCACAAATGATAGTAATGTAGCATTTTATCTTCGAGATTGACTAACTTCAAGCGCTAATTTCTCTAATTACAATGTTGTTGTAACAATTATTTTCGTATGCATAGATGCAACAATGCTTGCAGAAGAAAGTTACTGTTTAGTTTTTAATCTCATCTTTAACCCTCAGGCACACTGAGGGTAAGATTTCCATTCGTAAATGCTAAAATTAGTCAACTTTGGTTACATTTTACTGTCATTTTGAAAAGGGTTAATTTTAGATACTTTGTTTTGCTATAGGCAGAGATGCTTAATGAACAAATCCGCTGCTGTAAGTTATGCTTTGGGGCTTAACCCAACATATGCTTTGGCCACGTAAAGAATAGCATTGGCTGACAAAAATTGATTTTCAGTGAATTTTGCAATCATTTGTACTCATTTCCTCTAATTGCCAGGTTGTTTTAGCAATTATTTTGGTATGGATAGATGCAACAATGATTGCAGAAGAAAGTTACTGTTTACTTTTTAATCTCAAGATGTAACCCCCAAGCAAAATGAGGGCGTGAATAAGAGAATCGTGAGAGAATGCCAAAAATAGCCAACTTTGGATGCCTTTTGTCTATCATTTTGGAAATGGATAATTTCAAGCACTTTGCTTTGCTATATGTAGTCTGCATTTTCACATTGGAAAGTTGGGAAAGCCTGTAATTTGTCCAACAAATTACAATTCTCTAGTTTTCTTCCCCCCAACCCCCTTTTTTCAGTGAATTTTGCAAACATCTGTACTCATTTCCTCTAATTGCAAGGTTGTTGTAGCAATTATTTTGGTATGGATAGATGCAACAATGATTGCAGAAGAAAGTTACTGTTTACTTTTTAATCTCAAGATTTAACCCCCAAGCAAAATGAGGGCATGAATAAGAGAACCGCGAGAGAATGCGAAAATTAGCCAACTTTGGATGCTTTTTGTCTATCATTTTGTAAATGGTTAATTCGCTTTGCTATATGTAGTCTGCATTTTCACATTGGTTGGGAAAGCCGGTAATTTTTTCAACAAATTACAATTCTCCAGTTTTCTTTTTTTTTTCCTCCGTGAATTTTGTCTGTTGAACTGCTCAAAAACAAGCTGTAATATTTTTACCAAATTTGGCATACTTATGTAATGTCATAAAATCTAGTGAAATGCGGTATCGTCATGTCTGTGAAAACGCGTATTTTCAAAATATTCTGCCAAAACATTCAAAATTTTAACATTTTTCGAAAGTCTCAAAACTGTTTACAGTTATTTAGCTCAAATTTTCCATACATTAAGAGCATAATATGATACACCACAATAACCACCCAAATCTTTCAATATTAACCCCCACTGGCGAAAAATGACATTAATATAGCTTTTTTCTTCAAAGTTGTCCAAATTCAAGGGCAAATTTCTCTAATTATAAGGTTGTTGTAACAATTATTTTGGTATGGATAGATGCAGCAATGTTTGTGGAAGAAAGTTACTGTTTACTTTTTAATCTCAGATTTAACCCTCAAGCACAATGAGGGCGAGAATAAGAGTATCGTTTGAAAATGCCAAAATTGACCAAATTTGGTTGCATTTTCTATCATTTTGGAAAGGCTTAATTTCGAACACTTTTCATGTACGTATTCACAATTGACTACCGCGCATATTTGCTGTTGTAAGTTTGGTTGTACAGTTTAACCATATCCCATTCTGGTTGCATAAAAGTAGGTACCATCCAAAAAACTCATTTTTTTTCAGAATTTAATAAGTTTAGGTGACGATTTACTCCATTTTTAATTGATTGAGCTCTGAGTGTTTTCTATAGCTGCATGCAGCAGTCAAAGTATGACAAATTTTGTTTTATATGTTATTATTAAAAGTTTAACCCTTGGCAGATTTGAGACTTCCCATAAGGGCACTGTCGGAATAATTGTTATTTTCACCAACTTTTACATGCAATTTGTCAGCACTGGAGCCATATTGTCTCAAAACCTTTCCCATGAGAAGATAGGGCATTCACACAAGAAAAATGTTGCTGTTATATGTTTTATTCCAAGGTTTAACCCTCACCCAGTTATCAGGCCTTTAATTGGAGTACCCTTAACTTGTACATGTTCATTGAAATATTAAGATTCAAGATTAGTCCATGTCTCTTTTCAGACAATCAGTCTGTGATTGCTGTTCACACTTTAAGACCATAATATGATACACTAAAATCACCACACAAATACTTCAAAATTAACCCCTATTGGCCACAAATGATATTAATATATCATTTTATCTTCAAGATTTACTAACTTCAAGGGCAAATTTCTTTTAATTGCGAGGTTGCTGTAACAGTTATTTTTGTATGCATAGATGCAACAATGCTTGCAGAAGAAAGTTACTGTTTAGTTTTTTAATCTCGTCGTTAACCCTCAGGCAAATAAGAGTAAGAGTACCATCCGAAAATGCCCAAATTAGCTAACTGTGGTTGCATCTTCCTGTCATTTTGGAAAGGGTTAATTCTAAACACTTTGGTTTGCTATAGGTAGAGATGCCTAATGAACAAATCCTCTGCTGTAAGTTATGCTTTGGGGCTTAACACAACATAAGCTTTGGCCATGTAAAGAATAGTACTGTCAGAAAAAAATTGATTTTCAGTGAATTTTGCAAACATCTGTACTCATTTCTTCTAATTGCACGGTTGTTGTAGCTATTATTTTGGTATGGATAGATGCAACAATGATTGTAGAAGAAAGTTACTGTTTACTTTTTAATCTCAAAATTTAACCCCCAAGCAAAATGAGGGCATGAGTAAGAGAACCGTGAGAGAATGCAAAAATTAGCCAACTTTGGATGCTTTTTGTCTATCATTTTGGAAATGGTTAATTCGCTTTGCTATATGTAGTCTGCATTTTCACATTGAAAAGTTGGTAAAGCCGGTAATTTGTCCAACAAATTACAATTCCCTAGTTTTCTTTTTTTTCCTCCGTGAATTTTGTCTGTTGAACTGCTCAAAAACAAGCTGTACGATTTTCGCTAAATTTGGCATACTTATGTAATGTCATAAAATCTAGTGAAATGCGGTATCGTCATGTCTATGAAGACGTGTATTTTCAAAATATTCTGCCAAAACCTTCAAAATTTTAACATTTTTCGAAAGTCTCAAAACTGTTTACAATTATTTAGCTCAAATTTTCCACACATTTAGAGCATAATATGATACACCACAATCACCACTTTAATCTTTCAACATTAACCTCCATTGGCCAAAAATGACATGAATATAGCTTTTTTTCTTCAAATTTGACCAAATTCAAAGGCAAATTTCTCTAATTACAAGGTTGTTGTAACAATTATTTTGGTATGTATAGATGCAACAATGATTGTGAAAGAAAGTTACTGTTTACTTTTTAATCTCAGATTTAACCCTCAAGCACAATGAGAGCGAGAATAAGAGTACCAATTGAAAATGCCAAAATTAGCGAACTGTGGTTGCTTTTTCTATCATTTTGGAAAGGGATAGTTTCAACACTTTTCATGAAAGTATTCACAATTGATTACCGAGCATATTTGCTGTTGTAAGTTTGGTTGTAAAGTTTAACCCTATCCCATTCTGGTTGCATAAAAGGAGGTACCTTAAAAAAAAAACTCCCATTTTTTCAGAATTTGATAAGTTTAGGTGACGATTTACTCCATTTTTAATTACTTGAGCTCTGAATGTTTTCTATAGCTGGATGCAGCAGTCAAAGTATGACAAATTTTGTTTTATATGTTATTATTAAAAGTTTAACCCTTAAGAGATATGAGACTTCCCATAAGGGTACTGTCGGAATAATTATTATTTTCGCCAACTTTTACATGCAATTTCTCAGCCATATTTTCTCAAAACAGTTCCTGTGAGAAGATAGGGCATTTATCCAAGAACAATTTTCCAGTTACATGTTTTATTCCAAGTTTTAACCCTCACCCAGTTGCCGTGCCTTGACTTGGAGTACCCTCAACCTGTACATGTTTATTCAAATACCAAGATTCAAGATTCCTCCTGGCTCCATGTCTCTTATCAGACACTCGGTCTGCGATTGGTGTCCACACACTTAGAGCATAATATGATACACTAAAATCACTACACAAATATTTTAAAATTAACCCCAATTGGGCACATATGATATGAATATAGCATTTTATCTTCGAGATTGACTAACTTCAAGCGCAAATTTCTCAAATTGCAAGGTTGTTGTAACAATTATTTTTGTATGCATAGATGCAACAACGCTTGCAGAAGAACGTTACTGTTTAGTTTTTAATCTCATCTTTAACCCTCAAGCACGATGAGGGTAAGAGTTCCATTCGAAAATGCTAAAATTAGCCAACTTCGGTTGCATTTTCCTGTCATTTTGGAAGAGTTAATTTTAAACACTCTGTTTGCTATAGGTAGAGATGCTTAATGAACAAATCCGCATGCAACAATGATTGCAAAAGAAAGTTACTGTTTACTTTTTTATCTCAAGATTTAACTCCCAAGCACAATGGGGGTGAGAATAAGAGTACCGTTATAGAATGCCAAAATTAACCAACTTTGGATGCTTTTTGTATATCATTTTGAAAATGTTCCATTTTCACATTGGAAAGTTGGGAAAGCCCGTAATTTGTCCGACAAATTACAATTCTCTAGTTATTATTAGTATTATCACCAATTCTATCATCAGCAATAGGAATAAATAATTTATCCTCAATTAATAAAAAAACAATTACCTCAATAATTAATAAGCAACATTACCTGTAATTAATAACAGTTATATTTATATTTATTTATTACTATAATCAATTAACAGATAATAATAGTCAAATAATTAATTATTACAGTAAAAATCAACCATCAATTACTAATCAGGTAATTAATATAACAGAAACAGTAACAACAATGATATCATCTGTGTGACAATGGCAACGTTATTATTCCACTCAGTATTGCGACGTCTCAGAAATTTCTCAAAGTCATAAAGGAGGAGAAGAAAAACCAGCCGTTTCTTACAATTTTTCAAAATTTCCCATTGGAATAACACGTAGCAAAACGACGATAATGGGAAAATTACAAATCATGGCATGCCGAGGTCGCGGCACTTCACAAATTCCAACGGGAAATTTGTATGGAAAAAAGGTCTCCGAGAACGTCTTTTCTTGCCCACTTACCGTCTCTTACAATTCTTTAAAAAATTTCCCCATTGGATTAACACTGAGCAAAATGGCGAAAATTGTAAATCTGAGGTATGTCGTGGGCTCAAAATGAGTAGGCCTAAAATGAAAGGAGGAAAACCCACCTTTTTACAATTCCCCACAAAAAACCCCAAAAACACTGAGCAAAAAGGCGATGATGGGGAAAAAATTCATTTTCGCAAATATTTTACAACTTCCAATGGGAAATTTGTATAGACAAAAGGTCTCCAAGGACGTCTGTTCTAGCCCACTTCGAGTTTATTTTTTTTTTTTCTGAAATAATCCCCATTGGATTAACCTTAGCCGATCTCTCCTCGAAAACGAGGCCAGGCGAAAATTGACTATTTTTTTAAAGCTGGGCTCGAAAATTTTCACGCCAGAGGCGGTGGAAGCTCGATAAAAGTGGAGGCGCACACATTTTCAAGGCTACCATGGTGGTTCAGTCCAATGGGAGAAAAATTTATAATTCTATATCGGTAAATGTTTAGATGAGCATGCCGCTGTGTGGGCATCTTCCCACCCAAAGGCTAGCTAGAGTAGAAGAAACAGACTGAACCGACCGAAGGTAGGATTCATCAGCCAAATGTTGTTTGGGTTTGCAAATAGTATATTGCAGGAATGACTGTATATTGGCACGTTTGCATGTACCGATTTTAACTCATTGTGTAACCACGCAACATGTCTGTGGAAAAAAGTGGAGGGATACGTGCCTCCTTTGCCCAATGGTTGCGCCGCCTCTGTTTCAAGCTACATTCCCATTGCTTTTAAGCTTAATTTTTTAGTGGGCTCGAAAGGCATTGCTTAGTTGGCTCGAATCAGCAATTTTACTCTACTGAGGACTATTAAAAATCTTTACATTCACAATTCTTTTGTACATAGTATTGATACTCTAAGTATGGTGAGATTGAAGTTTGTTCAAATCAAATCCCTGGGCACATATTTGAGCTCCCTGTGTGAACTTGAATTTTAACACAGCACAGCATGGGGAATATTCTTCAAAGATCTTCTTCGGATCCACCAGTAACTTTTAATAGTTGGCATATAACATTAGTATGGTCCTAGATTAAAGTTTGTTCAAAGTGTCACTCTTGACTGATTTTGATCGGCACCAGGGGAGTTTGAAATTTAGGACAGAACCCGAAAGAGAATTTACTATTTGTTTAAATGAACTGTGCCAACAAATGACTTCGCTGGTAAACTTGAGCTAGATGTAAAGGTGAGTAAGCTACATAAGATGAATGGGGTGCCACTTGGGGTTCCACTTGAGGCCTGGGGAGAGGGGAGTCTGGTCCATTGGACATTTCGTTTTTGTTTGAGAACAAGATTAGGAGGGTTTCGATTGATTTTGAAAACACTTTCATCCTTGGTGGTGATGGGGAGTGGGATTGGTTCTTGTGGATCAACTGGGTGATTTTTTTCTTTTTGCTTCATAGTGAGTTTTGAAGGGCTTCGACTGATTTTACTCGAAAAAAGAGGAAAATATCACACAACAGACCTTTCTCCCGCCACCCCAACTCGCATAGCTAAATTAGATTAAATACATTAACATGTAGATGCTTAATGATCATAAATCCTTCTTTAAACAATTTATTAGGTGAACGATTAAGACCCCTTGGGCCTCTTGTTTATTAAAACTTACCGTAATTGACCCCTGAAAATTGTTCCGCTTCCAACGTATCTTTCAGGTCTGGATTTTACAGATACAATTAGCGCGAGACATCCGTCGCTCTGACGTAATTACGTTGTCATCACAGCACGGGGGAAGGTGAAGATCGCCTATGTTGACCGATTCCCTCAAGAAAAATGTCATTAGATGTTGACGATGACAAGGACCAGCTCTCCCCATCGACACAGAGTAAGATCAGTTAACTATAACCACTTTATGTCCCGTCTTAACTCAAACTTGTTCGAAAATCGATCCTCACAGAAAATTCCTGTTTATCCCATTTGTTTTCCAGTTTTTATGGGGGATTATGTCTATGACTCATTTACTTTTTTTTGTTACTCAAAATTACTGTAGACTAGTGTCTGTACCGAACCCACCTTCGGTTGAAATAAACACGGCAATAAAACAAAGTAAACCAAATGACTGAGTTTTCATGTTCCGATTATTTGGAATAAATTTCTTGTTACCATGCTTTTGTCTTGATTTATGATCGCAACATACTCCATAATTCTCGACGATTTATTTCATTCTCGAAATTAATGAGATTGGCGTGTAAAAATTAAAATTGCAGTTTGCATCGGGAACGTTCAAACGGTTCATTTGTCAACAAGCCCATTTTGAGTCACCGGGAGAGTTCATTTTTTGGAGCAGGTAAGATGTGTCTTCAATCATTTTCGGCCCGTGCAAAAGAATAGCACCGTTGTTTGCATGCTTCCTGTTAAATTAAATTAAATCTGAAATTAGGCCTATGTGCCTTGATAGGTAAAGATGAGATGCCCCACCAACCAATAATTAATATCCAATAACAAATGACCCAACATGACAACAATCAATAAATTGAATAATTTATTAATATTAACCAGTAAAAAAATCTCAATGATTGTAATTTTGAAATAGCCTACTCTGCGACTCTATCAAAAGTCAGGACCGATAGGTCCACGGCACTGGCGACAGTCAAGTCACAGAAAATATTTTCGAACTTTATAATTATATGCCAACGCGAACAGCGATGGTGTTGGGGTAGGGGGTTAATGTTCTGTCAACTTTTGGAGACTGGTGGATAATATGGGTGGTTTGCAATTTACTTTGACTAATTTTCTCTTTTGCAAAAAAAAAAAGAGAGAAAAAAAAAAAACAACGATGTCGAGGGTTAGCATCACCGCCTAAATGTTAAACTTAAAGAACAGCAGTCTCAGTAACCTGTTTTTTTACAAAACTTGTTTCGTTATTAGTAATATTACACAATCAGATTTTTCCGTGGCACTGAAAGTGTAGCCTAAAATATTTGTCTTGGTGGCTCAGTCCTTCGCACGTTAACGGGTTAGGTGGTATGGGTTTTAATTGGTGTGCTAAGGATGCAAGATATGCATGGTGGGCGGGTTGTACGTGCATTGGGAGTTGTTTGGTTGATGATAATTGGGTCGTTGAACAGCGTTGAAGGGAAGAAAATCATTCTGGCGTTCCGCTGCTCTCGTGCAACATCACATTTTTAAGGAGTACAGTTGGATACGACAGTTTAGGGGTGTGCCTGGAGGGAGGGGGGAGGCTTGGCGTAGAGCAAAATTTCACCAACATTTGTCCATGTATCATTATTTGTTTCTAATATTTTGTTTTTGTTTTTTCATTGTATTGATGAGGTTCGGCATCAACCCCGGAGATGGCAAGATTGCCTTGGCAATCCGAACACAGGGTTTTCCAGAGTGAATTTTTTCAAAACGAAATACTAATTTTTTATCTCTGGTTTTTCTATCTGGCCGGCTGAGCCGTCGATGAAGGGTTTATATGGTTTAAGTATAGTGCTTGAATAAACTGCCGGTCTGTGAGCAGCACAAGGCCTTTTTGCCAGTTTTCAGTTATGTGTTGTCGTCCTTGAGTAGTCAAGACTGAGGCTTCACTTGAGCCTATTCAATGTCAGCTTGGTAATGAGGCCTAAATTCGTCGGTTACAGGGGGAAAACAGCTTATGCAGTGCAAACTTTAGGAACTCTGGAACTTTTAGCGGGAGAGTCAACTACTGGATAAAATTTCCAACGTCACTCCCCTCCTACCATTTAAAACAAAAATGGCATTGATATACAAATGTGTGACAGTGATGTCTATTTAATGTTGATATTTTCTTTATCATAAGTTTTGTATCAATTCCCGCTCACGGGTGTGACGGGACAGGAACAGTAATTTTCCTGATTATTCATTCCTTTTCCTCATTTATTGTACCAACCCCTCACATTGTTCCTGGAAAGACTTCGAAGATGGCTTTCTGTGCATCAGTGTCATAAATTGATATCGTCAGTGGAAAAAACAAAACAAATGAGTTTTGCATCAATTCCTGCTCACCTCCATCACTCAGTTAGCCTAATGACAATTGTACCTAGTGATAAGTATTTGTTTTGTTCTATTTTAGCGACAGTAATTTTCCTGATTATCCATTCATTTTCTTAGATTATTATACCAATCTCTGACATTACTCCTTTACTTTACTGTATTCGTTATAATTATTTTCTGTAAATAAATCAGTAGCCTGCATTTTTAAGAGTTGTTTAATAACCCATTACCTAACGAATCGCCCGCATCCGCCCGCGTAATATGCAAATTGAGCAGTTGAAAAAATTAATTTTTTCAAAATATTTCAACAAAACCATATCATGTGACCCCTCATTGGAACGAGCTCGTTGAGCTCGTTCCAGTGACGGTCACATGATATGGTTTTGTTGAAATTTTTTGAAAAATTTAAAAAAAATGATATTTTAAATAATAAATTTTGATATCGTCTGCGTTGGGTAAAAGGTGAAGACTTCTCCTACACAATTTGGGTTGAGTTCTCCTAAACTAGTTTTGGACCGAATTCTCCAGTGGACCGAGTTCTCCTAAATCATTAGGGCCGACTTCTCCGGGGCGGGAGCTTCTCCAGGGCCGACTTAGCAATGAGCAGAGTCCTCCTGCACCCTGGTCAAGTGGTGGCGGGGGGGGGGGGGGGGGGGGGGGGGGGGGTAACGTGTTTTCGCATTGAAGTTGAACAAGCTACTGAGAAAAGCTTCCAACATTAGTGCCCCCTTCTACCATTTAAAACAAAAAATGATATACAAATGTGTGACAGTCGTGTCTATTTAATGTTGATATTTTATTCATTATATTGTGAGCGGGAATTGATGCAAAGCTTTAAGCTTTGCATCAGTTCCCGCTCACGGGACAGCGACAGCAATTTTCCCGATTATTCTTCAGTTTTATTCATTTATTATACCAATCTCTGACATTGCTTCTTGGAAAGCGTAGATGGCTTTCCATGAATCAATCTCGTAGCTTGATATCGTCAATGGACAATACATATTATGAGTTTTGCATCAGTTCCCGCTTTCCTCCATCAATTAGCGACAGAGATTTTCCCGATTGATTTATTCATTCGTTTTCTGCATAAATTTATTATACCAATCTCTGACATTGCTTCCTCCAAATCTTTCGTAGGTGGCTTTCAAAGCTTGTCATAGCTCGATATCGTCAATGTTGCATCAATTTCCGCTCACCTCCATCAAATTAGCGATAGTGATTTTCCTGATTATTCATTCTTTTTCTGCATTTATTATACCAGTCAGAGTCTCTAACATTGCTTCCTGGAAAGCTTTCGTATATGGCTTTCAATAAATCAATGGGCAGCGCGGTGGCGGCGGCGGCTCACCTGTTTTGGAATTGGATTTCAAACTTAAAGGTCCATGATTCGATCCCTGCCAGGGGTAGCTGCGTTGTGTTCTTGGGCAGGCACTTCATTCCCATTGCCTACGTGGGGGCACGGTGGCGCTGTGTACTAAGGCAGTATACAGCACGTCGATGGTGCACTTGTCTTCAACCAATGCTAACCCTGCTTGTGTGGAATTGGTACGTTAGGGAGTCTGCAGATACACGCCGTTATTCGGCGGTTCTCTCCGGGTACTCCGGCTTCTTCCACCCGTAAAACTGTCTGACACAAGTTAACTGACCTTGGCTGCCGAAAGTGTAGTTAAACTCCGGTAAATAAATAAAAAATAAATAACATGAATCAATGGCATAGAATTAGATTGATAATGTCAATGAAAAAAAAACAAAACAAATGAGTTTGATATCACTTCCTGCTCACTTTCCTCAATTTATTAATGACAGTTGTGTCTGTTTAAAATTGGTAAGTATTTGTTTTGCTCTATTTTAGCGACAGTAATTTTCCCTATTATTCATTCGTTTTCTTCGATTATTATATCAATCCCTGACATTGCTTCCTTACTTAGCTGCATCTGTTATTATTTTCTGTAAATAAATAAGACACTTTTTATACGCCCGTTTAAAAAAACGGTCGTATTATGTTATCAGTCTGTCTGTCTGTCCGTCTGTCCGTCCGTAAACAATTTGGTTTCCGCTCATTTAAAGTCGAACGCCTTAACGGATCGACATCAAACTTTCAGAAGTTGTTTTTAGCCTTAAAATACAGGTCAAGGTCGATATTGGTGTTTCTCAGTCCATCTGCTGCAGAGATATGGCCCTTTAAAAACACAATTTTTCCCAAAAAAATGGTTTCCATTCATTTAAAGCTGAACGCCCTGACAGACTGACACCAAATTTTTCAGATGTTGTTTTTAGCAATGAAATACAGGTCAAGTTCGATATTGGTGTTTCTCAGTCCATCCACTGCAGAGTTTTGGCTCTTTGAAAACACAATCTTTCGAAAAAAATTGGTTTCCCTTCATTTAAAGTCGAACGCCTTGACGGGTCGACATCAAACTTTCAGATGTTGTTTGTAGCAATAAAATTCAGGTCAAGTTCGATATTGGTGTTTCTCAGTCCATCCGCTGCAGAGTTATGGCCCTTTGAAAACACAATTTTTGAAAAAAAAAATGGTTTCCATTCATTTAAAGCCGAACGCCTTGACGGATTGACACCAAAGTTTTCAGATGATGATTTTATACACCCGTTTGAAAAACAGGACGTATTATGTAATGGTCTCTCCGCCCGTCTGTCTGTCTGTCCGTCCATGGACACATTTCGTTTTCGGACGATAACTTTAGTTGTAATGGTTTGAGCTGAGTTAAATTTGGCATGTGGATCTAATATGACAAAATACAGGATGGGTTCGATTTCCGTTTCTAGCGGCCCATTTGCAGTAGAGTTATGGCCCTTTATTTATGGGAATTTAGCCCAACTTTTCGTTTCCGGACGATAACTTTAGTTTGCCTTGACCGATTTATTTCAAATTTTCAGTTTTTCGTTTTTGATCACACAATACAGCTCAAGTTCACTTTTGACCACAATCGCATATACCTTTCTAGAGTTATTCCCCTTGAATGATTGCAAATTTGTGGATTTTGTGGTTTCCGGATGATAACTTTAGTTTGCCTTGACCGATGTTTTTCAAATTCTCAAATTTTGTTTTTGACCACAAAGCACAGCTCAAGTTCACCTTTGGCCATAATCGCATGTACCGTTCCATAGTTATTCCCCTTGAATGATTGCAAATTTGTGAATTATGTGGTTTCCAGATGATAACTTTAGTTTGCCTTGACAAATTTGTTTCAAATTCTCAGATTTTGTTTATGACCACAAATCACAGCTCAAGTTCACTTTCGGCCAAAATCGCATGTACCTTTCCAGAGTTATTCCTCTTGAATTTATGCATTTTGTGTTTTCCGGATTATAACTTGAGTATGGCCCAACTGATTTTTTATACGCCTGTTGAAAAACCATCGAATTATGGAATCAGTCTGTCTGTCTGTCCATTTGTCCATCCATTTGTTCATCCGTTGGTCTTTCCGTTCGTCAACATTTGGTTTCCAGATGATAACTTTAGTATTTTTTTTCGATTGACTCCTAAACTTGGTATGTGGTTTAATCAAAACAAAAGAAGGTCAAGTTCGAATATGGGGTCAGTTCTAACTTCGAAGTTCCCCTGAATTATGGACCTTGTTGGACATAGAATGCATCAAATATTTCGTTTCCGGATGATAACTTTTATTATTTGTTTTCCGATTGGTTCCAAACTTGGTACGTTGTTTAATCACAACAAAATACAGGTCAAGTTCGAATATGGGGTTGGTCCAAACAATTTTCACCCTCACCCCCATCCATACCCCAACCGTTCAAAAATACAAAACGGGCGTATATTGTCCCGCTACGCGATGCTCTTGTTAAGATTTGTTAATTGTTTTTTTTTTTTAAATCTTTTTATCTAAGCACTGTAAGCAATTTACTTGGTTACCTCGTCAACTTCTAACAATCGTCTTCTTCGGGGTTCTCCGATGGGTCGAGTTTTCCAAACAATTTGGGCCAACTTCTCAGATGGGCCGAGTTCTCCTAAATTATTTGGGCCAACTTCTCCTGGGGGCCGACATTTTCGGGGCCACTTCGCAATGGACCGAGTTCTCATGTTCCCTTGTCAAGTGGTGTGAAAGGGGGTGGTGGGTAACGTGTTTTCTCATAAAACAAGAGTGGATGGAACACGACAGGTATAGCCCAACACAAATAGTCAGTAGTGTTGCGTGGATTTTAAGTGTGAGGTAGGACGGGCAACGTGTTGTAAGTGTTTATAACATGTTCAGACAGCTGTTTGTGATTTTGTCGTAATTACAATTTACAAATAGCATATGAGTCACCAAGGTTCGTGTCGTCTGAGAATTATTTTCAACAATTTCTTTTAAAAAAATACGATTTCCTATTATCTAGGTACACAATTTATTGAGTCTCGCTTTCTGGTTACTATCATGGGACAGTAAAAATCAAAGACGTAGCCTAAATGAGGTGTGTTGTGTGGCGTAGAGGGCGGTGGGGAGTTTTAACAACCCAATAAATTTTCCAATCAGGACATTTTCGCCTAGATTGGAGCTTCAGATTTCGATTCATTTTTGTAAGTGTTCATATATGCCTTATGGGAATGCATTTGATATATAAAATTGTGAAGGTCCCGAGTCAAGCTTATCAAATAGCGACTTGAAAGAGGATGTGATTGGGTGTTGCGCCGACTTCAGTCTTGATTGATTCGGACTCTGATCGAATCGGAGTCTACTGACTCGTATTCTTGGTCGATTCAGGCCCTCATTTTAATTCATTCGGATTCTCAGTCTGAACGCTTCAGCTGATTAATTTGCGAAAAATAATCATGGAATATAAATAACTGAGACCAGCGTCAGCATGTAGCGTATTGTATAAATAATTATGTACAATCAAAGAAGTTCAGAGATGGTATAGGTTTCGAATCAGCCTGAGTGGGGTCCGAATCCGCCTCGTTTCTGGCCCGAAACAGAAAAAAATTGTGTGTGCTTCAGTCAAAGTCCTATTCAGCCAACTTAGGATCATTAGCCAAGGTCACTTCCATGTGAATCACCTGTCGCGTGTGTACACTCTGTGGATCTGCTAATCTCGCACCATTTAGATGACACGTATTTAAACGAGAAGAAAACAAATACATTTTTCATGAATTGCCTTCACTCCGGAAGTACACAGCACGAACAACAAAAACAAGGGTGACAACTTATAAAGTAATCCAAAATTAATAGAGTTATTTCTCTTTGGCTGTAACTGCTATACTGCATGCTGCCTCCTCTTAAAATAAGTTCACATATAAAACGAAAGTCTGTCCCACGAGTCGAAACCAAGTTTATACACATAAATAGATACAAAAACTGCCTTCTCAAATGCACCATCCTGCACTAAATGGTTGTTATCGAACAACAAAGTCCTTGAAGTTGGCAGCCACATGTTGGTCCCTCACCGTTCTCTGTGATACATCACCACTGACAGTTGGCTTACTATTGCTGGATGTAAGGTTATGATCCACACTATCTCTGAACCCCAAATTGTCATCAACATCATCTCTTATCTCTGCGTCTACTGGCAAAGGCGGGTTCGTGAAGTCAGCAAGCAGTTATCAGTCAGCAATTCGAAATGTGAATTCAGTTAGCAGTTAGCAATTCGAAATGTGAAGTCAGCAAGCAGTTAGCAGTTAGCAATTCGAAATGTGAAGTCAGAAAGCAGTTAGCATTTCAAAGTGTCAAGTCGCGGATATTAGATGTGTCTTGACGATTCGCCCAGAGAACGTTTCGTACCTAGACATTTCGTACCAACAATACTTTTTGTAAACCTAAGAAGGATTGTTAGACAGAGGGATTTGCCTTCCCCGCTTGTTCGTTCGGTACTCAGAAAAAAGTCAGTAAGCAGTTAGCAATTCAGAATGTCAAGTCAGAAAGCAGTTAGCAATTCGAAACGTGAACTCAGAAAGCAGTTAGCAATTCGAAGTGTGAAGTCAGAAAGCAGTTAGCAGTTAGCAATTCATAATGTCAAGTCACGGATATTAGATGTTTCTTGACATTCCGACCAGAGGACGTTTCGTACAAAGACATTTTGTAAAGACAATACTTTTTGTGAACCTGAGAAGAACTGTACGTAATTTGCCTTCCTTCTTCTGTACCTAGGACGTTTCGTACCCAGGACGTTATCCACGATGAAGTAAGCAAGCTGTCCGGGAATTTGTTTTGTTAACCAGCACCTGCCGATTACCTCGCTTGCTTCTGTCGGTCCTAAAAAGCCAGTAAGCAGTTGTCAATTAGCGATTTAGAATGTGAAGTCAGCGAACAGTTCGCAATCTGAAATATGATGTCAGCAAGCCGTTAGCGGTCGAAATGTTGTAGATATTGAATGCTTCAAGACATTTCACATACAAGGCGTTTCGTAAATTTGTGATCAATCCGGATTCGAATCTGTGGTCGTTTCGTGCAGGAGATTGGACGTTGTTTACCCATATGTTGGTAGGAGGGGCTTGTACAAAATGTTGAAAACACGGAACACGAAAGGTACAGATCACTGAGTATGAATTTCCAAAGCTGAAATGGAATAAAATCGGTAATCGGAAAGGCTGTACGGATTACGAGCCTTCTTACTTTTAACGCTTTCCCCAGCAAAGTGGGGAAAAGCTCGTAGAAATATCCCTGAATAAACCTGCCAAGGTTAAGGTAACTCTTTACTGTCACAATAAAACCACACAAACATGGATATCGTCAGAACCGGCTCGCCAAGCCATTCTGATGATATCCACGTTTCTATGGTTTAACTGAAATATGTAATTGAAACACTGAGAATTTGGGGGATATAAGAAAAGTTACAACACTGTCTGTCAATGCATTCCAGTCGCGGATCGTTTGAGGTACATATGAATATTTATAAGTGCCAGTGTTGCACGTAATTAGTTTTACTAATTCGGATTTAGTGTGGCGTTATCTACATTTGTTCAATTTCAGTATTTTTATTTATGGGATGGAATGGCTACCAGGTCATACATAATGTAGTAAAGAAAATCAACGCGTTAGTCTCCTGTGATGGTTTCCAGCTGGGTTTTTTTTTATCAGGCTTGAAACACCACTCCTCTAATGTGGTTGTTACAAACGAATCTCACTATCCGTCGCTGAACACACTCAATTCTATTGATATCTTTTTATAGGTATGAGTTGTCCTAGAGTCTTGGACTTGCTTTAAAATGTGGTTATTTAGTGTGTGGTTGCATTCTGAAGGCTCTTTTTTTCCTGCTGATTGACAAAAAATAACATTTTGGTGGAATTTTATCCCCCAATTGTTCGCCCATTTTGTTAGTGATTTCAGATCCATTTGAAGTTCAAGATGATCTTGGAATGATTTTATTTGCCAATATACTAGCAGGCAATCGTCCACGAATATTCGTACTTGTGATGTAATACCTCTGGGTAGATTGTTATGTAAGATTACTTAAGTGGACCAGCGTCGAGCTCGGTTAATTAGTCTGTGGATGGGCGACCATTTACAAATTAATTCGGATTTCCGCGCTGTGTCCTTGGACAAGACACTTCATCACGATTGCCACATGAGGGCACGGTGACGCCGTGTGTTGAGACATTCTGCATTACGAGGTGCACATTTTCAAGCAATCTTACTCTGTGCTGTAGAGTGCGTAGTACTAATATGCGGTGCATAGTATGGTCTGATGTTATGACGTTGAGAGCTAGCAGGTGCTCCTCGTTGTTCGATGGTTCTCTCCGCCAATAAACCTGTCACCGACACAACATGACCCTGGCTGTTAAAGTGTCGTTAAATACCAATCAATGAATAAAAGAAAAATCGTTCATGTAGCACAAAAATAGTAAAGGTCCAAGAACTGTCTCTTGTAGGACTCCAAATTCAACTCGGCAAGAAGATGAGGACACCCACCCTCAACAATCACTCTATGTGCCCGTTCCATGGGGAAAAAGAACCAGTTCAGGATCTTACCACGAATGCCATAATTGTCATGGAGACGTTTTAGATGGGGAGCCGTGTCGAAAGCTTTAATAAAGTACAAAATCGCCATTATTATGTCTATTTGTTGTTGTTTTGTCAATCATTTTCACATCGAAGATGGTGATTATTTAGCTTTCGCAAGAGTTGCCGTTTCTGCAACTGTGTTGTAGTGAAATGGGGATATTGTACTTTTCCAGATGATCAAAGATATGGCGACAAATGGTATGTTGTAATGTTTTACAACAAACATTTGTAAATGATACCGGTCAATAATCGCTTGCCTCATGGGGATTTCCTTTCGTGAATTTTGTTGAAATGTTGGCATTCGTCCACTCCGAGGGCATGGTGTGGGTGAAACGACCCCCTCCTGAAGGTATGATGGATAGCAGGAGCCGATTCCTTAAAAACACTGCCGAAGAATGTGGTTAAGAATATTGTCCGGGCCGCCGGCATTTTTAACACTGAATTTATTCAGTAGTTTTTTAACACCCCAGGTTATAATTTAGATATGTGTGGAAAACGAATTTTATTTAATTTTGGTTGAGGTGAGTTTGGAACTTCTCTTGAAAACCCAGATTTGAAGTGAACCTTCTTACGTCTAATTCTTTACTCGGGATAGTGTAGAAAAGCTACTATAAATGGCTCCAAATAAACCCCCGAAGTCAGCACCCGGCAGTAACTGTTTACTACCCCAATGCAAATGCACAAACATGGATATCGCCAGAGTTGGCTCGCCAATCCATTTCTAATGCTATCCAGGTTTGTATGGTTTTATTGAAATATGGCATTTAAACATTCATAAGTTGGAGAAATAGAACAGAAAAATTCAATTTTTGTTAAAGATGTGTCAGGTATAGTGTCCGGTGGGGTTCGACACATTTTTTTCGTCAAATTTCAAAAGTAGTAGGATGGGAACGAGAACCCGCTGAGTTGTCGCTTTTTGTGAACCTGAGAGGCTCTGATGGGTGGCGTGACTTGCCCACCTCACTCACTTCTGTCGATACTCAGAAAAAAGTCAGTGAGCAGTAAGCAATTCAGAATGTGAAGGCAGCTAGCAGTTAGCAATTCAAAATGTGGAGGCAGCAAGCAGTTAGCAATCGAGCTGTGAAGTCATCAAGGCGTTTAGAGTTAGTAATTAGCAGTTCGAAATATGAAGTCAGCAAGCAGTTAGCAGTTCGAAATGTAAAGTCGCAAAGAAGTTTGTTTGAAGTTCGCAATTCGGAATGTGAAGTCTTGGGTGTTTAGGTTTTCTAGACGTTTTGTGCACAGGGCGTTTTGTGCCAAAACATTTCGCACCCACAGTTGGCGTTTTTACCCGAAGTCGTGGTCGCTCCCAGTCCAACGTCACTGTTGTTTTGTGTACGCAAGTGGACGTTTCGATTCATTATCTTGGGGCGGGGAGAGCGAAACGTTGAGAACACGACACACGGAACGTCCAAATGACTAGGTACCAAACGGCCAAAGGTGAAATGGAATGATATCGTTAATTCCATGGGTTTTGCGGAGTAGTCAGCCTCCTTACTTTTAACCCTTTACCCAGCAAAGCAAAGAAAGTGGCTAGAAATAACTCCCACCCCGACCCGAGGTCCAAAGTAACTGTTCACTGCCCAATAAAACTACACAAACATGGATATTATCAGAAACGGCTCACCAAGACATTTCTGTTGGTATAAAAGTTTGTATGGTTTTAATGAACTGTGTCATTCAAATATTGAGAATTTCGAGCAGAGATGGAATAAAATCGTTTTTTAGGGGGGAAGGTTGTGTAGAGTAAAGAGCCTCCTTTCTTGTAACTCTTTATCCAACAGTCAGGAAGTTATCGTCTTTTCTTTTTGTGAACCTGAGAGGGTCTGTGGAAGCGGAGACTAGTGACATTCACGGTAAGTGATAAGAGCAAAAACAGCAGGCACTGGGTGATTTATCGCAGTATATTTATCAAAATTATTTGTCAATTTATATCAGCTGGGCTGTCAATTACGTTTTTAGGTGTATGTGTAAAGTGTATTTATTAATGTAAGTTCAAAAGGACGTGCGGCCGTAACCTAATAGTCAAGTGGTACAAACTATAGATGGTTAAGCGTTATTAATATATATCCATGTGGTGTGAGATACAGGGTGGCAGAAGCTCCCTAAAAGTGTGTGTGTGTGGAGGGGGCACAAATTTTTAGGTCACACTGTTATCTGTTTATTTGTTTATTGGTGTTCAAGGTCATATATTCCTGTACAAAAAGATATAAACAACTCAAGATTAGCCAATCAGTAAAGGTCATATATGCCCACACAAAAAGGCTAATCATTGACCGCAACATAGATATAAACTCGAAAGTTTAGTAAATCATTTATAACCATGTTGTCCATTGTAGAGGACTTTTACCCAAGGCATTGGTTAATGGGTTGTATTCTACCAGCAAAGCAGGGCATGTTTAGCACTGCTTCACTTCCCGGGATCCCCACGGGGGTAAGTCGCTCTGTTGGCTGTTTATGAAATACTTTTTATTTCTGGAAATTATACTTCCACAATTGGAACGCCTTGGTAGAACGTTTCTGTCGATTTTGGAGGGGCAGATTTGTAGCTTACACCTGCCAGGAAATGGAATATTGTAAGAGAGAGGCCATGGTCTGAACCGGTGATGAAACATTTTGATTTTAAAACCCAAATAGATGCAATATCCTCGCATCTGGAAGCCTCCCCCTCCCCCCAACAACAACAAAAACATACACACCCACAAACACAAACACACTTTGTTTTTGCACAATCATTGTTTTCTGGTGTTTCTGTCCCCATTTTCCCCGGAAATGACCCAAAAAGTGGGTTGGGGCACCATATCGCCCACGTAACACCATCGGGAGCAAAAACCTATATGCCTACGTTGTTTAACATTTAGATGTTAATGATTATTGAAAATAGTAATGCGTTGCCCCCATCCCTTCGTCATAGGCCCATACCCACGGTAATTGCCCGTCAAAAACCTACTATAGGGCCAATGATATGAAACAGACCAGGTCCTGAGGTACTTCCTATTTGGGTACCAAGTCCATAGGGGCTGTGCCACAACTAACTCAGTTAACTGTTGATAACCATTTATTTACATCACATCACCAAAATATGAGTATGAGGGAGTCTGAAATACAAAATAATATGCGATATTGTATGATTTGTTTACAAAAATCACACTGAACATCAACTGGAAAGAAGCAGTGATTATTTCATCAAACATTATGCATAATGAAGTACACAGATCTCTATATCAGAGACGCAGATTGGCATTTAAATTGGCCTAGGAGCCTAGTCCTCTTAATTCTACAAATACTGAAGAACAGTGCTGAATATCATATGGAGCAGACTGGGTGTCCGCCTTGCCTGCACCTCGTTGGTAACGAGGTCCAGGGAAGGTGGAGGTCCAGAATGCCCATAATAACTAAAAGTGATTAACTCCATTTTCAGCACTATGGCTATAAACATAATACATCCAGCTTCATTGACTCCACACTATTTAAAATAATTCACCATCCTTTTTAAAAAAAATAAAACAACAAATAAATTAATTTAAACCCTTTGTACACACAGACACACACAGACAAAACAAACATAAACATCCTGTTCTTACCAGATTGTGGATCTGAGTCCCACTCTATAAATTCAAGATTTCACCAGTTCATCTCACAACTCATCCATTTCATTGTGCATAGAAGTGAGCTGAAAAATACAAACCCAAAACCATTCATGCAAACAGTTGTGTACATCGTTGGTGTTATTAGTTAGTGAATCGACGAAAATGCGAATATTTGATACACGATTCAAAGAAAGCAAGAAATAATGTTCAGAATACAAAATCGAGCCAGTAAATAATTGAGATGCGACCAGTACTAACCAAAATACCAAAAATCGATGTAAAATAACAAGATGACTTAATCAAAGATTCTTTCACCATCAAACCCTTAACTGATGTTTTCAAAATTCAAAACAAACCAATCCAAAATCTCCATCCTATCACGTGACCTGAAAACTACCCTAAAACTATGGATGCATGCAATGGCAACTCGTCAAATGTATCTGTGTCATACCACAAAATCACAACACATAGGGTCCTGCAAATTGAAATACAAATAAAACATTATCTAACAAAATGGCTAAAAATCTCATCTGCTACATACTCCTCCTTTCTGGAAAATGATGTCCCATCATTTAGCATTTTTTTGTTTTTACAAAACAATCTACAAGAAAAAATTATAGTAATTATTTCATGGTATGTGAAAGAAAATAATTCTTGTTAATTCAATTAATAAAAATCAGTGCAGCTACTCCACTTTATCATCTTTTAGCTACAAAAGAAATCATAAAATAAACAAATCACAAATTCTGCAATTCTTCTTCATCTGAAACAGTTATTAATCAATAAATCTGTTGTTCCTGTACACAAAAACGTTAAGTATACATTCCTAATTCTAGAATCACACCATGAATAAAAATCATAAAACTAATTATCAAGCATGGAGAATGTGACAGTGTAATCCATTTTATACCCCCTCTGAATAATTGTGTGCCCACAATATGAAGAGACTAAGGGTAATGAAAATGACTTCAATAGTTATATTTTATTTACAATATTATAAAAATTGTGAAAACAATCTATACATTCAAAATAGAAATTAAAGAAAAAAAAAAAAAAACTGTTTAAAATCACTTCATCACAGCTTTCCACCGTTGGTCAGCCATCTCAGTTGACACTGTAGTTAAAATTCCTGATGCTAATAATTTATCAAGCGCATCTGCTCTTTGGTCAACTGGTCTAGAAGAAATTTCACTGCAGTGATAATTGTCTAAATATTTTGGCCACCTCTTTACACGCTGTGACTTTCTCAGTTGTGGTGTTGGTTGTGTGTCATCTGATAATTGGTGCTCACTTACATTTCTTTGTTCTATTACCATTTGCTCCTGTATATTTGCTTCCTCTTCTATAATTCTTTCCTGAAGTCTACATTAGTGTTACTTCTTGATACATCAACATCTTCTATGTTTAGTGTTTGAACTGGGGGTTCAATTACACTAGTAACACTTTTATCATCATTCCTTTCCAAGTCAGATTTATGGGCGTCCCCACTTACATATGACCAAACGCCATAATCATCCTCTGACTCCGTATCATCTACAACGTCGTTAACTTTATATTCTTCTACTTTCTCTTCTGCTGCAGCAATCTTATCAACTTTTTGTAATCTGATCCTTGGTTTAGGAACAGGCTTAACTACTTTTTCTGAAGAATCTTTGAAAGAATTTTCTGATTCAGAAACAGGTTTTGTTTCTAAAATAGAGTCTGAGCCACTCTGATCTAGTAAAAGCAAATGGTTTCTGTGTAATGTTCTCTCTCTGCCATCTGGTGATTTAACTTTGAAAACAGGGATTTCATTGTTGGGTTGTTCTGTAACAAGAGAAACTTCTTCTTCAAATTTATCAGCAATTTTATGTTTCCCTTCGTGACTTAAAATTTTCACTAAAACTTTATCCCCAACAGTGATTTTAGATGCCTTCGCCTTCTTGTCATAATTTGTTTTCTGTCTGTCCTTTGCTTTACCTGCATGAATTTCAACTGTGTCTCTTGCAAATTTAATTTTTTTCTTCAGTTGATCAATATAGTCATCAGCAGATATGTCTACTCTATCTGTTGAATCAATTTCAAATTTTGCATCTATTGGTAACTTGGCTTTTCTACCAAACATCAATTCAGATGGGGAATATTTTGTTGTCTCGTGTTTTGTGCTGTTAAAGGCATAAACTAGAGAAGAGATGTATTTTTTCCAATCTGGTTTTTTATCTGGTTCCAATGTTCCTAATAAATTCAACAATATTCGGTTAAAACGTTCAGGACTTCCATTTCCACTTGGATGATATGGGGTTGTTCTAGATTTATCTATACCAAATAGTGTACAAAGTTCTTTTATGACATTAGATTCAAAATTTCGACCTTGATCAGAATGCAGTCTTGTAGGAATTCCATAATGAACAATAAAATTTTCATATAATGCCTCTGCAGTCGTTCTTGCAGACTGATTCTTAGTTGGAATTGCTAAAGCAAGCTTTGTGAAATGGTCAGTAATAACTAACACATTCCCCACTCCTCTGCTTGGTTCCAGTGTAAGAAAATCCATACAAACTAATTCAAGTGGATATGTAGACTCAATATTTACAAGTGAAGCTCTCGTGTTTGTGTCTGATTTTCTGCTGACATGCCTGGCCAAAAGAAGCGCTCTCTTAGTAGTGATAGTGTCCTATCTCTACCAGGGTGACCTATGTCATTGTGTAGGCCGAAAAGAACTTCCTTCCTGTAAACAGCTGATAAAACAAGTTGCAAAATAGTTGTCCCATTATCTGTAACTTCTCTGTAGAGTGTATTTCTTATAACTTTAAAGTTATTAAAACTTCTTTTCATAATATGGTCATCTTTGTCATAATAACCTTTTGGTAATTGCTTATCAATTTTTGCTCTAAGCCATTTACCAATAGTAAAATCATCTCGCTGTCTTTTTCTAATCTCGCGCAGCTCAATTTGTGCCAGTTGTGTAGAAGTATCGGTTGCTTCTATAATATTAAGAGAAGCTGAGGGTAAAACATCTACATAACTACTTACCTGTGAACAACTACATATACTTTTCACCGTATTATTATCAACTTTTATAAAATCAGAATTATCTGTGCTGATTTTATGATGTGGATATCTGGACATTCCGTCTGCATCTGCATTTCTAAATTCCGCTCGATACTAGATGTCAAAATTAAAAACACTGAGAGCAGAAACCCATCTTTGTCCAGTAGCGTCTAATTTTGCAGTTGTGAGAATATGAGTCAAAGGGTTGTTATCCGTGAAAACAGTAAAATGATTTCCCATCAAATAATCACAAAATTTGTCAGTAACAGCCCATTTTAAACAAAGAAATTCAAGTTTAAATGCAGGATAATTTTTTTCTGATTTTGTCAAAGACCTGCTTGCATAAGCAATGACTCTTTTCCGTGACTCCTGTTCCTGATATAAAACAGCTCCAAGTCCTAGCGTACTTGCATCGATATGAAGTTCAAATTTTTTTGTAAAATCGGGATATGCCAAAATTGGAGGATTGGTGAGTATTTCCTTTAAGGAATTAAAAGTATCTTGCTCCTGTTGTGTCCATTTCCATTCCTTTTTCTTAGCTTTTGTGCTCTTTTTAGGTGAAGATGGAGGTAAAAGCTCATTCAATGGTCGAGTGATTTTTGAAAAATCCCTAACAAAACGACGATAGTAGCCTGCGAATGCTAAAAATGATCTTAATTCATCTGCATTGGATGGAACTGGCCAATTACAAACTTTATCAATTTTCTCTGGATCCGTTTCAACACCATTTTCACTCACTATGTGACCCAGGAATTTCACATGTTTTTTATAAAAAAAAACATTTTTCTGCGGCTAACTTTAAATTGCACTCTTTTAGTCTCGTTAAAACTATATCTAGACGTTCAAGATGTTGCTCCAAACTATCAGCAAAGATCATTAGATCATCCAGATAAATAACACAGATTTTCATGTTTAATTCACCTAAACATTCCTCCATTAAACATTGATAAGTAGCAGGACAATTCGACATTCCATGTGGCATCCTAATAAACTCGTAAAATACAAGTGGTCCCACAGTAAAAGCAGTTCTTTCCTTGTGTTGTTCCTCAACCTCCACTTGCAAATATCCGCTCTTCATATCGATTGTACTGAAGTATTTACTATTACTTAGGCAATCAAATACTTCTTCTATACGTGGTAGAGCATAAGCATCTTTGACCGTTCGATTATTTAACATTCGATAGTCCACACACATTCTTAATTTTCCGTTTTTCTTGCGGACTAAAACAATATTTGAAGCCCAAGGTGACTTGCTTTTTCTAATTATTCCAGCTGCCAGTAGCTGTTCTAGATGCTGTCGAACTTCATCTACCATAGCTGGAGGAATTTGACGATATTTTTGTTTAAATGGGATATCATTAATCAAGTCCACTCTGTGTTTTATTAAATCACAGTTTCCAATGTCCTCATCATTTTTAGAAAAAACTGTCTCTATGTTTTTTAAGTAAGTCTGTTAATTTGATTGATGTTCTTCTGTAATTTCTGATTCAATGTGAACCTGGTTTAAAAAATTAAACTCCATGTCATTTTTCAATTTATCAAACACAGACTCATCAATTGCAACTGGTTGCATTTCGCAAAGAACATTTTTGGGTGAAATAGTTAAAGACTGTGTAGTTACATTTGAAATATTTACAAAAACTTCACCATTATTCTTGTAATCATATTGAACAACAGTTGGGGTTATATCAACAAAGTCAGGTAAATGGGAATGTTTTGTCTCTTGAATGATTGCATTTGTTCGGTGATATGGTAATTCTCTATCACAGTATCCTCTAACATTTATTGATTGATTAGGACCAACTATAACTTGTGTTGGTTCAGCTGATCTTACAATCGCTATTCTATTTTGGTTACGCTTAAGCTCTCTTTGCCGAAGTGATAAACATCTGAAGGACAAATACCAAGGTGTGTGTAAACTTGCCTTCTGTAGGTAATTATCACCAAATGTTTTCTTACAATCATTTAAAAGCTCATCTAAAATATTTGTGCCTAGAAGAACAGGTACTTTTGCACTGTAGTTCGTTTCTGGCGTAATTAAAAATAAACATTCCTTTTCCTGGCAGTTTGGAATACCTTTTACAGATAATGTAGCAATTATGTAACCATGGTAAGGCAATTCACTTCCATCGGCACATTCAATATTTAATAATTCCTTCAGTGGTTGGAGAGGTGACATATTTAAAAACTGTTTATAAAATGATTCTGATATAAGACTTATGCAACTGCCACTGTCAATCAAAGCTGTTGTTACTTTTCCATTCACTGCAATTTCAGCTTCAGTTGAGCTTCCCGCTAATATGGGATCTTGTTGTTTCCCTTCAGGGATTGTGCTGCGGTTCAACCCCGCAACAGCAGCACATCTCAGTTTGGGCAGTCTCTAATCATGTGGTGTTCACTGTTGCATTTGTAACACCTTGGTTTGAAAGTGCACCCTGCTGTTGGTCTTCGTGCAGTGTAATTTCCACGGCCTCTACCTCTCTCCGACGTAAGACCACGACCTCTATTAAAACTTCCTCTATAATTTCCTCTGAAGCCTCTATTATATCCTCTGTGATAATAAGGAATAGCTAATTCCTGAGCTTCTTTTGCTTCTTCCTTTTGTTTTTCGAGCTTATCTATCCTCTCACTACGTTTTAGCAACAAGTCTTTCACTTCCCCAAGCTCACTTTTCTCTTCTGACTTTGTTGTTGCTTGACATTTTAGATTAGATTTGTCTTTTGTAAAATCTTCTTCAAGCTGGTTTTCTATTTTCCTCAATTCAATTTTGAATTTGTCGTAATCCATGACAGTGTCAAATTTATATGCAGCCATTTGCCTCAAATGTGGTTTCAAACCCTGATACAGAACATTTCTAAGAATATTTTCTTGTGATGGTGCCAAAGCCTTCATTTCAACTGCCTGTGATAAAATGTCTTCTACTCTGGCAGCATATGTTGCTACATTTTCATTTGAATCTTGTCTGCAGGCATAAAATTTTCGTAGTATTGATTCACCGGTTTCAAGCATCGAATATGTTGAATCAAATTTTTTCATGATATCTTTCAATGATACATGAACACCCATTCGACGTAAAATATCGCCAGATTTACCCTTGCACGAGCGGCGAATTCCACAGAGCACTTCATCTTCCGTAAAATTTCTTGAAGCTATCAAACATTCAACCTCATATTTCCAGGTTAAATAGTTGACTTCTCCCTT
The DNA here is from genome assembly GCA_031216915.1 of Pictodentalium vernedei. Classification (NCBI taxonomy): domain Eukaryota; kingdom Metazoa; phylum Mollusca; class Scaphopoda; order Dentaliida; family Dentaliidae; genus Pictodentalium; species Pictodentalium vernedei. Next base: position 618,356,820 of record CM062297.1, read on the forward strand.
ATTTGATTCACCAAAAAACTGTGATATTTTTGGCATAGCAAATTTATGTTTTTCAACATCAAGATTTCTCTTCTCCATTTCACGAACATAATGTTTCATGTAAAGTTCCAGCTGCTCTGAATTTTCTAGTTTAGGTGGGGGAATCCTTAGACCCTTAAACATTTCAATCAATTTTACATCATCATCCGATACATTTTCTGCCATTTTTGTATCAGTCTTTTATAAGTTTAATTAAACTGTTCAGCTTAGTTGAATAATTCAATATAGATGTTCAGATGTTGTTGATATAACTGACTACATATATGTATTGGCAGTGAGAACTATACTCACACCTCCAGATGTATCAATGTATAACAATTTTGTCTGCTGTCAATATTAAAAATTCAATATATTGAAGTGCTTGGTAAGATTGGTGTAAACAATGTACTGGCAGTGAGAATTATACTCACACCTCCTTATTGTTTAATCATCTTTAGCACTCTTATCAACCAAGTGTCCGATAGAAGAATTTTTGGATGAATGCCGTCAATATATAAATTAAAATTAAGTGTAGAAGTTCCGTTACGAGACTTTAAAAGGTCATATTCAAAGATTGGACTAGTTTTTCCTACTGTTGTATTGTATTCCTTTATCCAGGTATTCATTTTCCTTATTCTTCTATTAACTTCATAATCTGCTTCTTTGAATTGTTCCAGTATTTTTTGACCGTCCTCAAAATTTACTTTCCTAGCATTCCACCGCCCAGTACTAATTGGTGGTATTTCAAGAAGAAATATATTTATATTTTTAAATGCGGAAAAGTATTTTGAATATTCAATGAAAGTTGACGTCAAATTGTGTAGAGCAGTCTCGGCTCTATCATGTCGCAGATATATGTCAGAACCTATTTTAATTGATAAGTCGCATGTACCTAACCAAATATATACATCAACTATGTTTCCTTTCCTACTTTCTTCAACAATTCTGGGTTTTACCCTACCAAGTTTCTCCCTTGTAGTGGCTCCTGGAGTATAAAGCCAAATTATACAAGTTCCAAGCCATGCATTTCATCAGCAAAATCTGTGAAAACATCTGCTGTTCAAAAATAAATTTCATATTATTCCATTAATAAACTAGTGAACCTGGAAAATTACAAATTGTTTTTAAATACAAATTGTAAAATCAAACTCAAAGCAACTCGATGATGTTTATATTTGATTCACCCAAACAGAAAAAAAATGTTGAATAATGCTTAAACTTTGAATCCAGGTCAGAGGAGAACCAATGAAAATCAAGAAAATTGACACTCCTACTGTGATGTCACATGTCAACAAAATTGAACCAATGAAAATCTACAACTACCTATGACGTCATTTACTACAGCCAATAGAAACTTACAACTGTTTATGCATGAAATACTACAGCAGGAAAAATATGAAAAACGTAAACAATGAAGAAGAAATTAGATAAATGAAATGAAATCTAATAATGAAAAAAAAAAATTATTTCCTAAAGTTTAATTATGTGCTTTACATGCAATAATTGAATGACTCGTCACCAGTGTCCCTACAAAGAATAATAGATTTGCAAGTGCATGACTTCTCTCACTGAATTACTTTGACCACTTGTCGAGACAACAAAAATCTTGTCAGATTGTCACATACAGTTGAATGCAAAATTAATGAGAGTTAATTTTTAAAATTGTAAAAAAAAACTAGAGATAATCAAATTAAATTTGCATAATGATTATGGAATGTGGTCAAAATAATATGTACTTGTATACTAACTAACTCACCACACTTCTATACCTCACATCCACCAAAGTTACAGTTTCTCTCCATGTACAAAAGAATATAATAACAATATAAACATCTTGTTAGTCACTAAACACTAGTGTAAGTCCAATTAGCAGTCGATGAAATCTTCACCGGCAGAGTGCTTCACATCTGGTGTGTATAGTGGAGTTTCCCAACCAGTCGTTGGGCGCCAGTGAAACAGACCAGGTCCTGAGGTACTTCCTATTTGGGTACCAAGTCCATAGGGGCTGTGCCACAACTAACTCAGTTAACTGTTGATAACCATTTATTTACATCACATCACCAAAATATGAGTATGAGGGAGTCTGAAATACAAAATAATATGCGATATTGTATGATTTGTTTACAAAAATCACACTGAACATCAACTGGAAAGAAGCAGTGATTATTTCATCAAACATTATGCATAATGAAGTACACAGATCTCTATATCAGAGAAGCAGATTGGCATTTAAATTGGCCTAGGAGCCTAGTCCTCTTAATTCTACAAATACTGAAGATGCTGAATATCATATGGAGCAGACTGGGTGTCCGCCTTGCCTGCACCTCGTGGGTAACGAGGTCCAGGGAAGGTGGAGGTCCAGAATGCCCATAATAACTAAAAGTGATTAACTCCATTTTCAGCACTATGGCTATAAACATAATACATCCAGCTTCATTGACTCCACACTATTTAAAATAATTCACCATCCTTTTTAAAACAAATAAAACAACAAATAAATTAATTTAAACCCTTTGTACACACAGACACACACAGACAAAACAAACATAAACATCCTGTTCTTACCAGATTGTGGATCTGAGTCCCACTCTATAAATTCCAGATTTCACCATTTCATCTCACAACTCATCCATTTCATTGTGCATAGAAGTGGGCTGAAAAATACAAACCCAAAACCATTCATGCAAACTGTTGTGTACATCGTTGGTGTTATTAGTTAGTGAATCGACGAAAATGCGAATATTTGATACACGATTCAAAGAAAGCAAGAAATAATGTTCAGAATACAAAATCGAGCCAGTAAATAATTGAGATGCGACCAGTACTAACCAAAATACCAAAAATCGATGTAAAATAACAAGATGACTTAATCTTCTTTCACCATCAAACCCTAAACTGATGTTTTCAAAATTCAAAACAAACCAATCCAAAATCTCCATCCTATCACGTGACCTGAAAACTACCCTAAAACTATGGATGCATGCAATGGCAACTCGTCAAATGTATCTGTGTCATACCACAAAATCACAACACATAGCGTCCTGCAAATTGAAATACAAATAAAACATTATCTAACAAAAAGGCTAAAAATCTCATCTGCTACAGATAAACCGGGCGTCCAATTCGTGTGGAAATAAAATTTTAAAAACGTCATGGCGGACTTTCCACTCAACGACATGAATTTTGTCTGTTGAACTGCTTGAAAACAAGTTGTACGATTTTGACCAAATTTGGCACACTTATGTAATCCAAAAAAAACTAGTGAAATGCGGTATAGTCATATCTGTGAATAAGCGTGTTTTCAAAATATTCTGCCAAAACCTTCAAAATTTCACCATTTTTCGAATGTCTCAAAATTGTTTACAGTTATTTAGTTCAAATTTTCCACACATTTAGAGCATAATATGATACACCACAATCACCACTCAGATCTTTCAACTTTAACCCCCAGTGGCCAAAAATGACATGAATATAGAATTTTTCTTCAAAATTGACCAACTTCAAGGGCAAATTTCTCTAATAAAAAGGTTGTTGTAACAATTATTTTGGTTTGGATAGATGCAACAATGATTGTGAAAGAAAGTTACTGTTTACTTTTTAATCTCAGATTTAACCCCCAAGCACAATGAGGGTGAGAATAAGAGTACCGTTTGAAAATGCCAAAATTAGTCAACTTTGGTTGCTTTTTCCATCATTTTGGAAAGGAGTTAATTTCAAACACTTTTCGTGTATGTATTCACAATTGACTATCGAGCATATTTGCTGTTGTAAGTTTGGTTGTAAAGTTTAACCCTATCCCATTCTGGTTGCATAAAAGTAGGTACCGTCCAAAAAAACTCCAATTTTTTCAGAATTTGGTAAGTTTAGGTGACGATTTACTCCATTTTTCATTGCTTGAGCTCTGAATGTTTTCTATAGATGTTTGCAGCAGTCAAAGTATGACAAATTTTGTTCTATATGTTATTATTAAAAGTTTAACCCTTGGCAGATTTGAGACTTCCCATAAGGGTACTGTCGGAATATTTGTTATTTTCGCCAACTTCAAGAGCAATTTTTTCTAATTACAAGGTAGTTGTAATAATTATTTTGGTATGGGTAGATGCAACAATGATTGTGGAAGAAAGTTACTGTTTACTTCTTAATCTCAGATTTAACCCTCTAGCACAATGAGGCCGAGAATAAGAGTACCGTTTGAAAATGCCAAAGTTAGCCATTTTTGGTTGCCTTTTCTATCAATTTGGAAAGGGTTAATTTCAAACACTTTTCATGTACGTATTCACAATTGACTATCGGGCATATTTGCTGTTGTTAGTTTGTTTGTAATGTTTAACCCTATCCCATTCTGGTTGCATAAAAGTAGGTACCGTCCAAAAAAATTCCAATTTCTTCAGAATTTGGTAAATTTAGGTGGCGATTTACTCCATTTTTAATTGCTTGAGCTCTGAATCTTTTCTATAGCTGCCTGCAGCAGTCAAAGTATGACAAATTTTGTTCTATATGTTATTATTAAAAGTTTAACCCTTGGCAGATTTGAGACTTTCCATAAGGGTAGTGTCAGAATAATTGTTATTTTCGCCAACGTTTGCATGCATTTGCTCAGAACTGGAGCCATACTGTATCAAAACCTTTTCCATGAGAGGATTGGGCCTTCATCCAAGAACAATTTTGCTGTTATATATTTTATTCAAAGATTTAACCTTCACCCAGTTTTCTGGCCTTGAATTTGAGTGCCCTAAAGTTTTTCATAAAATTAGCTAATTTGGAGCTCACTTTTCTTCCATTTTCGAAAGGAATATCGAAAAATGATCTACATGTTCGTATTTACAATTGCCTACCGAGCATATTTGCTGTTGTAAGTTTGGTTGTAAAGTTTAACCCTATGCTCGTTCTGTTTGCATAAAGATAGGTGCAGTCCAAAAAAACTCTCGTTTTCAGAATTTGTTAAGTTTAAGTGACGATTTACTCCATTCCTAATTGATTGAGCACTGAACCTTTTCCATGGCTGTATGTAGCAGTCATAGAATGACAACTTTTGTTTTATATGTCATTATTAAAAGTTTAACCGTTGGCAGATTCGAGACTGCCCATATGGGTATGGTCGGAATAATTTTAATTTTCATAAAATCACTGAATATTGATAAGCGTGCAGTGGTAGTTTGGAACAGAATATCCGAAAATGCTTTCGAAATTCGGATTCACAGTTCAATTCCAAGAATATTTTCTGTTATAAGGTTGCTGTAAAGTTTAACGTAATCCCTGTCTCAGATGCATAATGGTAGATGCCGTCGAAAAAAAACTCATTTTTTTTCAGAATTTTGTAGGTTTTAGTGACAATTTACTCCATTCCTAATTCATTGAGCGCTGAATGTTTTCTATGCCTGCATGCAGTAAGCATAGTATGACAACTTCTGTTTTATACGTCATTATCAAAAGTTTAACCCTTGGCATATTTAGGAGTTCCCATGTGGGTATAGTCGGAATAATTGTTATTTTCGTAAAATCAATCCCTGAATATATTGGTAACTGTGCAGTGGCCTTTCAGTGGTGCTACATGAAGTCGCAAATAGTTAAGGTTGAAACGTTCATCAAATAGACAACTATAATACCCAACTCAGCCGATGACAGGTAAATAATGAATGGAAAAGTCATTGAGTTGAGAATGAAGTAGGGACGAATCGTGTCCTCGGTTTCCACCTCATCCACGGTATTTCCATGCGGTCTCGGTACTTGACAAAGATACTAAACTGTCGGGCAGGGACAGTAGGAAACATTCTGAGAATTTCAAGTTGCTGCCTTGCATGATTGGGACATAATTGGAATATATCCGACATTGTATCTGTCGGATATATTCCAATTATGTCCCGATCACTTCACCCCGACTGTCCGCATGGGGGCACCATGACGCCGTGTACTAAGGCATACTGCACGTCGATGGTGCGCATGTCTTCAACCAATCTAACCCTGCCTGTGCTACAGTGCGGAGGCACTATGTTGGGGAGCTGGCAGCTGCTCGTCATTGCTCGGTGGTTCTCTCTGTGTACTCCGGCTTCCTCCACCCATACAACTGTCACCGACATAATATGACCTTGGCTGTTAATGCGTCATTAAAACCTAATAAATAAATAAATCCAGTACCAGTTTTGCTTGTACAAATATTAGTACCGTCAGACAAAATTCATTTTCTGATTAATTTCGTACTTTTCTGTACTCACCTTCCCAGAGTAAAATTGGTATACCTTTTCAATCTCAGATTTAACGCTCAAGCACAATGAGAGTGAGAATAAGTGTACCATTTGGAAATACCCAAATTATTCAACTTTGGTTACTCTCTACTATCATTTTGGAATGGGTTAATTTGAGACACTTTGCTTTGCCATATGCAGAGATGTTTAATCAGTAAACCCGGCATTAGTTATGTTCTAGGACTTAATGAAACATGTGCTTTGGCCACTTAAAAATAGCACTGTCTGCAAAAAATGACTTTGAGTGAATACTCACTTCTCCAAAAACAAAAAGGAAAGAGCTCTTTGAGCTTTTCATAACTGCTTTCAAAAATCAATGGGGAACAAATTTTGTGTTATATGTTTTGGTGTTCCGTGTTATATGAATACGGTCAGGAAAGAAAGCACATTTTCTCAGTGGTAAACTGTTTGACTTCTATTATAGAGGTCCTGAGTTTGATCCCTATCTGGGACGACCCACGTAATGTCCTTGGGCAGGCACTTCATCCCGGTTGCCAACATGGGGGCACGATGATACCATGTACTAAGGCGTACTGCATGTCAATGGTGCACATGTCTTCAACCGCTGGTACCCTGCTACAGCAGGGCTTGAACATAATTAGAATGTTGAGCTGACAGTTGCTCGTCTATGCTCGGTGGTTCTCTCTGGGTCCTCCGACTTCCCACACCCGTAAAACTGTCACGGTCATGATTAGCCATTGCGGAGAAGTATGTGACCGTAAACACCAATAAATAAATACCATCAGGGAAATCCTCTGTGAAATCCTTCTGTCAATAAATAGCAAAGAAGAAATGTAATGCAAGAAATATTAACAAGCTGTTCAACATCCCTTTAATCAACTCATTTTGACTTGAACTGTACCCATCACTGTGTATACTAGCTCTCCAGTTGGTTTAAACCATATCAAATAAACAACTAATTTGTGTGTGACAGTAACTCATATTACATGTATTTCATTGTATCTGAAACAGATATGTTGGAAAAATTGTGAAATCATGGAGTAGGAAGCTTAACTTCGTTTGTTGACAAATCCCACACATTCACAAACAGACAAAATGATACAGAATAAATTAATTATTGATATTTAAGGTCACTTTCAGCATCTACAGCTATATCATGACCATAATATAGGTATTTATTCAAGTCCAGTATTCCTTTTAGCCCGAAAAACTTGAATCTGAGGTGGAAATGCCAACTCTAACTCCACAAAACAGGGTTAGCATTGGTTGAAGACAAGTGCACCCTCAAAGTACCCTTAGTACACATCGCCATCATGCCCCCCCCCCCTCCCAGGTGGTAAATTAAATTGGGATGAAGTGTCGTCTTGCTCAAGGACACAATGTGGTTGCCACAGGCGGGATTCGAACCGAGGACTTCTTGGATTACAACAATCATCTCTACCTTATGCGCCACCGTGCTCCCGTAATATGCAGTAATAGAGCTCTTTATGTGTACTTGTGTGATTATAAATGAGTAATATTAACGTGGATACGGTTCCACTGAATCAACTTGTACAGTATAATGGTCAGTTTACAACTTCAAAGTGATGAGATAGGAAAACAACATTTTGTGTGGAAAACCAAAATGTTTTGTCATTTCTGGCAACTAAATTGTCCAAAATTTTCTGGCATATTGGCCGAAAAAGCGGCTCCTTCCTGACTCAGGGGTGGGTTGGGGCACAGTCCTTCATGAAACCCCGGCCCGTACGCCCATAATTCATATGTACTAATTTTTTCCAAAGCACAAAGGACATCGCTTGTTTTGCTTTCTATGAAAATATTCTGTAATTATTGAAAAGCAAATTGTGTGTTAAATGTTTTGGTGTCCTGCTGTATCTCAAATATCTGTTTTGGCTGCATAAAAACTAGTAGCATCACAAAAACTTTGATTTCCACTAAATTTTCTGTTTTCAAAACTGATCGATAGTTTTGTGTACAATACAGTTTGCCTTTTCACATTAAAAAGTTGGGAAAGCCCGTAATTTGTCCAACAAATTACAATTCTCTAGTTATTTATTTTTTTTTTTTCCCCTGAATTTTGTCTGTGGAACTGCTCGAAAACAAGCTGTATGATTTTGACCAAATTTGGCACACTTATGTAATGTCATAAAATCTAGTGAAATGCAGTATCGTCATATCTGTGAAAACGCGTGTTTTCAAAATATTCTGCCAAAACCTTCAAAATTTCATCATTTTTCGAATGTCTCAAAATTGTTTATAGTTATTTAGCTCAAATTTTCCTCACATTTAGAGCATAATATGATACACCACAATCAAAACTCAGATCTTTCAACTTTAACCCCCACTGGCCAAAAATGACATGAATATAGAATTTTTCTTCAAAATTGACCAGCTTCAAGGGCAAATTTCTCTAATAACAAGCTTGTTGTAACAATTATTTTGGTTTGGATAGATGCAACAATGATTGCGGAAGAAAGTTACTGTTTACTTTTTAATCTCAGATTTAACCCTCAAGCACAATGAGGGTGAGAATAAGAGTACCGTTTGAAAATGCCAAAATTAGCCAACTTTGTTTTCTTTTTCCATCATTTTGGAAAAGGGTCAATTTCAAACACGTTTCGTGTGCGTATTCACAATTCACTACCGAGCATATTTGCTGTTGTAAGTTTGGTTGTAAAGTTTAACCCTATCCCATTCTGGTTGCATAAAGTAGGTACCGTAAAAAAAAAACTCCAATTTTTTCAGAATTTGGTAAGTTTAGGTGACGATTTACTCCATTTTTAATTGCTTGAGCTCTGAATGTTTTCTATAGCTGTTTGCAGCAGTCAAAGTATGACAAATTTTGCTCTATATGTTATTATTAAAAGTTTAACCCTTGGCAGATTTGAGACTTCCCATAAGGGTACTGTCGGAATATTTGTTATTTTCGCCAACTTCAAGAGCAATTTTTTCTAATTACAAGGTAGTTGTAATAATTATTTTGGTATGGCTAGATGCAACAATGATTGTGGAAGAAAGTTACTGTTTACTTCTTAACCTCAGATTTAACCCTCTAACACAATGAGGGCGAGAATAAGAGTACCGTTTGAAAATGCCAAAATTAGCCATTTTTGGTTGCCTTTTCTATCATTTTGGAAAGGGTTAATTTCAAACACTTTTCGTGTACGTATTCACAATTGACTATCGAGCATATTTGCTGTTGTAAGTTTGGTTGTAAAGTTTAACCCTATCCCATTCTGGTTGCATAAAAGTAGGTACCGTCCAAACAATTTCCAATTTTTTCAGAATTTGGTAAATTTAGGTGTCGATTTACCCCATTTTTAATTACTTGAGCTCTGAATGTTTTCTATAGCTGCTTGCTGCAATCAAAGTATGACAAATTTTGTTCTATATGTTATTATTAAAAGTTTAACCCTTGGCAGATTTGAGACTTCCCATAAGGGTACTGTCAGAATAATTGTTATTTCCGCCAACGTTTACATGCACTTTCTCAGCACTGGAGCCATATTGTCTCAAAACCTTTTCCGTGAGAGGATTGGGCCTTCATCCAAGAACAATTTTGCTGTTATATATTTTATTCAAAGTTTTAACCTTCACCCACTTTTCGGGCCTTGAATTTGAGTGCCATAAAATTCTTCATAAAATTGGCTAATTTGGAGCTCACTTTTCTTCCATTTTCGAAAGGAATATCGAAAAATGATTTACATGTTCGTATTTACAATTGCCTACCGAGCATATTTGCTGTTATAAGTTTGGTTGTAAAGTTTAACCCTAAGCTCGTTCTGTTTGCATAAAGATAGGTGCAGTCCAAAAAAAACTATCGTTTTCAGAATTTGGTAAGTTTAAGTGACGATTTACTCCATTCCTAATTGATTGAGCGCTGAACGTTTTCTATGGCTGTATGCAGCAGTCATAGTATGACAACTTTTGTTTTATATGTCATTATTAAAAGTTTAACCGTTGGCAGATTCGAGACTGCCCATATGGGTGTGGTCGGAATAATTTTAATTTTCATAAAATCACTGAATATTGATAAGCGTGCAGTGGCAGTTTGGAATAGAATATCCGAAAATGCTTTCGAAATTCGGATTCACAGTTCAATTCCAAGAATATTTTCTGTTATAAGGTTGCTGTAAAGTTTAACGCAATCCCTGTCTCAGATGCTTAATGGTAGATGCCGTCGAAAAAAAACTTCTCATTTTTTTCAGAATTTCGTCGGTTTAAGTGACAATTTACTCCATTTCTAATTCATTGAGCGCTGAATGTTTTCTATGCCTGCATGCAGCAAGCATAGCATGACAACTGCTGTTTTATACGTCATTATCAAAAGTTTAACCCTTGGCATATTTAGGAGTTCCCATGTGGGTATAGTCGGAATAATTGTTATTTTCGTAAAATCAATCCCTGAATATATGCAGTGGCCTTTCAGTGGTGCTATATGAAGCCGCAAATAGTTAAGGTTGAAAAGTTCATCAAATAGAAAAATATAATACCTAACTCAGCCGGTGACAGGTAAATAATGAATGGAAAAGTAGTTGAGTTGAGAATAAAGTAGGGACGAATCGTGCCCTCGGTTTCCACCTGATCCACGGTATTTCCACGCGGTACCGGCACTTGACAAAGATACTAAACTGTCGGGCAGGGACAGTAGGAAACATTCTGAGAATTTCAAGTTGCTGCCTTGCATGATCGGGACATAATTGGAATATATCCGACATTGTATCTGTCGGATATATTCCAATTATGTTCCGATCACTTCTCCCCGACTGTCCGCATTGGGGCACCATGACGTCGTGTACTAAGGCATACTGCACGTCGATGGTGCGCATGTCTTCAACCAATCTAACCCTGCCTGTGCTACAGTGCGGAGGCACTATGTTGGGGAGCTGGCAGCTGCCCGTCATTGCTCGGTGGTTCTCTCTGGGTACTCCGGCTTCCTTCACCCATACAACTGTCACCGACATAATATGACCTTGGCTGTTAATGTGTCGTTAAAACCTAATAAATAATAAATAAATCCAGTACCAGTTTTGCTCGTACAAATATTAGTACCGTCAGACAAAATTCATTTTCTGATTAATTTCGTACTTTTCTGTACTTACCAGATTTAACCCTCAAGCACGATGAGAGTGAGAATAAGTGTACCATTTGGAAATACCCAAATTATCCAACTTTGGTTACTCTCTGCTATCATTTTAGAATGGGTTAATTTGAGACACTTTGCTTTGCTATATGCAGAGATGTTTAATCAATAAATCCGGCTTTAGTTATGTTCTGGGACTTAATGAAACATGTGCTTTGGCTACTTAAAAATAGCACTGTCTGCAAAAAATGACTTTAGAGTGAATACTCACTTGTCCAAAAACAAAAAGGAAAGAGCTCTTTGAGCTTCTCATAACTGCTTTCAAAAAGCAATGGGGAACAAATTTTGTGTTATATGTTTTGGTGTTCCGTGTTATCAAACACCAGTTTGGCCGTACAAATACGAATACCACCAGGAAAGAAAGCACATTTTCTCAGTGGTAGACTGTTTGACTTCTATGATAGAGGTCCCGAGTTTGATCCCTATCTATCCATGTTTATTTTACGCATAACAGCCTGTGGTAACAGCTTACATATTTCTGGAGACTATGAACTATGAGCGTAGGCCTATAAATCTCAAAACAGTAAATATATAAGGGGGAACCAATTGTTTGCTTGGGCATGAGTTGTAAGGGTTGGCCTGTGCGGGTCCACTGTTGGTCCTAGTATTTGCTTTAAAAAATTGGCATAGCCTTACACCCCCACTCTTTGATACTATGGGTATGAGCAAGTGTGTATACTGACTCGCTAAGGCCCAACGGTGAACGCCCATGCCAATTCCAGCATGAGGTTTACCGCACTTGGTCAGAGTTTTGTCACAATGAAGGTTCCTATTCCATGAAACTATAAAGTGGTCACTGACACTTGAAGACTACAGAAAGTGGCTGAATGAGAAAAGGGAATTAAATATTTTTCTCTTAGTGCGTTAGGGCAAAACTATTTACTCTTGTGTACCTTTCCCTCTCCGTTGGTTCACCATCCCGCCACCTTTCACCTCGATATGATGCGTAATGGCTGTAACACAAGAGGTCAAAGATATAACATATTATTCAACAGGCTATAATTACATATAATTTCAACATAACTCCTGCAGAAATGATCAGACCAAGCAACGTTCTATTCCAGTAACACTCCCATGTTGAAACAACAGCATTGCACATGTTCATCGGATATGAGTTGCTGTGGTCAAGCTGTGAGGATTTGAAGTTGTTAAGGGAAGGTAGAAATTATTGTAAAAACATGATTAGAGGACCACAAATTAACAAGTCGAGTTTCGACATTGAAATAAAAAAGCAAGTTATCTGTCGCAACAGTGTCTTCCAATCCTATAGTGTACCTCTGGTAACCCCCGGTGTAACTTTTGTAAAGATACACACCATCTTGGTGTAAGTTTGGAAAAGATACGTGAAAAGGAGCAAAGTTATTGCACGGAAACCAATTCGTCAAAAACATTGTGATTATAGTAAGAGTGACTTTGACCTTGGAACACAGCCCCCATCTTAACGGATGGCCTAGGGTGTAAGTTTTCGAAGATGCATGAAATGAAACTTTCATTGCCCAGAAACCAATTCGGTAAGAATACTATTCATTGCAGCAGGGATGCAGGGATCTTGACCACTAAATCCTAAAAGCATTAAGTGTCTCCCCTTCACACAAGGGTAACATGTGGTGATAGCCTTTTGAAGATACTAGAAAAAGAGCTAAAGCTATTGCCCAGAAACCAATTCGTCATCATTTATTTATTTATTGGTGTTTAAAGTCATATATTTCTGCACAATGGCTAATCATGCTCGCAACACAAGTACAAATTCCAGTTAAGCTAATCATTTACACTGATGTTGCCCATTTTAGGGACTTCTACCCCAAGCATGGGTTACTGAGTCCTATTCTACCAGCAGAACAGGGCTTTTTTACCATAGTAAACAAGCACTGCTTCACTTACCGGGATCCCCACGGGGAAACCAATTCGTCAAAAAATATTTATGGTAACAATGGCCTTGGCAGTGGTGCAAGATCCCCAAAACAATATGTGTCTTCCGTCTGGGGTAAGATACAAAACCATTAAGTGTCTTCCTCTTCTGTGGGGTTACCTTTGGCGTAAGTTTGCCGAAGAAACATAAAGCGTTATTACACGGAATCATATCCTATTCGTCGAAATTATTTTATATATATTAACAGTGGTTTTGACCTTAAGGCATCGAATCCCCAAATCCATATTTGTTTTACCGTCCTAAATCTAATTTAAGTTTGTTAGACGTATATGAAATACATCTAACAAACTTAAACTAGATTTAGGACGGTAAAACTTTAAGATGTGCCCAAAGGGAAGTGCAAGTGCAGCAGTCATCACCGTTAGTTTGTCACCACTATTTCTCCAAAATCATTCTTGTACAGCTTGAGCCTAAAACTCCCAGTGTATTTTCGTAGCTTTAATTAAAGTTGTTGTTTGTTTTTTTTTTGTTTCCATCGATTTCTATTTTCAAAAGTTGCGAAAATACTGATGTAAAGTGAAAAACACAGCGATTTTGTCACCAGTTGAAGGCTATGCATTCATACGTGAAAGGAGGCAAGTCTAATGTAGTGTATTTTAAGATATGCCGCCAATCGAATCTCGCGCACTGACGTGAATATATAACGAATGACGCTGAGAACAACGCAAAATTTAAAGCAGTGTCACAATTTCACCACAATACGCAAACAAGGTAGACGGCTGTGACTTATTTACAGAACATTTCCTCGGACTGCTTGCTTACTTCATAATGGATAACGTTCTGTGTGCAAATGTCCCGAGTAGGAATTTCGAAGCGTCTGGAAACATCTACAACCCACGAGCAATCACCAATTTCGGCACGAAAAGCCCAATGTCATTACGAAATGTCTTTGTTCAAAACGCCCTGTGCACGAAACCCATAGAAACCACTCACAACTTTGACTTCATATTTCAAATTGCTAACTGCAAACTGCCTGCTGACTTCCAATTTTGAACTGCTAACTGTAAAGTGCTTGCTGACTTCACCATTTTGAATAGTAATAACTTACTAACTGTTCCCGAGTACCGAGAGATCGAAGCAAGCTAGGTAGGCAAAATCCTCCGACCCACAGTCCCCTTCAGGTTCACAAGAAAAATGTTGGTACGAAATGTCTTTGAACGACACGTGCCGTGGATGAACGTCTTGAAACATCTAATATCCACGACTTGACACTTTGAATTGCTGACTGCTAACTGTATACTGCTTGCTGACTCCACAGTTTGAATTGCTAACTGATAACTGCTTTCTGACTTCACATGCTAACTGCTTTCTGGCTTGACATTTTGAATTGCTAACTGCTTATTGACTTTTTCTGAGTACCAACAGAACAAGCGGCCCAGAGGGAAGGAACCCCCCCCCCCCCCCGCCCCAAAGTCCTTTCAAGTTCACAGAAATATTTCGGTACAAATGTTTCCATACGACACGTCTCGTCGACGAAACGTCTAGAAACATCTACTATACGTGTCTTCACATTTTGAATTGCTAACTGCTTTCTGACTACATACTTCGAATTGCTAACTGCTTTCTGACTTCTCATTTTGAATCGCTAACTGCTTTCTGACTTGACATTCTGAATTGACAACCGTTTACTGACTTTTTCTGAGAATCGACAGAACAAGCAGGGAAGGCAAATCCCTCTGCCTCAAAGTCCTTCTCGGTTTGACAAAAAGTATTGCTGGTACGAAACGTCCTCTGGACGAAACGTCAAGAAACATATAATATCCGCGACTAGACATTTTGAAATGCTAACTGCTTTCTGACGGCACACTTCGAATTTCTAACTGCTTTCTGACTTCATATTTCGAATTGCTAACTGCTTTCTGACTGGACATTCTGAATTGCTAACTGTTTGCTGACTCCACAATTCGAACTGCTAACTGCTCACTGCTTTCTGACTTCACATTTCAAATTGCTAACTGCTTTCTGGCTTGACATTCTGAACTGCTAACTGTTTACTGAGTATTTTCTGTGTATCGACAGAACAAGCGGGGAAGGGAAATATCTCTGACTCACGGTCCTACTCGGGTTGACAAAAAGTAGTGTTGGTACAGCATGTCTTGGTAAAAAATGTCCTTTGGCTGAAACGTCAAGAAAATCTCTTATCGACGACTTGACATTTTGAATTGCTAACTGCTAACTGCTTTCTTACTTCACATTTCGAATTGCTAACTGCTTTCTGACTTGATTTTCTGAATTACTTACGGTTTACTGGATTTTTGTGAGTTCCGATAGAATAAGCGGGAAAGGCAAAGCCCTCTTTCTCACAGTCCTTCTCGTGTTGAAAAAAGTATTGTTGGTACGAAATATCTTGGTACAAAACGTTCTCTGGACGAAACGCCAAGCACACATCTAATATCCGCGATTTGACATCTTAAATTGATAACTGCTAACTGCTTGCTGACTTCACATTTCGAATTGCTAACTGCTTGCTGACTTCACATTTCGAATTGATAACTGCTTGCTGACTTCACATTTCGAATTGCTAACTGCTTGCTGACTTCACGGACCCGGAAAAGGCTCTCCTAAGCTATCATTACACTGGTTGTCCGAATTTCGCGCACGAAAAGCTTTAACGTTTGTGACATTTCTCTTGTATCTAACCTTGTCTCCAGTTTCAACAGTCACACAGTTACCATTTTGTCAACGATTTTAACTGGATCTTTTTGAAAGTTTGTTGAAAACTTATTCACCCGATCCTGTCTCAATAAAACAGAATCACCAACTTTCAATTCACACTGCATAGCCTTCCTCCTCTGATCAGCATAACCTTTTCCTTTCTCTTACTCTTCAGCATCTCGATCGCGTACCTCATAATCATCTACGTCAAATGCTTCCAAATCAGGTAGCTTTGTTCTTATTTTTCTTCCGTACAACAAATCTACTGATGATTTTCCAGTCACATAATGAGGGGTACTGCGGTACATCAAGAGAAACTGATTCAAGTCATTTTTCGAGTGATATTCGAATTCTTTTCATCAAAGAGCGATTTTCAATTTCAATTTCTCCATTGGCTTGGGAGCCACAAGGAATTCGTTCTAATGTGTTTCGTCTAGAAAGTTCACAAATACGGCACTCGTGAAGTTTGTCGCATTATCCGTTCTTAATGTTTCAGGAAGTCCATGTGTGATAAAAATATTCGTCAGAATTGAAATAAGCTTTTCTGAGGTGATGCTCTTTGTAATAGAAATTTCGAAAAAACGGTTATAATAGTCAATCACAAAAAAATATATTCCCCAGTTGGTAGGGGTCCCAGACAGTCCCAAGCCAGATCTTTCCACAGTGCAGATGGTAAAACAGTGCGTTTCATGGGTTCAGGATTGTCTTTTGGCGCTACCAGCTGACAACCGTAACAACACTTACAATGCTTCTCAATGTTTTTGTCCAACCCTGGCTACCATACTTTCGATCTCAGACGCTGTTTCATAGCCACTATTCCTGGATGTCCCTTATGAGCAAGACTAAGAAGTTCCCTTTCGCGCAACTCAATCTGGATCACAATTCTAGTTCCGCGAAGAACAATGTCACTGATAGCACACAGCCCACTGCGAACAGGAAGAAATTCTTTGTAAGATAACTCATGCCACTGATTATTTAAACGACATTTTCTTATTTGCACAAGTTCGTTACTATCCCTTGAATATTTTTCGATCCCGCGAGTTGTTAGAGCAAATGGTGTTGATTCTTGTATGACCAAACGGTCCGCCTGCTATGAGGAACCAAGCGTTACTTCCATCGGTGAATCGCTCAATCAGGTGTCTTTTCAGGTGTTAGCACTTTCTGATAAATAGAAATTACTATCCCCTGGAACGCCGCCGTGGCAACGTCTCGGAGAGAGTGAATATTTATTTGTCAGAGGGCGCTCGTCAGCAGTGAGCCAAGGCTGGGATTGATCAACTTTGCTGTGGACCTAAGATACTCTTTCACCGGGGACGGGGGACTTTCACTAGCTCGCTCTTGTAGATCGCAATTGCTTATTCACAAGCTACAGAGTAGCGCCGCGCTTCAATCAATTGCTTTCAACGGTAATGAACTAATACAGGCTAATTTCCTGGCGGGGGCTGAGGTTTCATCAACTCTTGCGTACTCAGGGCTTCTTCATTAATAAGATAAAGACTATTAACAATCCAACAATTTATATATATAAATCTTCTATACTCTTATTTACAAATAGCCAACAAATCCTAAATAAATAATCCCAACCACAAATGAAATGAGTTTTGTGACTAGTCACTGAATCCCACCGAAAACAAGTACTAAAATATCATCTAAAATTAAATTGTTTCCCAAATTTATATTCGTAGAGAAAGGTCGAAGCTGCGACTACTGATAAAAAATCACGAAATCTTTCACTCAACCGCTCATGCGCATATTTATCCTGTTGCGCCTACCACATTTTGGGGAATTACCTTTAATACTAAATTTCACCCTTTAGAATACTTTATCATCTACAAATTCTGCTAATAGTGCTTCTAATTCTCAATAATAATAACTGATCATCTAATAACACAGATTCACTAATACACTTGAAACTGTTGACTAATAACTATGTAACTACGACGTGTTATCACAACTAAATACTATAAACTAAATACTACATATACTCATCGGTTCCTCTTCGGCATCTCCCCTCGATGCAAATCATCAGATCGGGAATCCTGTCGTCCAAATGACGGCTCACCGGAACCACACAAAAACATTAACTCTTTACTACACCGCGTGAACTAACGATTATTCCACCCTAGCGAGTCTGTCTTGAAGTTAACTCGAGGGGTCTTATATAGGCGCGCGCATCACCTATCAAAAACTTGATTTGGGCAAAGGTGCTTATTTGGAAAAGACGGCTTTGATGACTTGCAGTGACATGAACTGACTTTTCAATAAGTTCTAATTTGGAATGCATTGTTTATACAGTCCCTGCATGACAGCGACTGAACGAAGAACGCTTTCCGAATACGAACTTAATTAAATTAATGGCTTACCCAGTTTACTGCCATTGATTATTAAAAAGTTTCTTTCTTTCATTCATTCTACATAACTTGATTTGTTTATTTATTTTTAAAATTTAGAATAACCTTAAAATAACTACCCTGTGATACTTCCGTAATAAGCCGAATGTACTGATCGGTGGCGCTTGAATTGTCAACATCATTGTTTATGCACCCTTTTACAACGAGTCGCGACAACGAATCTGCAATATTAGAATCTCCTGAGATATGGGTGACCACAAAGTTGTAGGCCTGTAGCCGCAAAACCCATCTTTCTATTCGTGCACAGTTCTTTGATCGCGGAGTGAAAATAAACTCCAGGGCCCTATGATCAGTGAATATCTTGAACTCTTCCAACCCAAAGAGCCACATATGCAATCTCTCACAAGCCCACACAATCGCTAATGCAATGCTTCTTTCTCTGTCACAGAATATCTTGACTCAATGCCGCTCAGTGCACGGCTTACATAACTTATGACCCGATTTTCGCCGTTTTGTTTTTGTACAAGAACCGCCGCCACTCCAACATCACCTGCTTGTGTAATTACTTTCGTTTCTGCATTTGCGTCAAAATATCCTAAGGAAGACGAACTTATGGCGTACGAACAGGTTCGAAAATAATTATTGAGGTACATACTATATTATTTGAGGTTCATCCTATATTATTTCAGGTTCATCCTATATTATTTCAGGTTCATCCTAAAATAATATTTATGACCCTCTCGTACGCGATCAATAATTTGTCCGACCCTGGATGGACTATAATTATTGTTTCATGTTGAACCAGGTTCGACATAAATATTTCAGGTTCATCCTATATTAATTGAGGATGAACCTAAAATAATTTGTCCGACCCTGGATCGACCATAATTATTGTTTTATGTTGAACCAGGTTCGACATCAATATTTGAGGTTCATCCTATATTAATTGAGGATGAACCTGAAATAATTTCTCCGATCCTGAATGGACCATAATTATTGTTTCATGTTGAACCAGGTTCGACATAATTTCAGGTTCATCCTATATTAATTTAGGATGAACCTGAAATAATTTGTCCGACCCTGGATGAACCATAATTATTGTTTCATGTTGAACCAGGTTCGACATCAATATTTCAGGTTCATCCTATATTAATTGAGGATGAACCTGAAATAATTTGTCCGACCCTGGATGGACCATAATTATTATTTCATGTTGAACCAGGTTCGACATCAATATTTCAGGTTCATCCTATATTAATTGAGGATGAACCTGAAATAATTTGTCCAACCCTGAATGGACCATAATTATTGTTTCATGTTGAACCAGGTTCGACATAAATATTTCAGGTTCATCCTATATTAATTGAGGATGAACCTGAAGTAACTTGTCCGACCCTGGATGGACCATAATTATTGTTGCATTTTGAACCAGGTTCGACATCAATATTTCAGGTTCATCCTATATTAATTGAGGATGAACCTGAAATAAGTTGTCCGACCCTGGATGAACCATAATTATTGTTTCATGTTGAACCAGGTTCGACATCAATATTTCAGGTTCATCCTATATTAATTGAGGATGAACCTGAAATAATTTGTCCGACCCTGGATGGACCATAATTATTGCTTCATGTTGAACCAGGTTCGACATAAATATTTGAGGTTCATCCTATATTAACTGAGGATGAACCTGAAATAATTTGTCCAACCCTGGATCGACCATAATTATTCAGGATGATGCTAAAATCCCACGATGCAATACGCTCCACGAGCCAATCAGTTGAGTCGATACAAACGCGACGTGTGCGTGCTTTCCGAACAATGGGACATAACTGGGGGAAAAAGCAAGATAAGCTTGATGCAGGCTCACAGCTCCAGACAAAGAATCCCGCTGAGAGATTGTTTTGTATGCGCTTCACACGATTTTTTTTTCGACCCTTTGTAATCACGCAAAAAAAATACGATTTTTTCCCATGAAAATGTCAAATGGGCAGTGTTGATTGTTCACTGTACTGTTACAAACAAGTTGTGTTTTAATATTGAAATATGACTCGCTAACCAATAGTGTTGCGGACCGGACCGCAAACAAACGGTCCGGTACCGGTCCAGGCGTGGTCCGCGGTACGGTCCGATGAGGACCGGACCGCTCCTGCTGTACCGGTACACAGACACGCTGGACCGGTCCGGGGCGGTCCAAGGGACTGGTCCAGGGAGACGCAAAGGGAAGTTCTGCACTCTCCCAATTGATATACAAATTGATAATTTCATCTTGATAGACGGTGAATACATTGAAGTCGAATAAGTTTGAAGTAACTGTCAACTATATTGAGCCAGTCTGTCACCAATCAACCACCTGCATCCTGTGATTCCTGTCTCGGGTGTCGGATGGAGGTATCAGCGATGAGCGGTTCTACAAAACAGTTCCCAAAATAGCGAACGCTCAAATTCGGTGACAAGAAGCTGTCATTCAATTCCTTTGTCGGCAAAGAATTTCAATGTGTATCTATTTCTAAAAACCCCGATCTGGATTATGTGCACATGGAAACTATTTAGTTGGTAGTAACTTGGTCCCTGTATTTCATCTGGTAGGTTTGGTGAGGTGACCCTATTTAATTGGACCATGAGCGCAGATCATGGGGGGTGGGGGGGGGACGAGGGGGCGTGTGCCCCACAAAGTTTTTCGGGGGGGGGGGGCATTACATGTTATGTCCCCCGCGCTCTTCCC
Organism: Pictodentalium vernedei; assembly: GCA_031216915.1. Classification (NCBI taxonomy): domain Eukaryota; kingdom Metazoa; phylum Mollusca; class Scaphopoda; order Dentaliida; family Dentaliidae; genus Pictodentalium; species Pictodentalium vernedei. Next base: position 618,377,845 of record CM062297.1, read on the forward strand.
ACATATATAGGTCCGATAGCAGCTGATATTGTTCGAGCAATGCTGCAATAGGCGAAAATCGCGTATTTTCAGCTTGCTTTTTCAAAATTTCCTCCCGCAGGGCCAAACCATGCTTGGCTCTGTGCGTTGTGTGTCCAAACAATGCTGCAATAGGCGGAAATCGTGTATTTTCAGCTTACATTTTCAAATTTTCCGCCCGCAGGACAAAAACATGGTTGGCCCTGCGGATTGTGCAGCCACCCCCCACCCCCACCCCCATACTCTAAAGAGGGAGATCTGTGACCCTGAATTGGACCGCCTTGGACCGGTCCATTTAGAAAAAAACGCACCGCCTGCCCGAATATCGGACCGCTATTTCTTGGACCGGACCGGAACACATTGGCGGTCCGGTACGGTCCGCATCACTGCTAACCAACATATCGGGAAAACGTCTCGTGAAGTTTAAAAATTTAATGGAGCAGTTCAAAAAAGTGCCTCTGTGGGGTAGGGTGGGGAAGGGCAAAAATAATGGATTTCGTATGTATGTTTGTTTGTCTGTGTGTCTGCTATAGAAATAAATATGGGGCCATCCATAGTGCCCAAAATTGGCCTACTTTATGGCGGAGGTCATTGTCAGGTTTAAAAAAGTGCAGGGGTGGGATTGGAGAGGGGCACCAAAAGCTATGACCAATTTGTTTTTTACTGATATAGGTCCTCAAAGGGGTCTACTAGTGGTGACTTCTTATCAGGAATCTTAAAGGTTTAAAAAAAATTGCCGGTGGTGGTGTTGGGGAGGGGCAAAACTTGTGGATTGTGTGTGTATGACTGTATGACCACTATAAAAAGGCATACGGAGCCCCCACAGTGCACAAGCTGGTTCTGCTAGGGTTTTTTTTCTACACCGGGAGTCATGGATTGAAAAACTCAGGATTGAAAAAGTACCGGGGTGGGAAGAGTCACCCAATGTCATGACAATTTTTCTTTTCACCTCTATAGATCTTCAAAGGGGTCTACCTGAGGTAACTTTTTACCGGGAATATTATGGTGCGGTTAGGGCCGCAGGCCAGCCCAAGTTACTCTTTTGAAGTCAGGGCTGTGGTTTTATGAACTGTTTTTTCTTAGAAATTTACCGTACAGCATCGGGTAATCCTGCTAGTATTTGTTAAAACCTGTTTTGACTCATCATTTTCACACACGTAACAATGTTGGGAAGCGGTTTAGTATGCCCGAATGCTCGAAATGCATCCCCACCCCCTCTTCCCCCACAGAATTTCAAATTGCACTGCGGCTCCTGGGTCAGCATGTTTTCGGTGTCATTGTGGGGCATGTCACGGTGTTATGTTCATGGAAGCAGGTGATTGTTTTGAACAAATCACGCGATAATGCTTCAGCTGTAAGGCCGTCGCTAGAGCCTTTTAATGGGTGGTGGGGTGGGGGTGAGAGCCCTCGAAATTCCAACTGGGTAGTGGGCGCGTTCTTGACAAACTATTAGAACTGTAGATCTTCCTAATTCGGCGAGCACGGTCGCGCCGGGCCGACCATGGTTCGGGCCGACGTGAGAAAATTGTTAAATTTGGCATTAAAAGGAGCAGTTTCCTGACTTCTGGAGTGTCAATCCCCACTTCAGAATATCTCAAAAAGTTTCATTTGGGCTGATTTAGGGCGAGAAAATGTCGAAATTTTCGACTATTATCCCGACAGTTTCGTAGGCTAGCGAATATTTTTCGTCTTTTATTTTTGTAACTTGGGCACCCCGTTTATCGGCTTGAATTTGGTTTAATTTAAAGGCTTGGAAAATCGTTTTTAGGAACAGTTTTTTTTTAGCACTTCACAGGCACAAATTATCTCCCCTGGACTCTCAGTGGCTGTTGAAAAAACGTGTAACGTGGAGACTGCATGTGTAGTTATATGTTCAGTTGGAATCCTTCGACCCGATTTTCACCCGAAGGTCTCGGTAGTCGGATTTGGTCCTCCAGTCGGAAAAATATATGTTTGTTAGTTAATTGTATTATACATTCAGTAGTACTGTAGCCAGCGCGTTCCACACTTTCATGCTGCTGCCGAAAGGAAGATGAACCAAGTAATCATGAGGACTTCATCTAAAAAGCTAGATTCCAGCTATCGTTTTAACGGTGTGCAATGGTCTAGTGGTTTAGACGCTGGACTCCTGATTGCCAGGCGGTGTTGCCGAGGGTTCGAATCCCGGCGGGGGATCAGAAACCAACATTCAAAATTCCTCTAAATTGTGTCGTTTGAAAAAACACACACCGCCCCCCCCCCCCCCCTCCTGTTGCGACGTCCCTGCTCAGCTGTCAGTGATGAATACCCTACAAAGTAGAAAAACGTTGCAAGAGGTATCGCAGGCCTGCAACCGGGGTGGGGGAGGGGTGGGGTGGGAGGGGCGTGGAGGAGGGTGGGCTCCCACCCCCTAGAAAAATGTTTGCCGTCCCCCCAAAAATTTCAGACACTGTTTTTTTTAAATTTCGCATCATTTTGATCCATTTTTCTCCATCAATGAGCAACTAATTCATGTCTGTCATTAAACTAGTTGTAATCCTATATGAGAGTCTATATTGTTATCACTGTGATGTTTATTCAACACACAGATTACACACAGCTATGACAATAGGAGCACATTAACTAATTAACAAAAGAAATTATGTTCAGTAGCAGGTTATATTTGATGAGTGGTAATTGAACATAGGGGAAAATTGAGGTTGTAGGACAGGTGCCCTCCCCCCCCCCCCCCCCACATCTCCGTCCAAAAATGCTAAGTTTTTGCCCCATTGTATTTGGCAGCTAGGATGACTCCCCCAAGTGTATTTGGTAGCTAGTATAACCGTGGGGAACGTCTGTCGGGTCTGTGTTGTGTAACTCTGGAGCTCAATTGATGACTCGGAGACAAATTAAAGATGATAACAATTTCATATTAAATCTGGTATTCCTAATGTCTAACAGTGACAAACATTTAACAACTGTTCTTGTTGGATATCCGAACAATATCACCGTAATAATAGCTCGTGGGATTTCCCAGTAAAACGAAGCAGAGTAACGTTTGGAAATCCAAACTATAACTGAATTCTTACTTGTGATCAAGGCTATATATACAATATAATAAATGCGTCATGTCATAACGAGTTTACTTGATATAAAGATTAAAGTAAGCTTTCACTGGGTCTTAATGATATGCCTTATTAACTTAGTGAATAGAGCTTAAATAAACAAAGGAGGTAAACAATGAATAGAGGCAACTTGTTAACAACTTCTGTAAGAGAGGCTTGCTGTCACACGACGATGAAGAAATATGCCAAGTTTGAAACAAATGAAATTAAATTGGACAAAATGCGAATAGTAGATTGTGAATGCAGTATAATAACAGTAAATTTGTCTTTTGGATTCGAATGTTTATCATGGTCTGTACACGCTCCGGTGATACTAGGACGACTGCCCTCCAGTCCAGTTGGCGGACAGGACAACTGCCCCCACTCCGATTGTCAGCCAGGACAACTGCCCCCCACTCCATTGTCAACCAGGACGTACGAAAAAAAATTATATATTTTACTGCATATGGGTCGATGTATGGAATACCCCAACTACCAGGTCAATTATTATTCATTTTTGTTTTCATCCAATTTTCAGGATACCGAAAATTGATGCGCTCAGGAACAAAAACTGTCAATGGGACAAAATGTTTCCTGCAATGTTTTCGTTTTTAAATTAGAAGTTGAAAAGGCTGACTATTATTTTTTACAAGGGTGTTATCAATTAAATTGGTGTTATAAGCCCCCACCCCCACGGCAACCCCTGGGAAATGAAGCAGTGTTTCTGTACTGTGCTGAACAAGTTCTATATTAATGGTAAAATGGGACCCAGTAATCAATGCCTAGGAATGGATGGAATTCTCTAAATTGTGCAGAACATATAATAATTCTGCATAGTTTTTCAAAGGTTATTGGACAGAAATCGAAATTTTCAAAAGATGAATTTTGTTATTTGATCAGAAAAAACAAACATTTCGGGGTATGTTGAAGTGGGAATTGATCCTTCAGAAGAAAGGAAATTGCTCCTTTGAATGCCAAATTTAACAATTTTCTCACGTCGGTCCGCACCAGGGTCGGCCCGGCGCGACGGTGTTCGCCGAATTAGGAAGATCTAAAGTTCTAATAGTTTGTCAAGAACGCGCCCACTACCCAGTTGGAATTTCGAGGGCTCTCACTCCCACCCCCACCCCACCCCCATTAAAAGGCTCTAGTGACGGCCCTACAGCTGAGGCATTATCGCGTGATTTGTTCAAACCAGTCACCTGCTTCCATGAACTTAACACCGTGACATGCCCCACAATGACACCGAAAACATGCTGACCCAGGAGCCGCAGAGCAATTTGAAATTCTGTGGGCGGAAGAGGGGGTGGGGATGCATTTCGAACATTTTGGCATACTAAACCGCTTCCCAACATTGTTACCTGTGTGAAAATAATGAGTCAAAACAGGTTTTAACAAATACTAGCAGGGTAACTCGATGCTGTACGGTAACTTTCTAAGAAAAAACAGTTCATAAAACCACAGCCCTGACTTCAAAAGAGTAACCTGGGCAGGCCTGCGACCCTAACCGCACCATAATATTCCCGGTAAAAAGTTACCTCAGGTAGACCCCTTTGAAGATCTATAGAGGTGAAAAGAAAAATTGTCATGACATTGGGTGACTCTCCCCTCCCCGGCACTTTTTCAATCTTGACTTTTTCAATCCATGACTCCCGGTGTAGAAAAAAAACCCTAGCAGAACCAGCTTGTGCACTGTGGGTGGCTCCGTATGCCTTTTTATAGTGGTCACACAGACATACACACAAAATCCACAAGTTTTGCCCTTCCTCAACACCACCACCGGCAATTTTTTTAAACCTTTAAGATTCCTGATAAGAAGTCACCACCAGTAGACCCCTTTGAGGACCTATATCAGTAAAAAACAAATTGGTTATAGCTTTTGGTGCCCCTCTCCAATCCCACCCCTGCACTTTTTTAAACCTGACAATGACCTCCGCCATAAAGTAGGCCAATTTTGGGCACTATGGATGGCCCCATATTTATTTCTATAGCAGACAAACAGACAAACAAACATACATACGAAATCCATCATTTTTGCCCTTCCCCACCCTACCCCACAGAGGCACTTTTTTGAACTGCTCCATTAAATTTTTAAACTTCACGAGACGTTTTCCCGATATGTTGGTTAGCAGTGATGCGGACCGTACCGGACCGCCAATGGTGTTCCAGTCCGGTCCGATCCGGTCCAAGAAATAGCGGTCCGATATTCGGGCAGGCGGTCCGTTTTTTTCTAGATGGACCGGTCCAAGGCGGTCCAATTCAGGGGCACACTTTAGAGTGTGTGTGTGGGGTGGGGGTGGGTGGGGTGGGGGTGGCGGGGGATTTACACAATGCGCAGGGCCAACCATGTTTTGGTCCTGCGGGCGGAAAATTTGAAAAATGTAAGCTGAAAAAACACGATTTCCGCCTATCGCAGAATTGCTCGGACACACAACACGCAGGGCCAATCAGCATGGTTTGGCCCAGCGGGAGGAAATTTTGAAAAAGCAAGCTGAAAATACGCGATTTTCGCCTATTGCCGCATTGCTCGAACAATATCAGCTGCTATCGGACCTATATATGTGGGAGGAGCGCGGGGGACATAACATGTAAAAAAACGTTGTGGGGGCAGACGCCCCCTCCCCCCCCCCCCCTGATCTGTGCCCATGGTCCAATTGAATAGAGTCACCACACCAAACCTACCAGATGAAATACAGGGACCAAGTTACTACCAACTAAATAGTTTCCATGTGCACATAATCCAGATCGGGGTTTATAGAAATAGATACACAATACACATTGAAATTCTTTGCCGACAATGGAATTGAATGATTCTTGTCACCGAATTTGAGCGTTCGCTATTTTGGGAACTTTTTTGTACCGCTCATCGCCGATACCTTCACCCGACAGCCGTGACAGGAATCACAGGATGCAGGTGGTTGATTGGTGACAGATTGTCTCAATATAGTTGACAGTTATTTCAAACTTACTCGACTTCAATGTATTCACCGTCTATCAAGATGAAATTATCAGTTTGTGTATCAATTGGGAGAGTGCAAAACGTCCCTTTGCGTCTCCCTGGACCGGTCCCTTGGACCGCCCCGGACCGGTCCAGCGTGCCTGTGTACCGGTACAGCAGGGGCGGCCCGGTCCTCATCGGACCGTACCGCGGACCACTCCTGGACCGGTACCGGACCGTTTGTTTGCGGTCTGGTCCGCAACACTATTGGTTAGCGAGTCATATTTCAATATTAAAACACAACTTGTTTGTAACAGTACAGTAAACAATCAACACTGCCCATTTGACATTTTCATGGGAAAAAATCTTATTAATTTTGCGTGATTACAAAGGGTCGAAAAAAAATCGTGTGAAGCGCATACAAAACAATCTCTCAGCGGGATTCTTTGTCTGAAGTTGTGTGCCTGCATCAAGTTTATCTTGCTTTTTCCCCCCAGTTATGTCCCATTGTTCGGAAAGCACGCACACATCGCGTTTGTATCGACTCAACTGACTTGCTCGTGGAGCGTATTGCATCGTGGGATTTTAGCATCATCCTGAATAATTATGGTCGATCCAGGGTCGGACAAATTATTTTAGGTTCATCCTCAATTAATATAGGATGAACCTCAAATATTTATGTCGAACCTGGTTCAACATGAAGCAATAATTATGGTCCATCCAGGGTCGGACAAATTATTTCAGGTTCATCCTCAATTAATATAGGATGAACCTGAAATATTGATGTCGAACCTGGTTCAACATGAAACAATAATTATGGTCCATCCAGGGTCGAACAAATTATTTCAGGTTCATCCTCAATTAATACAGGATGAACCTGAAATATTTATGTCTAACCTGGTTCAACATGAAACACTAATTATGGTCCATCCAGGGTCGGACAAATTATTACAGGTTCATCCTCAATTAATATAGGATGAACCTGAAATATTTATGTCGAACCTGGTTCAACATGAAACAATAATTATGGTCCATCCAGGGTCGGACAAATTATTTCAGGTTCATCCTCAATTAATATAGGATGAACCTCAAATACTGATGTCGAACCTGGTTCAATATGAAACAATAATTATGGTCGATCCAGGGTCGGACAAATTAATTTAGGTTCATCCTCAATTAATATAGGATGAACCTGAAATATTTATGTCAAACCTGGTTCAACATGAAACAATAATTATAGTCCATCCAGGGTCGGACAAATTATTGATCGCGCACGAGAGGGTCATAAATATTATTTTAGGATGAACCTGAAATAATATAGGATGAACCTTAAATAATATAGGATGAACCTCAAATAATATAGTATGTACCTCAATAATTATTTTCGAACCTGTTCGTACGCCATACGAACTAGAACTTGCCGTTTTAGGTTTTTTAAACGCATCACTCTGTTCATTTCCCTAAACAAATTTCGCGTCTTTTTTTCAATCGTCGCAGTGGCTCCGACACTGTGACCGAGTCTAATATGAATCTACCGCAGAAATTCACCAATCTCATGCATGAAGTTTCTAACCTCACTGACATTTTCCGGTTCTCTTGCATTAAGGGTTGTCCAACCTAACTTTGGTCAATTTGTTGACTGTTTTCCCAATACCCCAGAAACAGATAAGAAAAGTAAGGAAAGGCAAATATATTATATATCAAAATAATGAGTAAAGTAAAAGGTATATATAATTTTTTTTCAGAAAAAAATGAATTTTATGATTTTGAAGAAGATTAATTTGCCAATGACATAAGTAACGAACCCGTAAAACCACAAAATGATCGGTAATTCGAAAACCTTGTCCTCAATGCAATGATAGCACACTACAGACTCGGAGAAAGCATTTTTATGACACACAGTCTGGTGTGTTGTGATGTGAGAATGCAATACCACCAACACAAATTTTGGATGTTCCGGTTTCTGGCCATGTTTCAATGATGTTTATTCCGGTCATGTGATTGTAATGTGGTTCTTGCAGGAATACACTGTTTGGGCGATCGTAAGAATGCAAGGACGTGATCACGCCTTTTATTTGTTCGAGACAATGTTGGAGCGGATTTGCAAACAAGGTACAGCAAATACTTCAGCGGTTAATGTCATAACAGAAAAATATGCTTTGAAATTCCCTCCCTCCACGCCATCCAGTATTTACAGGCCGTCTGAACTTTTTTTTTGATGAAAAATCTGAATCATAGCGCACTAAAAAGACAACATGAACCACTTGTAAAAAAGTAACCGAGTGTATAAAGACGGGACGATACACAAAAAATAAGGTAATATTCATAAAAAGTAAGCTGAATGCTTCAGAAATCACTTTTTTTCTCGAAGTATATTCCAAGTGACCTGGAACTATATTGAGCGTGTTGATTTCCCCCGATGTTGTGAGGTTATTTGGGGGCGCGGTGGCTCAGTTGGTAGAGGTGCAGGCTGCAAGCCGAGAGGTCCTCGGTTCGAATCCCACCTGCGGCAACCGCGTTGTGTCCTTGGGCAAGACACTTCACCCCGATTGCCTACATGGGGGCACGATGACGCTGTGTACTGAGGCGTACTGCACGTCGATGGTGCGCATGTCTTCAACCAATCTAACCCTGCCTGTGCTGCAGTGCAGAGTTCAGAATTACGATGTTGGAGAGCTGACAGCTGCTCGTCGTTGCTCGGTGGTTCTCTCCGGGTACTCCGGCTTCCTCCACCCGTAAAACTGTCACGGTCACGATTAGCCATTGTGTATAAGTATGTGACCTTAAACACCAATAAATAAATAAATAAATAAATATAATATGAAGTTCTGCCGGGACTGTGTTGATGTCCGCAAAGGACTGATGGAAGATGGGTTGAAAATGATGCATTTGCGCTTTTTAATGAGGTGCGGTTGGACGATGCTGTGAATTTAGTTTTTTCTTGCAAACAACCATACCAACACAAGCGTCGATCAGTGTCTTTTGTCATCGTCTTAGACTGACAAATGTGACAAATCCCCTTTATCTGGAACTATCTCCCAATTTGTATATCATAACGGTGTCGGGTCGTTTCGCCCCAAAACCCGTTCGCCCCCCCCCCCCCCGGGTCGTTTCGTCCCTGGTCGTTTCGCCCCTGGTCGTTTCACCCTAATTTCAGGGGTGGGTCGTTTCGCCCCAGAAAAATTGGTCCAAGTGGATGGTCCAAGTGAGGGGACTAATAGAGAACTACTCGTTGGAGATCTCGGACCTAGACGTTGGGACAAAGCAGGGTAAAAAAAATAGTCAGGTAGTCTTATTTGTCGAGAGGGGGTCAAATCAAAGAGGTCTTTGGGTGGCCTGTGTGGTAAAGAGAAGCCTAATTTTGAAGAGTACCTTGATGGCACCTTTGAGGGGTCACTGTTGTTCAAGCTGAGGTCGCGGTCCCTGGAGCTGAGGGGAAAAATTGGGAAAGAGCAGTAAAAAGGAGTGCCAGATGTGTGATTTGGGCGTGGTGGAGACCCTGGAACACTTTCTTCTAGAATGCCCAAAATACCAGTCTAAAAGAATAAGATTCATTGGGAGTATAATGGGGAAGTGGGATGGGAGAATGAACGACATGTGGTGAGTGGGAGACTCAAAGGAGAGGGTTAATGAGCTAATCGGAGATATTGGGAAGAATGGGGCAAGGAATGTCATCAAGCAGTTCGTCTCCGAGAGTTTGGAGGAGGGAAGAATTCATCACGCAGTCTCCGATCCAGTGAAAACCACCGAGTTCCTTTTTGCCGAACGCAATTGTATCAGTCTTCTTTCATTCCCAGCGTTACGGACCAGTGGAATAAGTTGTCGTTACCTGTCCGCGAGAACTCATCTTTGATTAACTTTAAAACGTTTCTCAGTAATGGTAACCAAAGACAACCAAAGTTCTATAGTAATGCGAAATCTCGCAGGGCTCAAATATACCATTGTAGGCTGCAGTTGCACTGTAGCAGTCTTAATTCCCACCTTTTCGATAATCAAAAAAGGGGGAGAGGAACTCTTGGAAAGCCTAACTGCCCTATTCAATTTAGCCATAGAAAAACAAGAGGTCCCAAAGGAGTGGAGGGAAAGTAAAGTGACATTTATTCACAAAAAGGGGGAAAAAGACGTCTTGGATAACTATCGAGGGATCTCTGTCAGCAGCAACATTAGAAAAGTCTTTTGTAAAGTCCTGTATGGGAGATTAGAGGAGGTGATCGAAGAGAAGGGTTTTTTGGGAGAAATCCAGAATGGCTTCAGGAAGGGAAGGCGAGTCACTGACCATCTTTTCACGCTATCCCAAATGATAGGATCCGCGAAAGCAAACAAGAAAAAGATGTTCATGGCCTTTTTGGATGTTAAAAAGGCATATGATATATTATGGAGGGAGGGTATGTGGCGCAAGCTGGAGGCTCTGGGCTTGGGGCGAGTTTGTTGGGATTATGAAAGCATTATATAAAGATGTACAGAGTGAACTTAGCCTGGGAAACATTACAACAAAACGTGTGCCCACGGAGATAGGCCTAAAACAGGGGTGTATCCTTTCGCCAATTCTTTTTGCATTGTACATCAAAGGTTTAGGAGATGAACTCCTGCATAGCGACGAGGGGGTTGCAGTTGGTGACTTGAAGATCCCAGGGCTATTTTTGCAGACGATATGGTGCTAGTGTCAGAAAGCGAAGAGGGGCTGGCGAAGATGCTGGGAATTGTTGGGAAATATGGGAGCAAATGGAGACTTGAACTTAATGAAAGCAAGAGCAAAGTTATACCCGTGGACCGCAAAGTGGACCCCCACTGGAAGGTGGAGAGTGGGGGAGTTCTGCATTCTGGAAGGTAGCAGTAGACATCTTTGTGTAGGAGAGACTAGTGACTATGAGTACCTGGGGGTAAATATAAACATCACAGGAAGAGGCATCTACCGAAACCACACAAATAAATTGATTCTGAAGGGGAAGCGAATCCTTAACCAAAGGAAACTTATAGGGAGAAACAGTTTCAATAAGGTTTTCGTGGGGAAAACTATTTGGGAAATGGTGGGTCTGCCAAGTATAACATACGGTACGGAAGTTGTACCCCTAGACCACACAGCTGTTAAGAGCTTGGAAATCCTCAGAACGATGCAGGCCGATGGATAACAGGCTCGAGTAATGCCGCAGCGCTAGAAGCGATCAGGGGTGAGCTTGGGTGGATGAGGATCAAGGACAGGATAGACCTATTGAAACTCGGTTATCTTAATTATTTGGTAAATCTCCCCGATAGCCGGTGGTGTAAAGTAATGTTCCTGAGAACTTTCAACTCAAATATCAAGACGGGATGGATGGTCCAAGTGAGGGAGCTAGTAGAAAACTACTCATTGGAGATCTCGGACCTTGACGTTGGGGCAAACCAGGGCAAAAAGATCGTCAGAGAAAAGGTCATGGAGGATTGTAACCGTAATTGACGAGAGGGGGTCAAATCAAAGAGATCTTTGGGTGGCCTGCGTGATAAAGAGAAGCCTGGTTTTGAAGAGTACCTTGATGGCACCTTTGGGGGTCACTGTTGTTCAAGCTGAGGTCGCGATCCCTGGAGCTGAGGGGAAATATTGGGAAAAACAGTGAAAAGGAGTGCCAGATGTGTAACTTGGGCGTGGTGGAGACCCTGGAACACTTTCTTATAGAATGCCCAAAATATCAGTCTAAAAGAACAAGATTCACGGGGAGTATAATGGGGAAGTGGGATGGGAGAATGAAGGACATGTGGTTAGGGGACGACTCAAAGGAGAGGGTTAATATACTAATCGAAGAGATTGGGAAGAATGGGGCAAGGGATGTCATCAAGCAGTTTGTCTCCGAGTGTTGGGAGGAGAGAAGAAGCGCGGGAATAGGGAGGCAGTTGGTAGAACATGGGTAACCACGGCCTTCTCATACGAGAACCGCGACAAATCAGCGGCCGGCCGAAGTGTTATTATTATATATTATATTACCTAATAATAATAACACTTTGGCCAGCCGCTGATTTGTCGCGGTTCTCGGACGAGAAGGCCATGGTTACCCCTGTACTCCCAACTGCCTCCCTATTCCCACGCTTCTCCTCTCCTCCCAACACTCGGAGACGAACTGCTTGATGATATCCCTTGTCCCATTCTTCCCAATCTCTCCGATTAGCATATTAACCCTCTCCTTTGAGTCTCCCCCTAACCACATGTCCTTCATTCTCCCATCCCACTTCCCCATGATACTCCCAGTGAATCTCATTCTTTTAGGCTGATACTTTGGGCATTCTAGAAGAAAGTGTTCCATGGTCTCCACCATGTCCAAGTTACACATCTGGCACTCCCTTTCACCGTCTTTCCCAATTTTTCCCCTCAGCTCCAGGGATCGCGACCTCAGCTTGAACAACAGTGACCCCCCAAAGGTGCCATCAAGGTACTCTTCAAAACCTGGCTTCTCTTTATCACGCAGGCCACCCAAAGACCTCTTTGATTTGACCCCCTCTCGCCAATTACGGTTACAATCCTCCATGACCCTTTCTCTGACGATTGTTTTACCCTGGTTTGCCCCAACGTCCAGGTCCGAGATCTCCAATGAGTAGTTCTCTACTAGCTCCCTCATTTGGACCATCCACCCCGTTTTGATATTTGACTTGAAAATTCTCAGGAACATTACTTTACACCATCGGCTGTCGGGGAGATTTACCAAATAATTAAGATAACCGAGCTTCAACAGGTCTATCCAGTCCTTGATCCTCATCCACCCAAGCTCACCCCTGATTGCTTCTAGCGCTGCGGCATTACTCGACCCCGTTATCCATCGGCCTGCATCGTTCTGCAGGATTTCCAAGCTCTTTACGGCCGTCTGGTTTAGGGGTACCACTTCCGTACCGTATGTTATACTTGGCAGCCCCACCATTTCCCAAATGGTTTTCCCCACGAAAACCTTATTGAAACTGTTTCTCCCTATAAGTTTCATTTGGTTAAGGATTCGCTTCCCCTTCAGAATCAATTTATTTGTGTGGTTCCGGTAGATGCCTCTTCCTGTAATGTTTATATTTACCCCCAAATACTCGTAATCACCCGTCTCTCCCACACTGAGAAGTTTGCTGCTCCCTTCCGGAATGCAACTGTAAATAATATTATATTACCTATCACCCAGTCCCTTCTGCCAGTGTGGTGAACCTGAAACTACTGATCACTTTTTCTTTCATTGTCCTTTGTTCTCAAACGCTCGTAATTATACGATTAATCTACTCCCATATGTAGCTGATACATCCACGCTTCTATTTCGCTCAGAATTCTTGAATAACGATGAAAACCGCCTTATTTCCGAAGTTGTACATGACTTCATTTTATCAAGCAAGCGATTCCAATAGTTGAAACCCAACACTACGCTCCCACCCCCATTCCGAGTAGGAAAGTCTAACGCCTGTTGTGGAATGTCCTGTGGCGCCTTCCAACTTCTAGCGCATTGAAGTTTACTTACACCTAATTCGTTACTAAATGAACTAGAAGTTAATAAGTTGCCTACTTACGATTCTCTTGTGTGTAAATTTTACTTAACATACATTCAACATGTACTTGGTCTGTATTAACTCAGACTTATTCTCAAGATATTGCCTGATAAATACATCATTATCATCTGTTGCATGTGCGAAGTATGCGTCGGAGTCTTGTACCGGCCTTTGGGGATAGATCGCGACTGGTCCTCGCCTCGTCGTGTGCTGTCAGTGGAGGTCCCATGCTCCTTTGCATCCGCATAATGGTGATAATCTCTATGTATCATGTATTCAAGCTGATTGCATCATGTTAGTTCCTTTCCTCTTCTTCGATCTATCAGTGCTTCTGTTCCTTCTTCTGTTTTCCCTTCATTTCACATTGAAGTTTAAACAATCCCACACGTCGTTGCCTGGCAGTCGAGGCGCCTTCCTCTGCTCCCTATCTATTCTGATATGACGCTTAACCCGCTTGATCTCCAATCGTAGCAACTAACGTAGTAAATTTACAATGAAGGGAGGATATCGGCCTTCATGCAACGACGTTTGGGCTCTTCCGTTCATCTGTACCACCTACAGGAGTAAGTTATACGTTGACAGGGAGACGACCTACATAAGCTTTAGCTTTCTGTCGAACCCCTCTAATACACAACAATATGCTTTCTTGTTTTGTGTATACTTTTTGTATCTAGTGTTGTTCATTTTTTTTTAGTCAAATGTTATTGTGAAATGTATACACATGTCAATTATTGAATAAATACTGTTTAAACTAAAGTTTAATTATTTTCAGTCAGACTCAGCCCCTACAATTCTTGCAATAATATCCAAGCTCACGAGCTCAAACACAATAATAATAACACTTTGGCCAGCCGCTGATTTGTCGCGGTTCTCGGACGAGAAGGCCATGGTTACCCCTGTACTCCCAACTGCCTCCCTATTCCCACGCTTCTCCTCTCCTCCCAACACTCGGAGACGAACTGCTTGATGATACCCCTTGTCCCATTCTTCCCAATCTCTCCGATTAGCATATTAACCCTCTCCTTTGTGTCTTCCCCTTTCCACATGTCCTTCATTCTCCCATCCCACTTCCCCATTATACTCCCAGTGAATCTCATTCTTTTAGACTGATACTTTGGGCATTCTAGAAGAAAGTGTTCCAGGGTCTCCACCATGTCAATATCGGCGTTGATAAAAAAAAAAACTGTATCAAGAGGTGTTATCGATAATCATGGCATCAAAGTGAAAGCCGATATAGCGGTTTAATCAACAGCAAAATCACAGACGATTGCAGTGATTACTTAAAGGGACAGTTGAAAAAGACAGTTTACGGATGTTGTTCACATTGCAATAACATTGCTGATTAATTGTTATCACTTGATTAATGTTTGAGACATTCGTGTCAGTACCAACGAGAGATTTTTTTCACATTTCCATTTTCCATAGCAACATATACATCTGACAAAGCAGCACGCTAAAACCTTTCATTTTATTCAGTGTAATATAATTTTGTGCTAAGTGGATTTAAAAAAAAAAACTTCAACAGGCGTTTTCAAAAAAGGTAAGTTTTTAGTTATAAATTTTACTGTCAAACTTAATGGTGTAAAGACTTAGTGGAAAAATAGTTAAAAACTATTCAAATAATAATAAGAAACCCACCTCTGACCCTGGTCGTTTCGCCCTTATCTTGGGGGGGGGGGGGGGGCGAAACGACCAGGGGCGAACGTGTATTGGGGCGAAACGACCCGGGACCATCATAACAAACATTATAGCGCTCAGCGTGACCGTGATGGTCAAAACCCAAGCGAATTATCGAATCCACGATCAAAATAAGCCGCAATTAGAATTTAAACAAATGAAATACACGAATATTCGCAATTTCTTCCGTATCCGTGCCGAGTTACTTTTGAACTTGACACACCAGACCACATGTGTTCAGTTTCGTTTGGCAGCATCATACTGTCTGCAGAGGTTTGTGGTAATAGTACGAGAGGGCGACAGAAGCCAAATATTTTCCCATCATCTATAAATTATTTAAAATTGATAATTCTGTTTATTTTACAGAAATTATGAATTGATAAGGTGGGTGTGTTGTGATTATAAGCCCTGGACTTGGAAAGTCAAAGGCGTATCTAGTACCGTGGAGACCTCTGCACGTCCATACCAACATTCTCCCTTGAATCTCAACCTCTGCTACTCCAATTTGAATGATGTTTAGTGTTGTGATCGAGCATCATGGGGAAACAATGCCTGTGTAGCTGCTGTAGCGTGTGTTTCTTCCACACATTTTTTCCAGAGTTATGGTCCTTTTTCACGCTTTCGTGTTAGAAACTTTTGTACAAAACTAGTTGAATTGTTACAATTTGTTGGAAAATGCCTGCTGACGACACCCTCCAATTAATTGCACCAAAATAATTTTTGTGAATATTTTGTTCCTATTACTTGTCAAGCAACAAGCTAATGGATATTCTGTAGAGCCACAAATGTGATGTTTGACACTTTTATCAGAACTATTATGGAGGCTTCTGGAACTCAACATGTTAATTATGGCAGGGTTTTTATATTCACCCATTAATCGGTAAATTAAGTGTTATAGTTGGAAGTAAGAAGCATGAAAGGTTCAGAACTTAAAGTCTAAAAAGAATGTTTTGCAGTGTAATATGATTTTTGCAGATACACTTATTTGGAGGGTTACCTGTTTGATTGTGTTTGGAGCATGTGTGTCGCCAGGATTTTCAAAAAGAAAAAAGAGTTAAACTTTGATGAAAAATGCATATGCCATGAGTGCCAGCCGAAGGTACAGACATACAAAGGAGGGGCACCCCCCCCCCCCCCCCACAGGAATTTTTTTTATCAAATGGAACTCTCCTGTCGCCTTTTTGGGGATTTCTTTGCATACTGCGGTCTTGAAAAAATATGTAAACACCTATGAATGGAAGACCTACTGGATGTGCCCTCCTGATCTCAATATGCCAATAAGCCTCTTTTGGAAAAGTATAGGCAATAATGGTTATGTAGGGTGGATTTGATGTGTTTTGAATTTTAACAATGTACTTTTATGTACATTTGATGGTTTATTGCAGTGACAAGTTGCATTTACTTTTATTTCTTATCCACAGGATAGCATGAGTGTCTTGGTGTCCAAGGGTAAAATAACGCATGTTACTTATTGATAAACCAGACAAATTAAACAATTTCATCACCATCAAATTGATGCATGGGATAAAAGGGGTTACAGTGCACGGGGTTTGTAAATATACTTGTTCAACTACAATGTATGACTGCAGTGTACTCTACATAGGGGAAAAAAAAAAGAAAAAGATGTTTATGGCCTTTTTGGATATCAAAAAGGCATACGATAGAGTATGGAGGGAAGGTATGTGGCGCAAGCTGGAGGCTATGGGCTTAGGAGGCGAGTTTGTTGGAATTACGAAAGCATTATATAAAGCTGTACAGAGTGAACTTAGCCTGGGGAACATTACAACAAAACGTGTGCCTATGGAGATAGGCCTAAAACAGGGGTGTATCCTTTCGCCGATCCTGTTTGCATTGTACATCAAAAGTTTAGGAGATGAACTCCTGCGTAGCGAGGAGGGGGTAGCAGTTGGGGACTTGAAGATCCCAGGGCTATTTTTTGCAGACGATATGGTTCTAGTGTCAGAAAACGAAGAGGAGCTAACGAAAATGTTGAAAATTGTTGGGAAATATGGGAGCAAATGGAGACTCGAACTTAATGAAAGCAAGAGCAAAATTATACCTGTGGGCCGCAAAGTGGACCCCACTCGAAGGTGGAGAGTGGGTGAGTTCAGCATTCCGGAAGGGAGCAGCAAACTTCTCAGTGTGGGAGAGACATGTGATTACGAGTATTTGGGGGTAAATATAAACATTACAGGAAGAGGCATCTACCGGAACCACACAAATAAATTGATTCTGAAGGGGAAGCGAATCCTTAACCAAATGAAACTTATAGGGAGAAACAGTTTCAATAAGGTTTTCGTGGGGAAAACCATTTGGGAAATGGTGGGGCTGCCAAGTATAACATACGGTACGGAAGTGGTACCCCTAAACCACTGCCGTAAAGAGCTTGGAAATCCTGCAGAACGATGCAGGCCGATGGATAACGGGGTCGAGTAATGCCGCAGCGCTAGAAGCAATCAGGAGTGAGCTTGGGTGGATGAGGATCAAGGACAGGATAGACCTGTTGAAGCTCGGTTATCTTAATTATTTGGTAAATCTCCCCGACAGCCGATGGTGTAAAGCAATGTTCCTGAGAATTTTCAACTCAAATATCAAAACGGGGTGGATGGTCTAAGTGAGGGAGCTAGTAGAGAACTACTCATTGGAGATCTCGGACCTGGACGTTGGGGCAAACCAGGGTAAAAAAATCGTCAGAGAAAGGGTCATGGAGGATTGTAACCGTAATTGGCGAGAGGGGGTCAAATCAAAGAGGTCTTTGGGTGGCCTGCGTGATAAAGAGAAGCCAGGTTTTGAAGAGTACCTTGATGGCACCTTTGGGGGGGGGGGGGGGTCACTGTTGTTCAAGCTGAGGTCGCGATCCCTGGAGCTGAGGGGGAAAAATTGGGAAAGACGGTGAAAGGGAGTGCCAGATGTGTAACTTGGACATGGTGGAGACCCTGGAACACTTTCTTCTAGAATGCCCAAAGTATCAGCCTAAAAGAATGAGATTCACTGGGAGTATAATGGGGAAGTGGGATGGGAGAATGAAGGACATGTGGTTAGGGGGAGACTCAAAGGAGAGGGCTAATATGCTAATCGGAGAGATTGGGAAGAATGGGACAAGGGATATTATCAAGCAGTTCGTCTCCGAGTGTTGGGAGGAGAGAAGAAGCGCGGGAATAGGGAGGCAGTTGGGAGAACATGGGTAACCACGGCCTTCTCATACGAGAACCGCGACAAATCAGCGGCCGGCCGAAGTGTTATTATTATTAGGGGAATATCATAGGGGAATATCATAGTTTCTTTCCAAACCACCTCAGTGACACATACATTTTTATACTGGGAGACACTCTTTTGTCCGTCCATACTTCTTCTGGTGGACTCCTTCAAGTTGACCTTTGTTGAATCTCCCCAAAGCAAAACATAAACAACAGAAAATGTCTGCCTTTAATCTGTGACCACTCCACTTATAACATTTGGTCGCAATCTTTATTACTTTAAAGAATTAGAAAAAAAGATTTCTTCGAGTATGTACTTCAATGTTTATAGAATACAGCTGTTATTTTATTTTGAGGTATTTTATTGTAAAAATTTTTTTGTTCTCTTACTTATGCCATAGCAGATTTTTATCTACACATGGCAGTAGTTCCATGGCAAATTCCAGTTTCCGTATATTCTATGTTTCATTCCAAGCATTTTGGTATATAATTTATTGGGGTTATTCATTTCGGGCCTTTTTTTAGACTTGGAAGAAAATTACCTGAAATTTGACCAAAGTTAGGTTGGACGTCCCCTTAACAACTGCTTGCACTTTAGTGTCTGTCATTCCCTCGTGTAGCGAAATTGCCTTTGTATTTATAGATGCTACATGAGATATTTACTACAAGAGTACTTACCGATTGCGTAGAGAAATTGCACGAGTGAAATGCAAAGAGATGAAATGTATGCGTGTGTTTCAAGCGTTGGAATCTGGAAAAAGTCTTGTTGAATAATGTATCTGTCACAAATTGGCGGGTTATGACGTCACAACTTGCATCTTGGGAACCAGGTGAAAGGTCACGTCTGTCACTTCACATCACTGTTCCCTTCTTTTGGAGAATTGGTACCAAGCTGTGAAGTTTTTTCTCGAGTAATCATCCGAGGCATGATATAAAACGGAAACAGTTTGAACACAAGATTCAAACTTCTTAAAAGAAGAATAAATAACATGGAAACAGTTTGAACATTGTTCAAACTGCTTTACAATATTTGATATGTGAAAACAGTCTGAACAACATGGTTCAGACTGCTTGAAAAAGGAAAAGCAATACATACATTTTTATATGAAATTTAGTAATTTGAACTGTAATGTTGTGTGATGTTGGTTCAAATTACTTCACACTATGAATTAAGAATATAACTAGTTTTCTCAAGGAAGCAGTCTAAATTAAACTACTTGTTCTTGAGAAAACGTGTAGCAATAAATATATTGCTATCAGTAAGGCAATAGCCAAGTTTACTCTTAAAGGAGTAAATGATAGAGTACTGGTTGAAAAGTATATGGATTAAAGTCACCAATGCAACAAAAATATTTTAAATAAATAATATGAAAAAAGGTTCAACGAAATTATTTGCCAAAAACAACAAAAAAGTGTGTCTATGGTCAGTTTACTGAAAACCATAGATACGTGTTGCATTGGCGTTTAGTTGGTCACTAAGAACCATGAAGTCCATGCACAGAATACGGGACAGTTCCCTAGCATTCTCTCCGACTACAGACGGGGGTCGTCCAAGGATGGTCCTGTCTGCCAAAATAGGGAGCATCAGATTCCAAAAGAATCCGGTCGAGTCGGATAGCGCGAACGCCCTCCCTCTGGATCTCTGTGAAGTTGTGGAGTGCCCCAGTGAAACCAAAATAGGTATAGGGTCTGGCCAAACTCCAGGCACGAACCTGATATCTGGACCCCATGAATGAATGCAGGTGTATGATTTGTTCAACGTGAGTTTGGGACCTTATGTGTTCTAGGGCGGTATAATCCCCCGTGTGTCCCCTGATGTGCAATATTAGTGGTTTAGACACCAGCTGGACAGTCCCAGAAACCGGCGAAATGTTTCATCATGCAGTAGCATAGTTTCGACAGGTGAATTTGTTGACCTGTCCAAGCCTATTTCCCCAAATGTAACAACATTAGGATGTCGGACTAAGGACTCTAATTTGTTTCTGACCTCAGGGTTAGATAAGGAGTTATATTTTTTAGGATGACAGCCTACTGCTACTTTCCATTGTGGGTACCACGCAAGCTCTGCGGGAGATGGCCAAGTTTCAGGGTCACAGAAAACTTGAACGCCGCCCACAGCAGAAGTAGGAACATCAACCATGAGGTTGACGGCTTGGATGGCACGTGCCGCAGTTTGTTGTGACTTGATGTTGAATTTTTTGTGTAGCCGATCCAAGTGAAAATGCGTGTCGTACAGTTTATTTGTCAAAGACCTTTGTTTGGGGGGCTTTGTTTTGGTGTTTGCACCTTGACCTTTACCTGCACTTTGTACTTCTTGTTTGCAGACCTTAGATTTAGATAGTATATGTGTAGATGTTTCTTGTTTTGCCTTGACCTTAGAAGTCACTGCTTCAGCTATTAATGGTGTTACAGCTAGAGTGGATAATAATGGCTGTTTGTTATAAGGTTTTGGAACAGCAGTGCTTCCATTTGTATTGTATGACGCTTTCCTTCCAGCCAACATGTTTTTAAATCTCAAGCGCCGTCTTTCAGTGTGGGACAATCCAGAAGGATGTGTGGCATGTGTGGTGCTTGCAGTGTTAGTTGTTTTTGGTGGGTCTAATTCCATTGGTGTCACAGAGAGTGATGGGGATACACCTGACGAAAAAACATCAGGCGGTGGAGCGACAGATAGTCCAAGGCTTGTTGAAATAACAGTAGCAGTAGTAGTAGTTGTAGCTATTGGTGCTGGCATGGTGACAGTTTCCGGAACTGAACTGACAGGATTCAATGGTATATAAGCCAAGGTGAAAACAGGCATGGGAGAGGATGTAAGAGATACAGCATGTGACGTAATAGCATCAAGCGAAAAGGTAGGCAAAGAAGCACCTGACGCAGAGACATCAGGCATAGATGCAGAGGAAACACATGATGAAATAACATCATGCGAAGGAGAAGTAAATGACATGAGATCACCTGACGAGAAGGCATCAGGCATAGATGTTACCTGTGTAGCACTACTAATGGGCACTGTAATTGATGATTCAGTTACAGCGACTGGGATAAAGGTTTTGTCAGACATGTTTATCTGAAAAGAGAAAGAAAAGTATCATTTAGCATTTGGAACATCTATAAAAATCCATAGCATCAGCATCTTGTGAAGCTGTGGTGTAACACCAGTACAATCTCCATGATACCATTCAAAACAATAATCACATTGTATCATGAATCTTTTACCGTCGGGCTGACGGCATATACAAAATATTCCTTTTTGAGATTCCACTTTCACTTCACCAGTCTGATGGAAAAGTTCAAGGGTTTTAGTTAGCCAAACAGTAAATGACATGAGATCACCTAAAGACTTAGCAAAACATTTCTTAAGACGGTCATGATTAACGACGTCCAGGGAGTTCTTGAAAAGCACTTTGTACAAGTATGGGGTCAAGACCACCGAAACGATTCCCGGTCCCTTCCAGAAAGGACATAATTCTCTGCACTTGCCCTTCTTGGATGAATCGTCTAATAAGAAGACCAGATCTCCCACCTTGTATTCATATTTATGAGTTTTCACACCGTAATCATGTTTCATCTTTTGATTTGCCATTTTTAATCTTGACCTGGCTAACTGGTGACATTCTTTAGATTTTTCTACCAAATTTTGGACAAATTGGCCAGTATTTTTGTGCTCAGTTTCACCAAGATGAAAATTGTACATAATGTCGCTGGGATGATTTACTTCCCTACCCAACATCATTTTGTTTGGCGTAAAACCGGTCATTCGATGCACTGAGGATCGAATTGCTCCGGCTAACTGAGAGTAGTAGAAGATATGGTTTTCGACCCTATTCTGGGGGAAGGCTGGGTGATTCCTGGGTGATGCCTGGGTGGATGACGTCATCTTAATTAAAATGTTACGTAAGGTAATTAATGTTACTTAATGATTTATTTTAATCACTTTAATAATTAATGTAATTAATGACTGTTGCATAATTAATGTAATTAATGTAATTAATGAGTGTAATTAGGGTTGATTATAATAATTATTAGTATATTAATAAATGAATTAATAATGACGTACTGGACATATATATGAATGCTATCGACTGACTGACCCGCAAAGGTGAACATCGCGTGTCTGGGTGTCATTAAATCGATTTTTCTTTTCAAACGCCAACTACTGACAGATGTTGAAGCAATTAAATCTCTTGTCACACTTTAACGACCGGTCATAAATATTGTTAGACTGGACATGCTATCATGTATTTAAAAATCATTGATGATCTCACGTGACAAGATGTGTCTTGCTTTTAACTGAAGACTGTGAACGACTCCATTGTGGCTATTTTCATAGGTATAATTTGATTTAATAACTTGGCGTGATTCGTACATATTAATAATGCAAGTTTATTCTTCTCGTTTTTATGGCTGTCGAAAAACTCTCATAGACCAAGGTATTCTGATTTTACGCCTCACGCGATAAAGTAATTTTTTAACGGTCCGATTTCTACGTTTTGACGGGTTCTCAAAAAAAAAATCACAAGAGAAATTGCCATGAGACTACTGTACACGGGGAGCGGCTATACATGGCTGTACTTTATGCCCCAATACTTTGATGAATTAACGGATCATCTGAAAACCCACCAAGAAGGTGCTTTGAACTGTCAATTTTGTGTTTCAATAGCAAATTCAACAAAAGAGAGAGGCAGTGTACATCGAACAGACGTCGATGTCAAGATGTTCCAGTGGACGTTTTGTCTGAAATCCTATAATAGGAAAGATACATTAGAAAAAACATGGAGAAATGTCAAAACTCGACATTTAACTGCGCGATTTGCGGGTTTCAGCTGATTCAACTTAACCATCATCGTGCCACAAGTAGCAGAGATGCACAACTCGATTGATCGGTGGAGACGTTCCTCATCAAATAAGGGGGGTCAAACGAGGTTATGAGGAGGGGTGAAGGAGACAAGTGTGCGGTCATATGTTTAAAATTTTAATAACCTTAATTGCTATGACGTAATCCCCTTAATAAATAGCGTATATTCATTTAATATAATATATTAATAATTTTCGTTAAATAATTCATTTTTTATTCCACACCCCTGTATCCCCTCACAGTACCTAAAACTTTCATGAACTCCCCTCCTCCAGGTCATCCAATACAAAAACAACTTTTGGAAACCACTCTCCCCCGCCCCCACCATATTCTTAAAAAGAGTTGCTTTGTCACAAACACACACTTTTTTCAACCAATCAGACACCTCCATTATGCAACACCCTCACCGTCACACCCCTGTATCCCCTCACAGTACCTTAAACTTTCCTGAACTCCCCTCCTCCAGGTCATCCAATACCAAAAAAACTTTTGGAAACCTCTCTCCCCCTCCACCAGCCCTCACAATAGCTAAATTATCTCGAACCCCAGTTCAGTTCTCTAAATGTAATGGACATGTCAGGCCCCCGAATACGCCTTCCCCACAATTTTGAGCGAGCAAATTACCCCGATTAGTCTTCTCTCATAACTTACCACACTCTTAACCCGTATTTACTATGAGATTGTCCCCCTAATAAAGAGCATATGTTCATTTAATATAATATATTAATAATTTTCGTTAAATAATTCATTCCAAAGACACTTGTCGAAAAAACAAAATGGCGGATTAGTTTGACAGAAATACGCGTATCGATTTATTCAGGAATATCTGTCGGTTGTGTCCTTGGGCAAGACACTTCATCCCTATTGACCATGTGGGGGCATGGTGACGCTGTGCACTAAGGCGTACTGCACGTCGATGGAGCACCTGTCTTCAACCAATGCAGACCCTGTGTAGAATCTTGACAGTTGCTTGCCGTTGCTCGGTGGCTCTCTCCGGCTTCCTCCACCCGTAAAACTGTCGTGGTCATGATTAGTCATTGTGCAGACCTTAAACACCAATAAATAAATATAAATAAATAGTCGGTTATCAAAACAGCACTTAAGTGTTTAACAGTTAATTGTGGACCAGTGCGTTTAAAAATGAAAAAAATTTGGGTGATAGCACTACCGACTGTGTTTAATCATAGAAAAATCACACCTGCTCTATTACTAACCCGTATGATTTATTTTTGAATGTTCACTGAAGAATAACCCACCCATCTGAGTAAAAGCATGAAAGAGCTAATATTATCTAATTACCTATGTGGGGGTGGGGTGGTCGGTAACGTTGTGTACTATAGCGTACTACCTTCAGCCAATGATAACCCTGTGTAGAACTTTGACAGTTGTTTGCCTCTGCACGATGGTTCTTTCCGGATTGATCCAACTGTCGTTAAATAAATGAAAAAAACTACAATTCTATAATAACAGGCCAAGCCCCCCTTACCAACAACAGTACTTTCATCCCCCTCATTTTAATAGTTGAAAAGCGCTGTTACTCGATCAAAAAAAAATGGTAAAAGGATATGCGACTCTGTATTAGCCACCCAAATTTGCGAGACTTGGGAAAATATAGCCCACCTAGAGCTGCACCAAAGCTACGTACACTATTCAAACTCCCGCATTGTGTCCTTGGGCAAGTTAATTTACCCCGATTATCCCCATGGGAGCACGATGACGCCGTGTAATAAGGTGTACTGCACGTCGGTGATACGCATATTTTAGAACAATCTAACCCTGCTTGTGCGGATTTCCGACGTTGGTGAGATGACAGTTACTCGTCATTGCTCTGTGGTTCTCTTTGGATATTCCGGAGTCTACCCGTAAAATTGTCACGTTTAATTATAACTTGAACTTGATGTCCGGGTGTAATGAAACAGCGTATTTTCTGCAGACATTCTAAATAAATGCAACTGGTTTACAGACCTGTATATATTTTTTTTCAGTTGAGTAAAAATATATGATAGTAACTGATGTAACATGCCGATTAGTATGTTTAATGAATCTAACTACACCAGTCCAACCGACCCTTTGCCCACCATGATCACAACAAACATTTCAATTCTCTCTCTCACCGATACAGTACGAGTGGAAACTAATTGCGTTCAAGCTGTTGTTTTTTTTCTAGGTTTTACCACCCCCCTTACAGAGCAAATCGAAATGAAATCTGATTCATTGAACCATACTACAGCGCATGTCAAAATTAATTTTTGAACGCCATTTTTTCTATGTGCCACTATCAGCAGCTATGACCATAGCGTAACTTTGTGGTAAAATGCTTATTTTTGTACAAAACTCAAGATCTTTCTCTGACAAATGCCTATATAAAACAAGATAATCTGTGAGAATGCGTTGTGTACCTGCATTTTGTTGATAAAATATGGCATGACCACATTCCCGGATATTATTAAAGTACCCGCTTAATAACAGCCAAATTTTTATCGGATCAGAGTTTTTGATTTGAATAATTGCCGAATTTTTTATTAAATCACATTCAGTAATTTATGTAGATTTCCTGAACTGGGCGAAGATCAAGAAAGGCACTCTGTAGTTTAGGAGACTCTACAAATAAAAACAAAATAAAAAATCTTAGATATATTGCATTTTTTTTAATTGTCCATATTAACCAGAAATCAAAACTAGTCAAATCGATTAGAATTAAATTACAAATGGATATGAAATTTGCAGTAAAATGAACACTGGTATATGCTGCTGGCCGCATTTTTAGTTGTCTGTAATGGCTGTTGTTCAGAATGTCACCCTATTGGGGTGAGTTTTCGCTTTTTCGTCCAGTTTCATGAGAGCTTCCACGAAGTCCATTCCTCATTCGCAATCTTTTCCAGGGGCTATTCTTCAAAGGCTGGTCCATCGCAGCTTTGCAGAGATATTGTTTTCTGGACAACAAAAATCAATATGATCTTGATTTCCGATCAGACCCCTTGGGATATTTTGATCTTTAAGGATGTTTGCCAAAATTTTCCACCCTGTTGGTTGAAAATCTTTTCTTTTTCGCAGCAGATCATTTATTAGATCACACATATTGGAGCCCGAAATTGTAATGCCGTTATACACGAGTCGATCTTTCTCATCCCAGGATAAATTGGGTATATTCTTTATTATCTGGAGTAACAAAAGCGCCTTCTGCTGCATGGAATCTGGTATAACGGCTAACCAGTCCGGATGATTTTCCACTGAAAAACTAGTCGTTAAGGAGTGTGGTTTGGTGGTTTCTTTGCGTAAATTTGATTGGCGCTGAAAGATTGTCTGGTTCAGCAGCCCTTTCTCTTCAGAACCCGATGTTGAAGATTCAGTAATTGGTCTCATACCCTGGTCTATGGGCGGGACAGCTACAGCATTCAGGGGTGTGCGTATTTCCTGCAACTGTTCACTCCCCCATGGTTCAATACACTGAATTCTGCTTGAGGGTAGGTTGGTTGAGTCATCTATAGGTTTTTCCCTCAGTGATTCCCCCATCATTAGCGATTTTACTGGCTCTAGCTTATTTGCAAGCCCCAAAATATTTCCACTTGTTAATGCATTGTTCCAACTAAAGGTTGATTTCATATGCACTGGAGGATAGGGTGGCTCGTTACAGACAGATCTGGTTGTTAACTCGGCTGTATTTCAGTTCGCTCCCCCATAGTGTGTTTAAAATTTACATTTTTGTGTAATTTTCGTCTGTGTCGATAATAATTAGTTTTATGAGAGTAAGATTTTTGACACAATTCACAGACGTAGCGTGAATTCATCATTTTCAGAAACGAGTTAATAGAGTAGCAATACAGTTCCAACACTCTGCCATTTATATGTATGAATAGGATGGGTCCCACCCCAACCTGTCAATCGCTGATTGACTAATTATATATCACGATAAGGTGGGTTCTACCCCAACCTGTTGATCATTGGTTACTTCAAATTCTCACACAGTGCATTGTGGGAAATTCCAGTGGTAGAGCTCTGAGGTAAAATAAGTTTTTTGCTCAACTTCACACAAATTGATATAATTTACTTCAAAAAAAAGAAACATCAAAGTCACATTCATGACAAGCCGAGGTAGCACATCTGAACCACCAACTCTACACTGTTTAATCAGATAATCCATTTAATCAGATAATTACATGTGCATATCGGTTTTTCATTGGTTTATCATCAGTTTCCATCGGTTTTTCATTGGTTTTTATCGGGACTGGTTAGCCGTTATACCAGATTCCATGCAGCAGAAGGCGCTTTTGTTACTCCAGATAATAAAGAATATACCCAATTTATCCTGGGATGAGAAAGATCGACTCGTGTATAATGGCATTACAATTTCGGGCTCCAATATGTGTGATCTAATAAATGATCTGCTGCGAAAAAGAAAAGATTTTCAATCGACAGGGTGGAAAATTTTGGCAAACATCCTTAAAGATCAAAATATCTCAAGGGGTCTGATCGGAAATCAAGATCATATTGATTTTTGTCGTCCAGAAAACAATATCTCTGCAAAGCTGCGATGGACCAGCCTTTGAAGAATAGCCCCTGGAAAAGACTGCGAATGTGGAACGGACTTCGTGGAAGCTCTCATGAAACTGGACGAAAAAGCGAAAAACTCACCCCAATAGGGTGACATTCTGAACAACAGCCATTACAGACAACTAAAAATGCGGCCAGCAGCATATACCAGTGTTCATTTTACTGCAAATTTCATATCCATTTGTAATTTAATTCTAATCAATTTGACTAGTTTTGATTTCTGGTTAATATGGATAATTAAAAAAAATGCAATATATCTAAGATTTTTTATTTTGTTTTTATTTGTAGAGTCTCCTAAACTACAGAGTGCCTTTCTTGACCTTCGCCCAGTTCAGGAAATCTACATAAATTACTGAATGTGATTTAATAAAAAATTCGGCAATTATTCAAATCAAAAACTGTGATCCGATAAAAATTCGGCTGTTATTAAGCAGGTACATTAATAATATCCGGGAATGTGGTCATGCCATATTTTATCAACAAAATGCAGGTACACAACGCATTCTCGCATATTATCTTGTTTTATATAGGCATTTGTCAGAGAAAGGTCTTGAGTTTTGTACAAAAATAAGCATTTTACCACAAAGTTACGCTATGGTCATAGCTGCTGATAGTGGCACATAGAAAAAATGGCGTTCAAAAATTAATTTTGACATGCACTGCAGTATGGTTCAATGAATCAGATTTCATTTCGATTTGCTCTGTAAGGAGGGGGGGGGGGGTGGTAAAACCTAGAAAAAAAACAACAGCTTGAACGCAATTAGTTTCCACCCGTACTGTATCGGTGTGAGAGAGAGAGAGAGAGAAAGAGAGAATTGAAACGTTTGTTGTGATCATGGTGGGCAAAGCGTCGGTCGGACTGGTGTAGTTAGATTCATTAAACATACTAATCGGCGTGTTACATCAGTAACTATCATATATTTTTACTCAATTGAAAAAAAATATATACAGGTCTGTAAACCAGCTGCGTTTATTTAGAATGTCTGCAGAAAATACGCTGTTTCATTACCCCCGGACATCAAGTTCAAGTTATAATTAAATGTGACAATTTTACGGGTAGACTCCGGAATATCCAAAGAGAACCACAGAGCAACAACGAGTAACTGTCATCTCACCAACGTCGGAAATCCACACAAGCAGGGTTAGATTGTTCTAAAATATGTGTATCACCGACGTGCAGTAAACCTTATTACACGCCGTCATCGTGCTCCCATGGGGATAATCGGGGTAAATTAACTTGCCCAAGGACACAATGCAGGAGTTCGAATAGTGTACGTAGCTTTGGTGCAGCTCTAGGTGGGCTATATTTTCCCAAGTCTCGCAAATTTGGGTGGCTAATACAGAGTCGCATATCCTTTTACCATTTTTTTTTGATCGAGTAACAGCGCTTTTCAACTATTAAAATGAGGGGGATGAAAGTACTGTTGTTGATAAGGGGGGCTTGGCCTGTTATTATAGAATTGTAGTTTTTTTCATTTATTTAATGACAGTTGGAGCAATCCGGAAAGAACCATCGTGCAGAGGCAAACAACTGTCAAAGTTCTACACCGGGTTATCATTGGCTGAAGGTAGTACGCTATAGTACACAACGTTACCGACCACCCGCCCCCACATAGGTAATTAGATAATATTAGCTCTTTCATGCTTTTACTTAGATGGGTGGGTTATTCTTCAGTGAACGTTCAAAAATAAATCATACGGGTTAGTAATAGCGCGGGTGTGATTTTTCTATGATTAAACACAGTCCATAGTGCTATCACCCAAATTTTTTCATTTTTAAATGCACTGGTCCACAATTAACTGTTAAACACTTAAGGGCTGTTTTGATAACCGACTATTTATTTATATTTATTTATTGGTGTTTAAGGTCTGCACAATGACTAATCATGACCACGACAGTTTTACGGGTGGAGGAAGCCGGAGAGAGCCACCGAGCAACGGCAAGCAACTGTCAAGATTCTACACAGGGTCTGCATTGGTTGAAGACAGGTGCTCCATCGACGTGCAGTACGCCTTAGTGCACAGCGTCACCATGCCCCCACATGGTCAATAGGGATGAAGTGTCTTGCCCAAGGACACAACCGACAGACATTCCTGAATAAATCGATACGCATATTTCTGTCAAACTAATCCGCCATTTTGTTTTTTCGACAAGTGTCTTGTGGAATGAATTATTTAATGAAAATTATTAATATATTATATTAAATGAACATATGCTCTTTATTAGGGGGACAATCTCATAGTAAATACGGGTTAAGAGTGTGGTAAGTTATGAGAGAAGACTAATCGGGGTAATTTGCTCACTCAAAATTGTGGGGAAGGCGTATTCGGGGGGCCTGACATGTCCATTACATTTAGAGAACTGAACTGGGGTTCGAGATAATTTAGCTATTGTGAGGGCTGGGGGAGGGGGAGAGAGGTTTCCAAAAGTTTTTTTAGTATTGGATGACCTGGAGGAGGGGAGTTCAGGAAAGTTTTAGGTACTGTGAGGGGATACAGGGGTGTGACGGTGAGGGTGTGGGATAATGGAGGTGTCTGATTGGTTGAAAAAAGTGTGTGTTTGTGACAAAGCAACTCTTTTTAAGATTATGGTGGGGGCGGGGGAGAGTGGTTTCCAAAAGTTTTTTTTGTATTGGATGACCTGGAGGAGGGGAGTTCATGAAAGTTTTAGGTACTGTGAGGGGATACAGGGGTGTGGACTAAAAAATGAATTATTTAACGAAAATTATTAATATATTATATTAAATGAATATACGCTATTTATTAAGGGGATTACGTCATAGCAATTAAGATTATTGAAATTTTAAACATATGACCGCACACTTGTCTCCTTCACCCCCTCCTCATAACCTCGTTTGACCCCCCCCCCCTTATTTGATGAGGAACGTCTCCACCGGTCAATCGAGTTGTGCATCTCTGATACTTGTGGCGCGATGACGGTTAAGTTGAATCAGCTGAAACCCGCAAATCGCGCAGTTAAATGTCGAGTTTTGACATTTCTCCATGTTTTTTCTAATGTATCTTTCCTATTATAGGATTTCAGACAAAACGTCCACTGGAACATCTTGACATCGACGTCTGTTCGATGTACACTGCCTCTCTCTTTTGTTGAATTTGCTATTGAAACACAAAATTGACAGTTCAAAGCACCTTCTTGGTGGGTTTTCAGATGATCCATTAATTCATCAAAGTATTGGGGCATAAAGTACAGCCATGTATAGCCTCTCCCACGTGTACAGTAGTCTCATGGCGATTTCTCTTGTGATTTTTTTTTTGAGAACCCGTCAAAACGTAGAAATTGGACCGTTAAAAAATTACTTTATCGCGTGAGGCGTAAAATCAGAATAACTTGGTCTATGAGAGTTTTTTGACAGCCATAAAAATGAGAAGAATAAACTTGCATTATTAATATGTAAGAATCACGCCAAGTTATTAAATCAAATTATACCTATGAAAATAGCCACAATGGAGTCGTTCACAGTCTTCAGTTAAAAGCAATACACATCTTGTCACGTGAGATCATCATTGATTTTTAAATGCATGATAGCATGTCCAGTCTAACGATATTTATGACTGGTCGTTAAAGTGTGACAATAGATTTAATTGCTTCAACATCTGTCAGTAGTTGGCGTTTGAAAAGAAAAATCGATTTAATGACACCCAGACACGCGATGTTCACCTTTGCGGGTCAGTCAGTCGATAGCATTCATATATATGTCCAGTACGTCATTATTAATTCATTTATTAATATACTAATTATTATAACCAACCCTAATTACACTCATTAATTACATTAATGACATTAATTATGCAACAGTCATTAATTACATTAATTATTAAAGTGATTAAAAAAAATCATTAAGTAACATTAATTACCTTACGTAACATTTTAATTAAAATGACGTCATCCACCCAGGCATCACCCAGGAATCACCCAGCCTTCCCCCAGAATAGGGTCGGAAACGATATCTTCTACTACTACTGAGGCAAACATTTGTCCCAATTTTTCTGATTTTTATCTACATAGCACTGTACAATATTCATCAGTGTTCGGTTTTGGCGTTCCGCCGAGCCATTAGCTGACAGTCGGTACGGCGTTGTCCTAGATTTATGAATTTGTAACACTTTACACATCTCTTGAAAAAGATTTGATTCAAAGCATGAACCTTGATCCGAAAATAGTTGTAAAGGACAACCGAACCAGGAAAAGAATTCATTTACATCAGCACATGCTTCTGTTTCGGCGGTTTGATCATGTAAAGCGATAAATTCAACCCACTTTGTGAATTGACATGTTAAAACCAAAATATATTTATTTCCATTATCACTAAGTGGTAAAGTTCCGAGAAAATCAATATGCACTATGCACTCTTTCCACTGGTGCACCTGACTGGTATATTATTTGTTCCCACTTAGTGTGTTTGCCTCAGGTTTTGCTCTTGACACACTGAGAACATGCAGCAACATAACTGTTGATGTCATCAGTGATGCCGTACCAATAAAATTGTTTTCGAAGTCGTTCACGAGTTCGGAACACTCCTAAATGACCAGAGGACGGTATGTCATGAGCAATATGCAAAAGATCTGGTGCGAATTTACTTGCCACTACCAGAACTTGACTATCATCTCTACAAATTTTATTCAGAAGATTGTTTTTTATCAAAAATCGTTTCCGATTTATCCAAAAATATTTTGTTGCAGGACTACACCAGAAAAGTTCTCCTTCAGTTGGAGTTTCTCCAGATTCTAACCAATCAATAACTGGCTTGAGGTCAGGATCAGCTCGCTGAACTTCAACCAGTTCATCTGCAGAGCAGACGTCAGATAGATTAATTTGTTCAGGATCAGAAATTTTAAGAATTCTGTAATTTGGAGACGGCTCAGGTGCATACTCCAAATTCAGACTAGTATTTCGCCAACCAGTTTCTTGAGAAATATGATCAATTTTGACTGGGTCGGGTTCTATTTCTAGCGGTATATCCACCAGCGTGGTTTGTTTCACTGAGGACTCACTAGAAAAGTCATCGTTCCTAAATTCAATTACACCTTGAGATAAAGGCACAATGTCATCAACCTCTTGTTCAAATTTGGTCCAGCTGTTATGAACTCTAGTACAATATTTACATCCACCGCAACGGAGTTCAGTTAAATCACAACCTGGGAAATAATTTTCACAGGAAGCGTTCACCGGAATTCTTGACAGAGCGTCGGCGTTTGTATGATGGATACCCTTACGATATTCTAACACCATGTCATATTGACTAAGTTCTTCTAACCATCTAGCAAGTTGGTTTTGAGGTTCCTTGAAATTTAACAACCAGCGTAGACTACTATGATCAGTTCTTAAAATGAATTTTTGACCAAGCAGATAGTGACGGAACTGACGAACAAATCTTACCACGGCGAGTAATTCCAAACAAGTGGTACAATATCTTTTTTGTTGAGGGGACAAAACATAGCTACCATATGCTTTTACTTTCTCTTCACCGTTTTGAATTTGAAGCAGTTCGCCACCTATAGAATGAGCACTGGCGTCAGTATCAAGGATAAATAAATCAGTTGAATTTGGAAGAGCCAAAACAGGTGGAGAAGTTAATTGTTGTTTTAAATTATCAAATGCTTCTTGTTGGCCAGCTTCCTACTTGAAAGGTTTTTCCAGTTATTTCATATAAAGGACGAGCTATCTCGGCAAATTTTTTAATAAAGGAGCGGTGATAATTGACGAGGCCACAAAACCGTTCAACTTCATTTGTATTTGTGGGAACCGGGCAGTTTAATACCACATCAACTGATGAATCTAACATTTTCACTCCCTTTTCACTAATGTTTTGACCAAGGAACTCAATTTCCTTTTGAAAAAATTCACATTTGCTTGGTTTCAGCTTCAGATTGTGAAATCGAAACCTATCAAGCACTTTGCGTATATTTTCCAAGTGGTTATCTTCAGAACTACCCAACAGAACTACATCGTCTATGTACCCAAGGCATTTGTCCCAATTTAATCCTTGTAGTACTAGATTTATCACCCTACATCAAGTAAATAGCGAGCCCTGTAACCCAAATGGCATTTTCAAATACTCGAAAATCCCATATTTGGTTAAAAAGGCTGTGATGGGGCGGTCCGAATTTTTCACCGAAACTTGATGATAAGCCGAAAGACAGTCAGCTTTGCGAAACCAAGAATTACCACTCAACGTGTCAAGACAATCGGCGATTCGTGGTAATGGGTAGACTTCTTTTCGAGTTACATCGTTTACACGACGATAATCAATACACCAGCGCATTGAATGTTTGTTATCTGGGTCACGTTTTTTCACTAATACAGGTGCGCTAGCCCATTCAGACGTAGAGGGTTGAATAATTTTAGCTGCCAATAATTTTTTCAAATGGGCTTCCTCTTGATCCACAAAACAAGCAGGTGTTCTGCGCATTGGCTGTTTGATTGGACGAGCACCTTCTATTAGCGGTATAGTACATGTGTTCGATTTGTTCAAAATTTCCTAAATCAAACTCATCTTTTGCAAAAACATCTTGATATTCAGTTAAGAGTTTACCAAGACGAGAAACATATTTGTCTGAAATTAGTTTGGAGGACCGCTCAAATAATTTTTTCAAATGTTCTAGCATTTCAGACGAATGAATTCCTGAATCATCACTGCTGATTTGACTGACAGTAGCAGATTCAAAATTGTCAAAATCACAACATATTTCGGACACTTCATAGGCATCTGCGATATATTTGTTTTTATTTATCAAAACTGGTCGATCATCTGAGTTTATAAAACAGACGTGAGGTGTCGTATAACCTTCATGGAGAGTTGGTAACAACACAGATTCTACACTATCAAGCGGTTCAATAACACGATCATTCAATGGCGGATTTATAGAACATTCGAGAAGAACAACTGAGTTGGGAGGAACCAATGTTTCGTGATTTGCAAAAACACGAGCAATTTTGGTGGCAACAGTGTCAGTAGACACAGTCGGAAAAACATGATTACACAAAGAAATAGTATCTGTTAAAATGTCAATTTGAGCTTTATACTTTTTCAGAAAATCCATCCCTAACAGCATATTATCTTCAATTGGAGCTACATAAATGTTTTCTTCAAATTTTAAACTACCAATTGAGATAGAAACTGGCCCTACCAGTTTACCAAACATGTGACTATCACGAGCTGCGGTATTAAAACGTATTGTCTTAATACACTGTGTTGTGAGATTCAGATTATAAAACAGTTTATCCGAGATCAAAGAAACATCAGCTGCAATATCTATTATAGCATTTATTTGATTTCCAGAAAGTGATATAGGTACTGCGATTGGCAAAGTAGATTTCACCCGAGTAATCATGGACGGTGAGTCCGATTGAAAATCGAGGTCGTTGGAGAGAGAAGGGGCCAGAATCAGACCTCTTGATGATCTGACCCATTCTCGTTTAACTTTCCAAATTTAACTCGATTGTCCTTGTTAGGTCTATTTGAAGGATTTTTTGTTGGACAATCTTTTTGATAGTGTGGACCATGACAAGTAAAACATTCAATTGTAAATTTTCTTGAAGGTGAGGGCGACCTTGACTGTTGGGATGACTCACGTTTTATAAAAGTTTTTGATGGATTGCTAGCCAAATTGGTGACCAATTTTGTCAACTGATCCAACTGCGACACAACTTTGTTGAGCGTCGTTTCAGTGTTCAACGTCCGACTTTTGAGAGCGGCGATATCAGTCGTATCTGTTTTTGTCTTATTACTCTTGTAAGAATCACGTGGATTTATTTCTTTATCACGTGACTTATGTGTCACAGCTCGGATATCATATTCGTCATCACTTTCCTGTTCAGTGTCTGAGGAAACACAACGTATGTCTTTTCTTGATTTATGCGGAAAAATAGCTGCATATAGTTATGTTGGTGCCACCTGATTCTATTTATGGCTTGTTCCATTGTCTGCGGCGATTCCATAGCTACAGCCACTGCAGCATGTGGATCATTACAGTCCTGACAAAACCTAAGAATGGATTGCCGAAAAGTAAAATCAGGCGAACAATCTTTGAAAGCATGTGTTGCCAGCGTTAAAACAGTTTCTGCCCACTCCTCTAAGGACTGGTTTGGCTTCTGTCTAGACTGCTGGAACCGTAATTGAGTGGTTTCGGGTAAGTCATGATACCCGAACCGATTTTCCAACGCCTTTAACAAAGCGTCCATTGACATATTAGGGTCACGCTCATTCATTAGAGTGAAATATTCGCTAGCGCACCCGGACAAAGACCAGCAAAGAACTTGTTTTTGTTCTTCAGGATTCCACTGTTGATACTCTGCATATTTTTTGAATTTCAACTGAAAAGGCTGCCAAACCTCAGATCCATCATAACTGAAACCACGGGGCAACCAATGTGTCCTC
Organism: Pictodentalium vernedei; assembly: GCA_031216915.1. NCBI lineage: Eukaryota > Metazoa > Mollusca > Scaphopoda > Dentaliida > Dentaliidae > Pictodentalium > Pictodentalium vernedei. The sequence continues at coordinate 618,414,021 of CM062297.1, forward strand.
CTTTCTCTACCCCAATTGGAACCAGACCTATAGGCTGGCTGAGAAAAATGTGGAGGCCTAAAATGTGGCGCAGGTGGAGCCGAATGTCCAAAATAAGGAGGGTACACCACATTTCCATAGGCATCATACAAAGGTTGGCCCATGTGACCTAAATGAGGCTGGTAACCAGAATTCATCTGGCTTGAAAATCTGGAGTGATCTACCCACCCCAGGCTGTGGGATACAGGTGGGTAACCAGAACTGGGATAAGTTGAACCAGGATAGACAGGTCCACCCTGGCTAGGGAATCCTGAAGGTTGTCCAAAAACATGGCTAGGTGGTGAGGGAGGATAACCAGAGAAAGTCTGGCTAGGATATCTGGATTGGTCTGTAAAACCTTGGGTTTGAGTTACAGAAGGGTAACCAGAGTAAGTTGGGTCAGGATACCTAGTAGCATCGCCTCCCATACTAGTATTGTATGGATGAGAGGCGGGGTAAAATCCGTCTGTTGAAGAAGTGGGGGCTGAGTCACAGAGTAAGACTGAGCTGGAAGAGGTGGTGTAAAGGACAGATGAGCAGAGCTTGTTGGTAATCCAGTAAAAGTATCACAAGTAGATATAGGTTGGGTCACCTCCGATTGAGTTATTTGAACGGAAGGCGTATCATTAAAATGTGTCTGTAAAGAAGTATTCATCACCCTCACAGTTTCAAGAAGCCTACTGCGCTCATCACTCATGGCGAAAGAATCAGGGTCCTTAGATCGATTCGTGTCTGGTCCCAAGGAACTTCTAACCACAGTACTAGTCCGTGGCTGCACCAAAGTGGTCACAGTTATTAACTGCGCAATAGGTGACGTTGTAATTGGAACAGTTGCAAGAACGAAAGTCGAATCCGCACAGATCGAAGTTCTCCGGTCCGGCGACTGTATTTTACTTTTGCTAAAGCCAAAAGGTGGATCTGTTCCTGTTATATTTTTTGGTCTGACACTTTTATCAACCGTAGCAGGTGGAGTGAGTGCCAAGGCAATTAGCTGATTCTCTGTCAGTGGTGGACTAGATGATCCATTCCCTAGTGGAACGTTATTATTTACCACCTGTCCCACCAATGGTGTGCTGAGATCGATCATCGCCGATAAACTACGGGTGCCACGAAACAATGCTATTTCATCAAGATCTTGTTTACATGTGAAATAACCCACATCACGACGACGTTTAACAATTTGTGCAGCAGCAAGAGAGCTCATTTGATTTATTTGTGCCAGCTCTTTTCATAAGAAGCAGAATTTATAAAACGCTTTCTTTGACATATTGTTTATACTTTTGTTCACTTTATTATTAAGAAGAGACTTATAACCAAAATCAAATTCAACCAAAAATAAATGAATGCGAGTGAGTTCGGACTTTTACCAGTTCGGCCCAAGTGATTTCGGCCCAGAAAAGTGAGTTCGGCCCACGAAAGTGAGTTCGGACAGGGTGAATTCGGCCCAGTGAAAAGTGAGTTCGGCCCCATTGATATACAAATACAAACAAGGTAAAACAACATTCACTGACAAGAAGGAGCGTACAATTTGGAACATTTTTAAAAAAGTTTCTTTGTGGAAATTTTCTCCTTGCTAAATGATTCCCAAGAGTCAAACAATTCACTTTGAATGTTTCTATATTGCTTCCTTTGGTAGCGCTGAAGCTTATTTTCCGACACAAGCCGAATCTCGACAGATGTAAATTTACATTCACTGAATAGTTTTTCTTATAATCTATAAAATGGGAGTCCATTTTGTGCATGTTGGTTGATGCGGTTGTGCCAACCTTCCACATCATTATTGGTTCCCACTGATTGAAAAAAAAAACGACCAGTCTTTGGGTTGCCACATATCCCCATCTATCCAAGTGTTTCTGACTTAATTAACAAATGATAATAGTTTCTCACCAGTGGCTTCCTCAGACAATCGTTCGAACATTGTTGGTATTTGTTCAGCGGGGATAAAGCACAATGCCATTATTTTCCTCACAAATTTATGAAGGCCTCTATTTTCCATGTATTCTTTACTTAGTCTTACCTGAACCTTTCTCCATAAAGCCTGAGTCCAGTGAAACGCACAACCCACTGCAGAAACTTCTTGAAATTCGCGCCAAGCAGCAAACCACATAGCTGCTTCAAAATCCATTACAACCCCCTGAAGCTTGATTTGTTCGCCTAAAATTTCTTTTAGTTTGTTGAAAACTTTTTTGTAGTCTTTTTTTCGTTTACCTGACTTTTTAGGTCTTGTGGCTTGTCGTTGATAATTTGCATTCCTGGCAAGATATGATGCCAGGTTAGGAACAGCCTCACATGGTTGATCTCCAAATTCATTTGTCAAAACCTATAATAACTGCAATGCCTCCTGCCGGGGCCTAACCAACGAACTACATTTAATACAGTTATTATCACTATCCATTTTGGAACTGATGTGCATACTATTCACCTTTTTGAAATTTGGCCATTTCATGTTTACGGTTTTTGTAAAAACAATAAGCCGTGAGAATTGCGGTTTAGACTTATAACCACAAACAGAATGGAGTAATGATTGTACAGACACGATATATAAAACAGCAAAAGACTAATCAGAATGTTTTTGTTTTTGACGTTTTTTCAATTGTTGGACAAAGCTTTGAAAAGGGCCAAGTCACTGGAAACAATGATTCAGCTGTTTTTAATTTATAACTTGGCCGTATGTGGTTGGAATGGAGATTTATGACTGGGCCGAACTCACTTACACGTTGGCCAAATTTACTTGTACATGGACAGAACTCACTTGGGACGAAATCACCAATTGGGCCGAAGTCACTTGGGCCGAACTCACCAAATGGGCCGAAGTCACTTGGGCCGAACTGGTAAAAGTCCGAACTCACCTGCTTCCAAATAAATCTACCAATCTCCTCCCTTTTCTCTGAAAATTGAAGCTTAGTACACTTTATCACAGGATAGAGCGAATGTCAGAATTGTTAAATCTGATTTAATGAAATCACAATGTTTTAATTAAAGAAAACATTGCGTGTTTGTAGCAATTTTGAAATTTGTCACGTTTAAAATATGTCCGGACGATTCAACTCCAATTGCGGATCATCGCAGGAACACGGGTTTTATTTCTGTTACAGCGACGTGACACAATTGAAATCGAAAGTAGTGTTACTCGACCTTCATGTTACTGGTCGACTCTATGTAATTAAATTTTAATTTTCGTGAAAATCGAATTTAATTATGCCCAGAAATTAAATTAAATCGACTATGCTAGACTTCAAAACATCGCAGCACGACGTTTGATTTTCAACGCTCGAAAATAAACTAGAAACACACACGAATCACCATGGTTACGGAAATTCAAATTTCTCAACTCGAAAAACACAGTTTCTCTCAAAATTTCACAAATCGGCAAGTAACATCGCTTGCAAGTAATTTGTATTAATGTTTAATACCAAAATAACATCAGATTATTAAATAATTAACGAAAAACTGACGTTAAAAAATTGAAGTGAGAGAAAAATAAACAAAAATTCATCATGGCGGCTCCTATTTGCATAGTCGCACAAGACGATCAAAAAATTATTTTTTTCGCAGCGACACCAAATGTAGCGAAATTGCCTTTGTATTTATAGATGCTACATGAGATATCTACTACAAGAGTACTTACCGATTGCGTAGAGAAATTGCACAAGTGAGATGCAAAGAGATGAAATGTATGCGTGTGTTTCAAGCGTTGGAATCTGAAAGAAGTCTAGTTGAATAATGTATCTGTCACAAATTGGCGGGTTATGACGTCACAACTTGCATCTTGGGAACCAGGTGAAAGGTCACGACTGTCACTTCACATCACTCGCCATGATCAGATAGCATAAATCCCATGAATTCAATGTGTCGCATATTAAACTGACACTTGTCAGTATTCAAGGTTGAACCTTTATCCTGCACAACTTTGAGCAGATTCTCTAATCGTGCATCATTTTCCGCTTGAGAAGGCGCATGCATAACCATGGCACCGTAAATGTTGCACACTCCCGAACAGCCCTCCAATAATTGACCCAATATTTATATTTATTAATTGGCCGAAATTTAGTCTACGGTATCGGTATAGCCATGATGAGTCATGAAAGTCATGAAAGTTATGATGTGTCGCGATTCTTCTGATAACACAATTTGATTGTATGCTCCCCGAATGTCAACTTTGCTGAACACAGTACTTCCGTTAAGTTCTTGTAATATTTCATCGACATTGGGAATCGGATAGAGTTCAAGCTGAATTGCACGGTTGGCTTGTCTCATGTCTATACACAACCTATTGTCACCCGAAGCTTTTGGTACAAGAACAATCGCCGACACCCAATTGCTTGGCTCATTGACCTACTCGATAATTCCAAGTGCTTCCAATTCTTGCAGTTTTTTTGTCAACTTTATCACGCAAATTGTATGGAATACGTCGCAATGGTTGTGCTACTGGTTTAACCCCCCCCCCCCCATACCCAAGGAAAAACAACTCTTTATGGTGACATCGACCCGGCGTGCATGAGCCAGACGTCTATTTTATTCACGTAACCCCGGCTTTAAAAGTTTTCATTTTTCAAAATAACATTAGCATTTCTCAATACACAATCAAAACAAAACCCTTTTTACAACAGAAAACGTGTAAATGCTCAAGTCATCACCGATGACATAGCCACCCAGGAAAAATCAGAGTAATACTCTGGAAACCTGTGTCCGTTGGTAATGCTAATGCCACCTCTGATCCAGATGCTGGGCCTACATCTGCTCCGAACAAAACCCACAATACGATTGTGTAAATTCCCTGGTATAGAAGGGTACAAGAATCGAAAAAAACAATACAAAACAAAACATATGAGTATGAGAAACAAAACTGAACTTTATACCTAAAAGACCCACCTCCCATTTCAATACAAACTCATTCGCCCTTCTCACGAGAAAAAGATGACCGCTCAGCACGGAAGAATCACTAGAACTATATGCGCCATTTTTTTTTTTTTTTTGTAATTTTTTGCACGAAACGGTATATTTGAATTCAAATCGTAATGTTGGCGCAGAACTGACCTGAGCTTCCACCAGACTCGGCGCTAAGTAGGATGTTGCACCTTTCCGATCCAATTTTTAACTCACCTTAGCGAATTAAAGGACAGATGATTACTTAACAAAGCTCTACATTTTTCTTCCGAGCCACTGAATGGAAACTGTTGAAACTGAAACTTTCAGCAGTTGTTAAGAGGATGGTATGATGAAAGTCCGGCTGCGCCATTTTTGACGGATAACTTATCCTCATACCCATGCAAATATGAATGTCACAATAATGGAACTATCTATCTATGTATCAGTTATAACTTTTCATTTTATTAGATATTTCATTTTATTAGACGGAATTTGTTGGGGATGTCGTACTGAAGATCCTGCACCTCGTTTTGACCTCTCACCTATCAATATAACCATACAAATATGGATGTAATAGACATTTTTGGAGTCTGTTTATCTTAAGGTAGAACGTTTCAACAGTAGTTAGTTCTGTACCACTTTAGAATCCTTTCCTTATCAATAGAGCCATACAGATGATATGGATGTCACAGGTATTTATCATTTGCCCCTTCTTCAAACTAGTTCATCCAATCATGCTGAAATTTCCACCAGCTGTTGCGGCTGTTATTTGATGATCCCTATGATCCCTTTAAATACCGTCATACATATATAGACTACCAAAAGATGCTGCTGCTCTTTTCGTCTATGTGACAAATTCTCAAGTAAGCGGATAAGCCCCCCCCCCCACCCCCCTCCCCACTTTCCCATCCCCAGTCTTTCAATAATTCGCTCTGGTCCAAATCGTGTTATCACCAGGAATTCGCCCCTATCGGGTTTACTCTTTTTCCAGACCAAGATAGCACGATTTAGTGTATATTTTAAAAAAAATGTTTCCCCCAGTATAAACCCAAACGACTAGTCTCGGTAAGACTACTTATCATCTTAGAGCTACCTGGGCAACATGGCCACGTGGGCCTACGTTCGTAAACTGAGACTTAGGGTTCATGGTCAACCCCGAAAGATGTAACGGTAGAAAGAAGTCTTGCATGTGTTATACCATATATGAGTAGTATGTCTCGCACGTTTGAGGTCCATTCTGGATGACCCCGGTGGATGACCCCGGAAGTGACGTCATGTCACGTGACGTAGTGGCGCCATGTTGTGTTATCATGGTAACCCGCGTGAGCGGCCATGTTGTGACGTCATCGCCATAGTGATACGTGGTGGTAGTACGCATGCGCAGTGTGTGTTGTTAGGGTGATACATGTTTCCGTCATCCATTTTGTATACTGGAGGCCGCCATCTTGGTTTCTATGGTAGCACGTGATTGCTATGTTACCCAATTTTTCTGCAATAGGACGGGGTATGTTCGAAGGGTATGTTCCTTTGTAGAACAGTAATTTCCCGATTTGTAGAATTACCACAAACAACCCGACAATCCTTCCAAATCACCAAAATCCACCCCAACTTTTACTATTTCGAATTCTTTCAGAATTCTCTGCTTTTATCTATATATGCAATAGTTATCGTTTATCTGACCATGTTCCTTTATTCTAGAGTATACTCCAGTAGCGTAGAAGAGCCTATCGACTGGAACAGTTTACCTTATTATTGCTATATTTAGCTATTCCTGGTCTATTCTTGTTAGTTCTGACCATATTCCAAGTACTCTTGTTGTTTCATATATCTAGATTATAACTAACCAATCAGATTGCTTGATTTCCCATAGTCTGTATGCAGGGTTATCTCCCTTGTCTATAACAAAAGCAGTCCCAAAGCCAATAAGCTATCGAGCAGTTACTGATAAATCATTGCTCGAACGACTCTAAGCCCATTGAGCAAATGAGCTATCGAGCAATTGCTCGATCGAGTGACTCCTCGAACGACTCTTCGACTCATTTCAGTATTTGAGGATACCTATGACCCGGTATTGTATTATTTGAGGATACCTATCCCAAATATCCCTTATAAGCTAAAGAGCCAAGAGAGTAATTGCTCCATGAGCAATTGCTCGAACGACTCGAAGCTTATCGAGCAAATGAGCTTTAGAGTAACTGCTCGTTTGAGTGACTCCTCGAACGACTCTACGACTCATGTCAGAAAAAAGGGATTCTAGGGCCTAAAGGGATTCCGTAAGTGGGGCTTTTTCCCAAATAAGCCAAAGAGCCAAGAGAGTAATTGCTCCATGAGCAATTGCTTGAACGACTCGAAGCTCATCGAGCAAATGAGCCTTAGAGCAATTGCTCGATCGAGTGACTCCTCGGACGACTCTTAGACTCATTTCAGTATTGGGGGGATACTTGTTGGACTTTACATCCAGGTACTTCTGTTGGGAAAGGTATAAAAGGGTGTTGGCACGAAAATAAATTCATTTGTGTCCTGACCGTCGTCGAGTGAAGACATGTTACCAATTCGTTGCAGATACTGTTCCAAGTTATTTTCAAGATCGGATAATGCTCGAAGACACGAAAAGGACCATCATCGGATCCACTGCAGATATTGTACAAAGATGTTTTCCAGATCATTCAGTGCTCGTAGGCATGAAGAACATAACTGTCCAAGAAGAACAGAAGAGGAGAGAGATACTGGACTGACTGACCAGAATAAAGCACTTTTAGAATTTTTACGGGATGCCGACAAGGTGGAAATCGATGCCGTTCTACGTGCTGCTGATGAAGATTTGATTACCTGTTTATGTAAATGTGCTACCAACATTCTCGAAGATAAGATACCACTGAATTTAGCTGAATTTGATGACCTGCGAAAATACGAACATGTATTGAAGCTGCTAACAGATGATGGAATTTCTCCAGATATCAAAAGATGTATATTGCGAAAGAGTTGCTTTCTCTCGGCGCTTATCAACCCAGTCCTAGCTCTGAAGAAAGTATAAAAGGAGTGTTGGTGTGAAAATAAATTCATTTGTTCTACGATCACAAAAGAGTGAAGACATGGCGATACATAACTGCGAGTACTGTGGAAAAACATTTTCTCGAAAATTTAACATGAAGAGGCACAAAGAAGAAGTTTGCCCAAACCGACAAACGAAAAAATCGAGCAACACTACAAGATTAGAGAGAAATTTAGATACACTGCGAATCCTATCTGATGCGGATCGATATGAAGCCAAGACTATGCTGAAGATGGCTAGTGATGATTTGATACAATGTATATGTGATTGTGCTTCAAACATCTTGACGGGCACAGTACCTATAAACAAATCTGAGAGAGCTAAGCTGATTCCACACAAGTACGAAATAAGGAGAATTGCCTCACCAAAGACAGAACTATCTTATTGGAAAAGAAGACGAATCATACAGAAAGGAGGATTTTTAGGAAAGTTGATGAAACCCGTCATCAATGCACTGTCCGATATCCTATGAAAGGGTCGTGCTCATAAGAAATTTGTTATTTGTAATCTGACCTTCGAAGAGAGCGGACACAGTGCAATCCAGCTGTGCACCAAAACACTGGTCAAGAGATTCGGACTCTGATGAATCGTCGGAACTATCAGAAGATATGGAATATGAAGAAGAAGAGTACTGTGGAAAAACATTTTCTCGAAAATTTAACATGAAGAGGCACAAAGAAGAAGTTTGCCCAAACCGACAAACGAAAAAATTGAGCAACACTACAAGATTAGAGAGAAATTTAGATACACTGCGAATCCTATCTGATGCGGATCGATATGAAGCCAAGACTATGCTGAAGATGGCTAGTGATGATTTGATACAATGTATATGTGATTGTGCTTCAAACATCTTGACGGGCGCAGTACCTATAACCAAATCTGAGAGAGCTAAGCTGATTCCACACAAGTACGAAATAAGGAGAATTGCCTCACCAAAGATAGAACTATCTTATCGGAAAAGAAGATGGATCATACAGAAAGGAGGATTTTTAGGAAAGTTGATGAAACCCGTCATCAATGCACTGTCCGATATCCTATGAAAGGGTCGTGCTCATAAGAAATTTGTTATTTGTAATCTGACCTTCGAAGAGAGCGGACACAGTGCAATCCAGCTGTGCACCAAAACACTGGTCAAGAGATTCGGACTCTGATGAATCGTCGGAACTATCAGAAGATATGAATATGAAGAAGAAGAAGACGTTTCTATGATGGGAGGTATCGTTCAAAGTGCCTTTGACAAATACCAAAACGATTTTGAGAACCTCATGAACAAATATATCGAAGATGGAATGGAAAGTGAAGATGCAGTTGAAACAGCATATAGAGCACTTCAAAAGAATGTTAGAGAAGCCATTAGTGAGAAATACATTCATACCCTTGTGTACATTCGAAATTTTTGCAACGACGCAATTCACAAGAAAATTCAAGAAACTGTCAAGCGTCTTCGTGAAGAAGAGGATTTTGACTTTGAAGAATCCCAGAAATATGCCTTGGAAAAGCGAAGATTTCTGTTCGACAACCTTATGACAAACTACTCATTCCGAGTAGATGAAGAAGAAGAAGAAGACGATTAGAAAAGTATAAAAGGAGTGTTGGTATAAAAATAAATTCATTTCCGTTTTGAACGTCGAAGAGTGAAGATGTCTGTGTCAACAACAGTGCTCAGATTCAAAGATGACTTACATATACAGAGCTTCAAGAATGATGCTGGATTAAAGCTGACTTCCCAGGAACTGACCCAAGTGAATCGTGTGGTAAATGCAGCCAAGAGAAAAAATCTAGACATGGATGCTGGTGGAAAGAAACAAAGATGTGTGGATACTGGCCGATCAGTAAACAAAAGAATAGAGACAGAACTGACTCACAATACAAACAAGAATGAAGTTGCTTTTACAGAAACAAAGAAAGATGTTTCCACTAAGAACGAAGTTTTTACTGAAGACAAGAAAAAGATGCCAGCTCCCACAAAGAAAGAAGTTTCCACTAAGAACGAAGTTTCTACTAAAGTCAAGAAAAAGATGCCAGCTCCCACAAAGAAAGAAGTTACCACCAAGAACGAAGTTTCTACTGAAGTCAAGAAAGATGTTTCCACTCAAACCACGAATGAAGTTACTACTGAAGATACGAAGGATGTTTCCACTCAAACCACAAATGAAGTTACTACTAAGAAGACTGAAGTTACTACTATGAAACAGCTAGAGAAAGAGGAACCAAAAGATGCCAGACAGGAAATTAAAGCAACCAACAAAGCCAAGTTATCAAATGAGAGAATGTGTTTTATCAAGAACCTAGCTTCAACCCACAAGAAGATGAAATGGTTAGCCCATGCAAGAAGAACTACAAAGAGAAATGCATTGAGACATTGAATTGTATACTTGAATAAAAATGAAATGTTATATGTATTGTTTGTTTGTTTTTTATCTACTACCCCAACAGAAGTCCCCGGACGTAAAGTCCAACAAGTATCCCCCAATACTGAAATGAGTCTAAGAGTCGTTTGAGGAGTCACTCGATCGAGCAATTGCTCTAAGGCTCATTTGCTCGATGAGCTTCGAGTCGTTCGAGCAATTGCTCATGGAGCAATTACTCTCTTGGCTCTTTGGCTTATTTGGGAAAAAGCCCTACTTACGGAATCCCTTTAGGCCCTAGAATCCCTTTTTTCTGACATGAGTCGTAGAGTCGTTCGAGGAGTCACTCAAACGAGCAGTTACTCTAAAGCTCATTTGCTCGATGAGCTTTGAGTCGTCCGAGGCTCTCTTGGCTCTTTAGCTTATAAGGGATATTTGGGATAGGTATCCTCAAATAATACAATACCGGGTCATGGGTATCCTCAAATACTGAAATGAGACGAAGAGTCGTTCGAGGAGTCACTCGATCGAGCAATTGCTCGATAGCTCATTTCCTCGATGGGCTTAGAGTTGTTCGAGCAATGACTTATCAGTAACTGCTCGATAGCTTATTGGCTTTGGGACTGCTTTTGTTATACACAAGGGAGATAACCCTGCATACAGACTATGGGAAATCAAGCAATCTGATTGGTTAGTTATAATCTAGATATATGAAACAACAAGAGTACTTGGAACAGGGTCAGAACTAACAAGAATAGACCAGAAATAGCTAAATATAGCAATAATAAGGTAAACTGTTCCAGTTGATAGGCTCTTCTACGCTACTGGAGTATACTCTAGAATAAAGGAACATGGCCAGATAAACGATAACTATTGCATATATAGATAAAAGCAGAGAATTCTGAAAGAATTCGAAATAGTAACAGTTGGGGTGGATTTTGGTGATTTGGAAGGATTGTCAGGTTGTTTGTGGTAATTCTACAAATCGGGAGATTACTCTTCTACAAAGGAACATACCCTCCGAACATACCCCGTCCTATTGCAGAAAAATTGGGTAACATAGCAATCACGTGCTACCATAGAAACCAAGATGGCGGCCTCCAGTATACAAAATGGACGACGGAAACACGTATCACCCTAACAACACGCGCTGCGCATGCGTACTACCACCACGTATCACTTTGGCGATGACGTCACAACATGGCCGCTCACGCGGGTTACCATGACAACACAACATGGCGCCACTACATCACGTGACATGACGTCACTTCCGGGGTCATCCACCGGGGTCATCCAGAATGGACCTCAAACGTGCGAGACATACTACTTATATGGCAAGAAAAAAACATTGAGTATGTGCAGAACAACTTTTGCGAAAGGTCTCTCTCTCTCTCTCTCTCTCTCTCTGTGTGTTCAAATTTGGAATGTTGGTTGCTGATCCCCCGCCGGGATTCGAACCCTCGCCAAAATCGCCTGGCAATCAGGAGTCCAACACCTAAACCACTAGATCATTGCACACCGTCAAAAAGGAGGGCTGGAATCTAGCTTTTTAGATGAACTCCTCATGATTACTTGGTTCATCTTCCTTTCGGCACCATCATGAAAGTATGGAACGCAGTGGCTACAGTACGACGAAAGTGCGGTGGATGGCCTCAGATGAAGACTGACACGGGCTTTGTGTGTGTTTTTCAAATGACAAATCATGTTTTAGAGGAATTTGGAATGTTGATTTCAGATCCCCCGCCGGGATTCGAATCCTCGGCAACACCGCCTGGCAATCAGTAGTCCAACACCTAAACCATTGCAGCCCGTCAAAAAACGATGGCTGGAATCTAGCTTTTTACATGAAGTCCTCATGAATATTTGGTTCATCTTCCTTTCGGCAGCAGTTGACCCGGACGGACGTCCGGACAACCGGGATTTAAGATGCTATCGGAGGGCATAAAAGCAAGGGGAGTTTAGATAAAAAAAAAGAAAAATCGTTTCGTGCAAAGAAATGAAATGACAAAATTTGGGTCACAATTTTCTAAGTCCTAGAGCCATGAGAAAAGGGAAATCTTTTTACTTCAAAAGTGGTCAAAATATTACTACAAACGTGGTGACCTTGTTTTTTTACTTCAAAAGTGGGCGATGGTTACTGCAAAAGTGGAGACATCATTTTACTTCAAAAGTGGCCGACTGTTACTTCAAAAGTGGGGAGCTGCTTCAAAAGTGGTCGATTTTTAATTCAAAAGTGGTAAGCTACTACAAAAGTGGCCAGTTACTTCAAAAGTGGGCGTAACAGCGGTCCATAACACACACAAGAAACGCGGTCGATCAAAACGTCAATGTTAAGGCCACCGACATTTATTATCACGTTCTCGCTTTTATCCATTCCTATGGAGACAAGTGTTTGACCACCGAGGTGGTATTAGTCCCCTACGGCGCTTTTGTGACATAAGGTGTTTTTGTCACAGAAGACACTAGAGTATATAAGCATCTTGGATTTTGAATAAAAAATATTGAGCGTACATAATCCCCTCACAACCCTTTATCCATGTACCATATATGAAAGGCGTAGCTTGAACCATGTTGGAGGGAGGGGTGGTAACATAAAATAGCGAAAAAATCTTAAAAAACACAACAAAAATGGCTGCCATTCTGCCATCTTCGATTTTGAAAAATAAATATTGACTGTGCATCATCCCCTCAGAACCATTTATCCATGTACCAAATATGAAAGGAGTAGCTTGAAGCATATTAGAGGGAGAGGTGGTAACATAAAACAGACAGACAGACAGACAGACAGACAGACAGACAGACAGACAGACAGACAGATGTTAGATTTTGAAAAAAAATATTGAGTGTGCATAATCCCCTCACAACCCCTTTATCCATGTACCATATATGGAAAGTGCAGCTTGAACCATGTTGTAGGCAGCAGTGGTAACATAAAATAAAGAAAAAGGCTTAAAAAACACAACAGAAATGGTTGCCATGGCGCCATCTTGAATTTTGGATCCCATTACAACCCTCTATCCATGTGCCAGATATACAAAGTGTAGCTTGAACCATGTTGGAGTGAGGGGTGGTAACATGAAAATAGAGAACAAAAGCTTAAAAAACACAACAAAAATGGCCGCCATTCCGCCATCTTGGATTTTGACTAAAAAATTTTGAGCGTGCATCATCCCCTCAGAACCATTTATCCATGTACCAAATATGAAAGGTGTAGCTTAAAGCATGTTGGAGGGAGAGGTGGTAACATAAAAAAAAGACAGACAGACAGACGGACGGACAGACAGACAGACAGACGGATGGAGTGCAATCCTATAGTCCCCTTATGGTTCCCGTAGGGGACTAAAAATACAGCTGGCGTCTGAAGTTTAATTATTTTGTGTTTCTGAACGGTCATCAAAAGTTCTAACAGGATTTATGGTTCTGGAATTTCCTTGCTGTGTAGGCCTCTTTGTTCGAAAAGTTCTTTGAAAATGATGAAAATTGAGGCACTGCCAACACTGATGTACGCTAGCGCGACATTTAGGGTCGGATTTCACATGGCCGAAAAACCACACGCGAAACAGGGAATATCCGCATTCCTACCACTTGTACGTTGACTCGCGCCGCCTTGTCCTCCCGATTTTGTGTACACAACATTAACACTGTTATCGTTTGTGACGTGAATGTGATTAGTAGCGGCTTTCATTGCTTTAGTTTGAGTTTCGGACAGTTCTAGACATTGCGCAATCTGCATAACATCTTTTAATGTTTCATTTTGTCGTTCTAATAATTTTCGGCGCAAACGAGAAGATTGGCATTTTTCGATAACTTGGTCTCTAATCATTTCATCTGTGTTATGAAATTCACGTAAAACTGCCTGTTGACGTAAACGAACAATACATTGGCCCACAGTCTTATCCAAAGATTGTTCTATGCCCCTAAATAAGCTTCTTTGATAGGGAACATTCACATCAGGTGAAAAATCAATTAATTCTGTCTTCTCCCGTCTCCGTACAGGATTCCACGAGATTGCGCGAGTTCACCAAAAGGTCATGTGTTAGTTCACCTTTGTTCTCAACCGACAACGCACACAAAAGATTCAGGTCATCGATCAAATCAAGCGTAATCTCTCTGTTTAAAAGTTCTTTTGTCACGAATCTTGGCTTACGCATTTGGGAAAACACTTTCATACCAGCAGAAAATGGGAGGATTTAACTATTCAGGAGAATTGGTCGGAAAAAGGAGTTTGGCGAATGGTTCCATTCGGGAATGTCGCCATTGTCTGGGAAACCAGTTTCAAAGACTGCTTCTGTGTTCGATATCCCGCAATCGGGTGAACACAACATTTTATTGTAAGATCCAAGTGGCTGATGGGCCCGCGTCTTCTGGCCTTGATAATGCAAGAGGCGCTGCACCGGGGTCGAACGCAAAGGAACTTCCCCCACGACGCTATTTTGTGTCCCCTCACTCAAGCCATAACGGGACTCCAGCAAACATTCGTCTCGAAGTTTGAAAGTTTGGCTGCCGTAATCAGTACACCTCATTCGTCGGCACCATCGAGACATGGAGACGGGGAGGCATAAATGAGCACGGGCGTAGCGTCGGATGACGAAAGCTTGTCGGAGAACCGCATCAACGAGTTGCAGCATTCAACAAATGTCACAAAACGGCGCCAGCATAGTAGTTTGGACCGACGGGAGGAACACCGGGATGACCGGGACAGTTACTTATCATCCATTTACAAGGAAATGGAATTTGAAGAGGAGGCGGGACCGGCTCTGAACGACCAGCTGGCACGTATCACCAATAGTTTGACAGACAAAGGCCTTACTGAGGAAAATCTGAAAACGGCCCAGCAGCGATACACTCGGCCTCAAAACGTTTAAAATCTTGTGGTCCCCAAAGTGAACAATGAGATATGGGCCAAAGTCAAATCATCCTCCCGATCCAAAGATGTAAAACTTCAGACGGCCTAGTTAAAATTAACGCAGGGCACCTATGCCACCTTACAAGTACTTGACAACCTGGTCAAGGGGCAATCTTGGAATACGCCAGTGGACATGGAAGCCAACATAAAGACACTCATTGTTGACTCGGTGAGTCTTTCAGTCTCAACACACCATGACATCTCC
The DNA here is from genome assembly GCA_031216915.1 of Pictodentalium vernedei. NCBI lineage: Eukaryota > Metazoa > Mollusca > Scaphopoda > Dentaliida > Dentaliidae > Pictodentalium > Pictodentalium vernedei. The sequence continues at coordinate 618,429,419 of CM062297.1, forward strand.
ATGCGCCGGAAAGAGCTCTTCAAACCTGACTTGAACAACAGGTATGCACGCTTTTGTTCTGCGAGCAACAATGACTCGAATATGCTTTTTGGTGAAGATCTGGTTAAATCGACCAAGGATATAAATGAGACCGATAAGGTTGGAAGTGATGTCACCAGTCGGTATGGCTACTATCCCAGAGGAAGTAGTCACCAGTTTAAAGGAAGCAGAAAGTTTGCCGGCAAAGGAAAAAGTCATTTTTTTTTCGGAAAGCCGGAAACAACACCAACAGTAAGAAGCCCTACCACAAGACGGGCAAATGCTTCTAGTGGCGGATCCGACCAGTTCTTCCCCACGAATGACAACCTCGACCGCACCAAGGACAACTCACATCACTGTCGCACAGAACAAGCAATATCAGGTAAGCAATTCTTTCTTATCCTGGACTTCATACATTCAAAACCTTCGGTCACAATTACACTGCCTCGTAAATAATTTTAGGGCAGGACAGCTGCACTTTCATGTCCACAATTGTCGAAAGATCACAGCTGACCGTTGGATATTAAATACCCTCACTGGTATTTACATTGAATTTCTACCTGTACCTTTGCAAATGTCTCCACCACGTACAATTACGTTTAACAAACAAGAACATCGGGTTATTTCCAATGAAATATTCCAATTAGTGGGAAAAGGGGTAATTGCACCAGCCACGTCAGATTATGCAGGCGAATATATTTCCAATATTTTTGTCCGTCGAAAAAAGATGGGATATTTAGGCTCATTTTCAATCTGAAACTTTTCTATGAAAATGTTGAAAAGAAACATTTTAAAATGCAAAGCCTACAGTCTGCCCTAACCTTATGACACCGGATTGTTTCATGGCATCAGTAGATTGGAAAAATGCCTATTATTCAATTCCAATAAAAAGTCTCACCAAAAATATTTGAGGTTTTATTGGGAGAGAGTGAAATATCAGTTTTGTGTACTCTCCATTGGGCTTTCTTCGGGGCCCCGAATATTCACCAACATTTCAAATGCTTTTTTATGGCCATTTGCGGATCATGGGACATTTAAATGCTTCTTACATAGATGATTCGTTTTTAGTTGGTGAGGATTATGAAGACTGTTGCAATAACATTAGGGACACAGTTAATCTAGGCCTCGAGGCCGGTTTTATAATTCACCCTGAAAAATCTATTTTGGAACCTACCCAGGCCCTAACTTATTTGTGCTTCATTTTAGACTCCACAACTATGACTGACTCACTTACGCCAAAGAAAGCAAACGTGTTACGAACATTGTGCATCCAGCTGAGTCACAAAAAAACATGCCACAATTCAGAGTGTGGCAGAATTGGTGGGAAAAATGGTTGCTAGTTTTCCAGGGTTTCAGTATGGGAAACTTGTTTACCGAAACTTAGATAATTCTAAAATCGGTGCTCTGAGACAAGCCTATGGCAACTTCAATGCCTTGACGGCAATCTCTCCAAAAGGTAAAGAGGACTTACAATACTGGATTGGTAACATAACCGAAACCACATCCCCCGTCTCCCGTGGCAATCCTGACATAATTTTGCAATCATATGCGTCAAACTATGCCTGGGGAGGCGTTTGTGGAACACAAACCACAAGGGGGAGGTGGTCAGAAGCAGAGACGGACCTCCACATAAATGCAAAAGAAATTCTTGCTGTTTGGTTAACACTGAGATCATTCTGTAACACTTTCACTTCACAGCACATCCAAATTCAAAGTGACAATACAACTACTGTGGCATATATAAATAACATGGGAGAAACCAAACGTCTTTATAATGCCTTGGCTAAAAAAATATGGCTTTGGGCAATACAAAGACACTTGTGGATATCAGCAACTCATATCCCAGGAATTTTAAAAATAGAAGCTGACCTCCAGAGCAGGCGATATCATGATAATACTAAATGGAAATTAGACCCAAACATTTTTCGTCAGCTCACACAAATTTGGGGAATGCCTGATGTTGACCTCTTCGCATCACGTCTAAATTATCAAGTGGGCCACTATGTGGTCTGCCAGCCAGACCGTGGCGCCCTAGCTATTGATTTACGCTCCCATGGCACCAATACTTGGTATATATTTTCCCACCATTTGGCTTGCTGGGAAAAATTCTACAAAAAATTGAACGAGATAATGCCGAGGCACTTGTTATAGCACCTTTTTGGATATCACAATAATGGTTTTCAAAACTGTCTAGGGAACTTATCGATTGCCCTTTTCTTTTACCTAGGGGGAAAACACATTGACGCTTCCATACAAGGACGAACGCCATCCGTTGACGAAGACAAACTTGATGGTCTGCAGATTGTTAGAAATACCCTCCAAAGCCAAAGCCGGGGGGGGGGGGGAGGGGCTTCCAAAAAATTCCGGACACAAGGCCTAAAATATTTTTTTCCACCTTTTGACCACCACCCACCCAACCACCCACCCACGTGCAAAAAAAATATTTTTTTCCTCTGACCACTTGGACACCCACCCCACCACCTATATTTTTTCAGTGTATCACCACAGTGGGTACTGAAAAATTATTGCACTGAGCTTCCAGTTGTCAATCCTTGCCTTAATTTGAATCCTAATCTACTGTCTAAACTAATTATGTACACATCAATCAGCATCAACAGAAGCATTTAGATTTCACTAAAGAAAATTGTTATTAACTCCTTTGTTATCAAGCACGCATTTATTTTTAATGGGAAAAAATTCATTGTTATTTTTCGTTGTGAGAAAACTTTCGAGGAACTGATTGATTCTTGAGTTGGAATTGGTGCTGAACCTAATATTACCCAGGATTGTTTCATCCTGATAACTGTTTTTTTTCACATCTTTATGTTCTGGTGGTTCTAATACCTGATGACAGAACTTTCAGTTGAGCATTTGTAATTCATGCATTTCAATAATATGCCTATATACACTATGGCGTAGTGTATACTGGCATATTATTAAAATGCATGAATTACAAATGCTGAACTGAAAGTTCTGGCCTCAATGCTCTCATAATAATTATCATTCATGTGTTAAGTTCCGAGACTGAAGAAACAGTTTAAATTTAGTGAAGAAGTTTTAATTTTAATGACCTGACTACAGGCTAAGTGTCTAGGCTTGAGGTTTCAGCCAATTGTCATTACTCAAAAGATAGTACAGAGCGTAGGAAAGCTGAAAATCTGTCACCTAACACTATTGTAAATCTCACTGTCCGTCCTGGTCCGTCTCCGAAAAAATGTCAGCATTGATTTCTGCATATAACAGCATATAATGTAAGAATTAGACTATTTTTGTGAACATCAAATAGAGGATTAAAATAATCTTCTTTTGCTGCATAGTATTATTCTCAGCTACTCATCTATATACTCTGGCTCAGTCAGGGTCAGTTTTCAATTCAAATATTAACTGTAACTTTTGTTTCATGTTTTCACGAGATAGCCAGACAAACCCTCTGTGCAAACCCTGGTACTATCACTATGAGCTTGAATTAAGTAAGTGGGGTTTTATATCAAAGATGCACAGTGAGAATTTGCATTAGTTTCAGGTTACAAGAGCTCTACTCAGAGAAACTGGGCATTTAGATTATTTTCCGTAATTTTTTTACATTATTTTAGATGTTCTGCTAAACACATTGCTACTCATTGTAAAATCCAAATTGTGCCGTGATGATTCAGCTATGAAAATTATGTTAACCATTCCCAAATTAAAATTCATAAATTTCCACTGATTGTTTTCAGTCAAACTGGAGTACACAATTCTTTAATGCATCTAATTTAATTTACAAAAAAGAGAACAAATCCCCTAATCAGCCTAGTGGGGCCTTATTCACTAACCCTACCTGACAAACAGGTGCCTATTAGACTACTAAACAACAATATAGCCTTGTTATGTGAAAATAATTTGAAAAAAAACCACCAGGAATAAAATTGCAACTCCAGGAAAAAGGTGTTTTGGCCCCCATCCGACCACCCAACCACCCCGGCCTTGTGTCCGGAATTTTTTGGAAGATCCCCCCCCCCCCCCCCCTGCCAACGCCAGAAAATTTCGACACGGCTGCTGAAATCCTCATGTCGTCATGGCGACAGTCGACGAAGAAACAATGCAAAACTTACATCCGTCAGTGGCAAAAGTTTTGTGGTGAAAGGGGTGTTAATACACTGTCACCACCTATAGGTATGGTCTTGGAATTTCTCACAACCTTATTTGACCACGGCCTGCAATACGGTGCTATCAACACTGCCCGTAGTGCACTTTCAACCTTTTTGATAACAGATGAGGGAAAAACTGTTGGAACCCACCCATTGGTGATGAGATTTCTACGGGGTGTGTTCCAACTCCGGCCTGCATTACCCAGAAATCTAATCATCTGGGACGTCCAACCAGCACTTAACTGGATTAAGTCAATCAATAGTATCGACAAACTTTCTTTAAAATTACTAACGTTGAAATTAGTAGTTCTTCTGGCTCTATTAACAGCACAGAGAGCCCAGACGCTACATTTGATACATATGAATAATATTGTTCAGTTTGAAAGTTACTACTTAATACACATTACAGAGTTAGTAAAACAGGGCCAGCCTGGGAGGCACATCAGGCCACTAGAACTTTATAAATTTCCTGACGATGGGGATTTATGTGTTCATAGAACACTACAGGCCTATTTGCAGAAAATATCTCCAGTTCGTAATGATGACATACAAAATCTTTTCATTAGCTATACTATGTTAAACCACACAAGGCGGTCGCAAAATCCACCATTGCCCATTGCCAAAAATTTGGTGCCCATCTCTACAATCTTGTCAACTGTGGGCTGGTTCAAAGAAACCACTTTTACTAAGTTTTATAAAAAAAAACCCGATAACAAAACGGGGAGAATTTTCATCTTCCCTATTGGAACAAGTTACACAGTAATAGATATACAGACTCTCCTTCCGTTGCATTCTTTTCACTTGTTAATTTCGAGGACTGCGTTAAACATCTCGTGGAATCCCGTACGGAGACGGGAGAAGACAGAATTGTTTAGTTAAACAAGACTCACCTGAAGGGTAAAGCGACGTGGAGACGGGAGAAGACAGAATTGTTTAGTTAAACAAGACTCACCTGAAGGGTAAAGCGACGTTTGACTGTAATTCTGTCTTATCTGCCGTAGGGGGGGATGACACGCCTCCCTACCCAACCCAAGTCGGGTCATAAACGCAGCATACACAATTGTGAGAAACCTGCAGCAATTCTAGTCTACAGCAAATGTATACACTTGCTCCATCGCAATCAGACTTATGGTTCATTCGTGTATGTACAGGTATTTTACCGTCCTCTCGTTACGTTAAAATATGACGTTTTGGTGAACTTGCGCAATCTCGTGGCAATGTAATGAAAGCTTTTTTGCCCTGACCGATACCCCCCTCCCAGTTCATTTGTGAATTCGCCCATTGAACAAAGATTCATCAACACAATTTTCTTGTACCGTTATCCACAGGGTATTTAACTTCATGTTTATCATAAATTAATAATCAAATCATCATTCTACGGCTTTTTTATTGGATAAAAAAACTCCGTTCGACTTTTTTGCCCGCGACTCGACGCCATTGGAACAACAATGATGACGTAAGGTTTCTGATGTCTAAAAATACCGTCTAAAAATGATTGCGGAATATTGAACCGGATCAAGTTCTTGTCACCTGCTTTACAGTGATAGTCGGTGAATTTTTAGACTGCACTCGTATGTTTTATGCTGTTTATGATAAGAAAAAGGAAGAACTTAGAAGTTGGACATCTCTGCAGCAGTATCTGCGTGTGCAGAAAATGTGCAGCTGATGTTACGGTCAGTTCAAAGGAAAAAATTAAATAAATAAATAAAGTCTATCCCCATTTATACACCTCATTATTGTTGCTTATTTCGTTCTCTCAGGTTATTTGACTTTGGAAATGCCCCGCAGTCTAGGGGTGGCGCCCAATATTCCCCCGATGTAGGCGTATGACCCCCCCCCCCCCCGGTTGGGGGGGGGGGGGGTCTAGACAATTTATTTATTTATTGGTGTTTAAGGTCACATATATTTGCACAATGGCTAATCATGACCACAACATGAGTATCAACTCAAGGGGTGAGCGTTAATAAGCCATGTTGCCCATTTTAGAGAGGGTTTGCACCTCCCAAGCATTGGTGACTGGGTCCTATTTTACCAGTAAACCACAGACTGTTTACCACAGTGAACAGGCACTGTTTCACTTCCCGGGGTTCCCGCGGGGAGGGGGTCTAGACAATCCCCGGGCCGACCATTGTTTGGCCAGATGTGTATAATTTTTGTTTTAATTGGAAAAAAGTCGCAATAGGCTTAGGCTTATCTATAAATCTAGAGGCAAGAAAGCCAGTAACTACGAGCAGCCAAGTTAACATAAACTACAGATTCTGAAGATATCTTCCAATAATATAACAATACCATGAGTTTGGAGGGCGTTACGGTTTATTACCGGCCCAAGAGGAATGAATAAAAGCCCGAGGGTTTTTTACCGGCCCGAGAATCGAGGGCCGTTAATAAGGCAGAGGGCTGTTGATCTTCATTCACCAAGCGCCGCGTCTGAATAGTCTGTGCCTACAAGCTCCCCCCACCCCCCCCCCCCACCGCACCCCCCCCCCCCCCCCATTCACAATCTTCAAGTTTAACGTTTCACTCATCATGCAAGTAACAGGTAATTTTTGATGTAGCCAGTTCAAGTTTGGCAACTGATGATGAAGAACGTTTGCAGCAGCAAGCAGAAGGGGTCAAGGGGAACGGCGTTCCCCCCAAAGCATTACTGGCCTTGCCTCCCCACCGACTCCCAAACGCACGCACAAATTCCCGCAGTGGGTTTTCCAGAAAGGTTTTTCCATTTTTTAAAAAAAAAAGTGTCCCTGGGAAAGATTTTTGTCGAGATCCCGAGATATCTTTATCGGCCAAGTGCTTCGTCTGAATAATATGTGTCTACAACGAGCCTCGCCGCTCCCAATCCATTCACCCCCCCCCCTTCCCACCCCTCTCCACGTTTCAATCAGCATATAGTGGGCCTAATACACTATTATGATTAATTTTGTTCAGCATTAAATTTATAAGTTGTCAATGTCACGATTCGCGTTCCGAGTTAACTTTTGTACAACCTAGCAACGAAATGTCACGCCATCATTGTTGTTCCAAAGGCGTCGAGTCGCGGGCAAAAAAGTCGAACGGAGAGTTTTTTTATCACATAAAGAAGGCGTAGAATGATGATTTGATTATTAATTTATGATAAACATGAAGCTAAATACCTTGTGGACAACTGTACAAGAAAACTGTGTTGATGAATCTTTGTTCAATGGACGAATTCACAAATGAACTGGGAAGGGGGTATCGGTCAGGGCCAAAAAAGCTTTCATTACTTGTCTTTTTTATATAGACTACTGTATGTGTAACAGGGGGTCAGGACTGGCGTGGTGCATTCATTGTTATCGGTGAAAAAGTGGTTGCAGCCACAACTTCCAGTAACTGTGCGTAGTGTTTGACAAATATACAACACTGCACGTATAGGTTACACAATATTAAAGGAACTGTATAGGTCATTGAAATGTAAAACATTCAAAATATAAGGAAATTTACATTTTTATTAATCCAGTCGGCACCGGAGTTGTTCTGATCAATTCCGTCATTAAGGAATTCTGTGATTGACTGGAAAATAGGTTTTGGGCTGCAGAGCGAAACGAAACAGATCAGCAGTGCGTTATCGAAGAGTCGATGGTTAAACTCTTTGGCATCTGTTTACCTTCATCCCCTCCTTCATCACATCCAACCGTTTAAAAATGAAAGCTCACTCAATGAGAATACAGGGAGGTGTTAACTAAAAACTGCGCAGCTGAGGATAGCACACATCATTCGTTCGACGCTCTGAATGGGTTTGTTGCAAAATCTGAACCTGTGTGTTTCAAGCCCAATTGATTATCATGAGAATAAAAGAGACTCGTAATAACGATTAGACAAAAAATCCTTAGAGTGCTGGGGCAAAGTTTATCACAAATTTCGTTGGCACCAGTACCAGGCCTGTTAGCATTTTCCAGAACGTGGTGGGGAACGGGAAGGATGTGGTGGGGATTAATTTGGGAAAAAGAAAAAAAAAGAAGATCGAACGGAAAGATAAAATACGCAATGTAGCAGGTGCGCCGAAAGCTATGGTGGGTAGGTGAGGAGGAGGGGGCTAGCCTTCATAAGGACACCTTCCCTCAGCCAAATACATTTGTCATTTAACCGTTATTGTTATACACAGGGACGTGGAGTGGGGGGGGGGGGCTCAATATTTGTCCAAAAATCAAGATAGTTGGAACTTTTTCAGGCAAAAATTCCAACAGTTGGAAATTCGAAGCATTGTTGTAACGGAGTTTTTTTCCGAATGTGGTGTTACATTTCCGTGAAATTCCAACAGAAGATTCCCACAGACAGAATTGTGATCGGACAACGCAAGATTTTCCAACTACTCAGCAAACACTTTTTTGAATTATATCAAAAATTGCGGAAATACAAACAAGTTGGTCAATTTGGAGCTCACAATAGTCATAAGCTGGTGATCTTTGAGGCCAGTATACAGGGCACTTTATGAGACTAAAGTGCAATGCATTCGCAGACAGCAGTTTGTATTAAAAGATTAGTGTGCTCACACCTCACCATGATCTCATATTTGAGATGATTAATTAATAAATTATTTGTTGAATACTGATTTTTTTAGCATCACCCATATATGTACATCTGTGTAATTGACACAATGTCATATGAAGGCAAATACGGCCTACTTACAGACGGGAACGGGAAGATTCGGCCTCGAGAAGATTCGGCCTTGTCTTTTTTGGCCTCGGGAAGATACGACCGGGAAGATTTGGCCCCAGTATTTGATGTCTTTAGGTTATCTGACAGAGGTTTATGGCTTTCGCTTAAGGATAATAATAATAAGAAGAAGAATAATACCGGTCGTTGATTTGTCGCGGTTCCCTGGTGCATGAGAAGGCCTTGGTTTTCACTGTACTCCCAACTGCCTACCTGTTCCCACGCTTTTCCTCTCCTCCCACCATTCTGCATAAGTCGAAGTGCTTGATGACACCCCGTGCCTCATTCTTCCCAATCTCTCCGATAAGCATACGAATCCTCTCCTTTGTACCTCATTTTCACCGAATCTTCCAGAGGTCGAATCTTTCCGTACCCCTTACAGACTACAGTACCACAAGAAATTGTCATTTTGTGCTGTGTTAAAACCTCAAATTATGTAGATATTTAGCTTCAGTCATTTAAACTTCTTGGAAGTATTCTCCGAATGCCCTAAAAACTACCGGTACAGTCACTCGGGGTCAACATTTTGAAAAATTCCCCCACCCAAGGGAGGGGGGTGGGAGGTGGCTCCCCTTTAAGTATCCATCCCTGGTTGGAATTTTTAGAGACCAATACCCCCCCCCCCCCACCCCCCCCCCCACACACACCCAAAGAACCACCCCCAGCTGCGTCCCTGGTAATATAAAATTATTACAATAGCGGGTGAAAAAAACTTTTTCATCAAGCGCTATTGTGATAAACTTGTTAACATAACGGTTGGTGCAAACTTTTTCATCAACCGCTATTATTATAAACTTATTACAATCACGGTTGATGCAAACATTTTCGACCACCGCTATTGTAATAAACTTATTAGAGGGGCTGACGTACATATTTCCACCAACCGCTATTGTAATAAATTCATTACAATAACGGTTAATTCGAGTGTTCTGTCCTAAACGCTATTCTAATAAGTTTTTCCATTAATTTGACAATAAACTAACTAGTGATTTCTTCAACAGACGCGCCAGTCTCATTCATGATTTGATCTCTACCCATCACAGCAGCAAAAATTAAGAAGTTATCTCTATGGCAGATCTGAAGTATTTTGTTCCGAACAATGGTCGATAAAACCATACAAATAGGGATGTCAGCGGCCATTGGCACCAGCATCCTTTTTCTTTCAAATACAGCAATATTAGTATGGTTAAAATTATGGTTAAAATATTTATAAAATATAATATGTATGACCCTGCGACAGTTGGCATAGGCGGAGTGAACGCACTGCAGATGAGTTGAGCGACAGACCGGAGACAGATTTCCTACAAGTGAATTTATTGTATAAACCCTTTCAATACTAAGCTTCTGAATGGTGTGATCTAACATTCGTTTCGTTAAAAAATCCAGTTTGAAGAGGCTGGACTCTGGAATGATATCTGAGGGTCGATATTAAGTATTTTTTTTACAAACAAATCTATCCTACGTATACAGTACGTGGAGGGACTCAGGAAGGGTGGAATATCACTGAGTCGCAGTGGGGTAGATTTTTCACCGATGGTTATTTCTGTACTTATGGGAACAAAACACAAGAAGTACAAGCAGATTGTTTATCTCATGGACCACCGGGTTGCACTTGGTGGTCTATAGCAAGTGTCCCGTGCGATTTTTGGGGAAAAAAATGCGATTTTTTTTTTTTTGCCTTGTCGAAAATCTATCCCACTGCGATTTTGCATGGTAATCCAACCAACGCGTACTGATTGTAATCTGTACATTCTGTGTATTTTGAAAGCTTGTCAGATGTACTGGGGAGGATGGAGGGTTATCACACTTTATTTTCTGATGCTCATTTTACTCATTTGTCGGCGGCAATAAATTTCCGATTATTATATATTAACTGCCCACAAAATCTGAAAAGTTGAAATGGTGTTGGAGAGGGGAGCGGGGGGGGGGGGGGGGATCGGCTTTGTGGCTTTTTTGTGGAAAGAGTGCTTTTGGAAATAGAAATGACTAATTTCGTTCTCAGTCACGCAGTATATTGTCTATGGTTATCACTCATATCTTTCGGGCGTACCATTTGGGCCCCACAAGCTATTCCTCTTTCACTTGAAATGCTGTCAATGGAGCTCACCAGAGATGAGGTTCCCAGGAGATATTGCGAGAAAGCTGCAGAAAAGAAAAAAATGTTCTTTCACGATGATGGGCCAGTTTGACTCCGTCTTGGCTTAATATTCATTATCTGCATATAGGTATAGTTTCGACTGTGTCCAGGTCCGATTTGAGAGTGTGAGTGGGGGTAGTAACCCCAGGGCTCGGAACTTTTGGCCTGGCCAGGGAGTCTATGACTCCTGCGTTAGGTTCAGGTACCCCAAAGTTCTGCGTCCGTCGTATTGTCACTATAGTACTAAAATGTTAAAAATTTGTAAATTTGAAACATGCAGCTTAAAACGTCATTTGGCGGTCAAAAGATAACGTGAATTTTCATCCTGAAAGCTGCAAGAATGCTCGATTTAATAGCCGATTTCATCTTTTCTTGGAGGGCCCCCCAATCCCCCATCTCTGTTCGTGACTTCTGCTCTCGTATAGAAACATACCCCGTGACCACCCCCAGCCCCACCCCCCCCCCCCCGCCCTCCACAACCACCACAAACACACACACACACACACACACACACACACACACACACACACACACACACACACACACACACACACACACACACACACACTTTCGAAAGGATCCTGTAAGTTGGCGTAACAGAATAAACCAAGGCCCCGAATGTTCTCTCCCCGGCCCTGACTATGTCACACTAAGAGCTTGCTTATCCAACATTTTACGTTCGTAATTTTATTTTAATGACATATTTTAGTGTTTATGTACATGATAAAGAAGAGTAATATTTTTTGTATAAAAGTTACTCCAGAATGTCTTCAAATATTTAGAAATACAAGGCTCGACATGGGCGGATCGTGGACTTAAAATACGGGGGGGGGGGGGGGGGGGGGCTGATGTGATCCGACAGAGTCCAAGCATCAGTCGCCGAAGGTGCTCTGAGGTGGCTTCTAAATGCATGCTGGCCGCCAACTGAATATGATGAAAGGAAATTCAAACACACATTTTTCGTTGTAAAACTTAAAATTATCAAACCATACATCACATACACTGCCACACACTGCTTCTGGTCATAGAGCTGGTCTGTCGTGGACAAGATATGCCAGTCACCTATTTGCGAAAGTGACTTGCGAATAGGGGAGTTATGGCCCGGATCACGATGGACATCTGACCAACGCACCGACCCACCGAACGACCGACCCATCGACGGACAGATGCAATCTAGTATACTCCACTTTTTCAGAAAGTGGGGGTATAATAAGTTTGAATGTTGTTGTAGGCACGGCGGTGTGCCACAATGAGAACTCGCAGATTCGGGCGAGTGGCCAGTTGAGTTGATCCGGCGAATGCCAGAATCCCTCATATCAATAAAATTGGAACTGGGAAACATACGCGACTGCAAATATTGGCTCCCCATTAAGATTAACTTCAAGTTTGGGGTATGCGATGTAAAATGAAAGTGTCAATGACACTGTAGCTCAACTTGACAAACTTGAACTTGGTAAGTTATAAATGAAATGGCAAAATTGAAGATCATTGGGACCAATGTCAGTTTTTTTGCCAGTGGCAACATTTTTGGACAGAAACCGAAGAAAATCGATAGCTCCCATCTAGAGGCCTCCCCAAACAAGCATGCCAGGTTTCAAAGCAATCCGATCATAAATGTGCCCTGTTGGGTGTACAAAAGGGAAATATTGTGGTCTGACTAGACTAAATTCTAAGAACGTTGGCCGTGGCAACATTTTTTGACGGAAATGGAAGAAAATTGATAGCTCCCATCTAGAGGTCACTGTAAATAAGCATACCAGGTTTCAAAGCAATCTAATCATAAATGAGCCCTGTAGGGTGAGCCAAAGGGAAATATTGTGGTCTGACTAAACTAAGTTCTAAGAATGTTGGCTGCGGCAACATTTTTTGATGGAAATTAAAGAAAATCGATAGCTCCCATCTAGAGGTCACCCCAAACAAGCATGAAAGGTTTCAAAGCAATCCGACCATAAACGTGCCCTGTAGGGTTGCCAAAGGGAAATATCGAGTCTTCTGACTAAACCAAGTTCTAAGAACGTTGGCCGCGGCAACATTTTTTGCCAGAAATTGAAGAAAATCGATAGCTCCCATCTAGAGGTCACCCTAAATAAGCATACTAGGTTTCAAAGCAATCAAATCATAAATGTGCCCTGTAGGGTGTGCCAAAGGGAAATATTGTGGTTTGACTGAACTAAGTTCTAAGAACATTGGCCGCGGCAACATTTTTTGACAGAAATTGAAGAAAATCGATAGCTCCCATCTAGAGGTCACCCCAAACAAGCATGAAAGGTTTCAAAGCAATCCGATCATAAATGTACCCTGTAGGGTGTGCCAAAGGGAAATATTGAGTCTTCTGACTAAACTAAGTTCTAAGAACGTTGGCCGCGGCAACATTTTTTGACAGAAATTGAAGAAAATCGATAGCTCCCATCTAGAGGTCTCCCCAAACAAGCATACCAGGTTTCAAAGCAATCTGATCGTAAATGTACCCTGTAGGGTGTGCCAAAGGGAAATATTGAGGTCTGACTAAACTAAGTTCTACGAACGTTGGCCGTGGCAACATTTTTTGCCGGAAATTGAAGAAAATCGATAGCTCCCACCTAGAGGTCACCCTAAATAAGCGTATCAGGTTTCAAAGCAATCAAATCATAAATGTGCCCTGTAGGGTGTGCCAAAGGGAAATATTGTGGTTTGACTAAACTAAGTTCTAAGAACGTTGGCCGCGGCAACATTTTTTGACGGAAATTGAAGAAAATCGATAGCTCCCATCTAGAGGTCACCCCAAACAAGCATAAGAAGTTTCAAAGTAATCTGATCATAAATGCGACCTGTGAGGTGTGCCAAAGGAAATTGTGGACGTACGTACTAACGTACTAACATACTAACGTACGTACGTACGTACGTACACCGACGGACGAGAAGTGATGGCAATAGCTCAGCTTGACTTTGTCAAGTTGAGCTAAAAAAATGATACCAGGAACATACCATTTCTTCGGCCTTATGGCGACAAAATATTCTTTTATACTTCGCTTCATTGCGTCCCGCTTTCGACTATCGATTTTGCAGACAGTGGGTGGATACTTGCAGACGTGACTGTCGTCAGTTCTATAAATAACCGATATTCTGTGAATTCTAAAAGAGGATCATGTCCCTTATTTGGCAACGTGATGTCATTAGTTAAGGAGGGGCGTTATAGGACAAGATTGTGTGGAATAAGAGCATGACTTTTTTTAGTGATCTCGGGGAGGGGCTGACTAGACCCCCCCCCCCCCCGGATCCGCCTTGACTCGAACATAGTCCCGCTCTGCTGTGTGTGATAATTTGGAAATGCCAGACTGCAGTCCATTTCAAATAAGCCCATTGTCGTTTAGCCATCTTTGACGTTAATGATATGCAAGGTCAGAGGTAGCTTCGGGTAAACACTTCGATCAGACTATCTGTCAAGACTGTCAGACATGCGATAGAAACAACCGAAATGTTTCGCTTGAAACGAGAAAATGTGCATTTTCGATTTAATACTAATAAAGATAGAAAATATAACACACTTTTAACACTTCATTTAATACACAGGGCAAAATAATATTGATTTTTTAGTGAAATGAATACCACAATGAACTCCTTCCGACAAGCGAAGGCACACTCGGCATCATGGTTTTGTTTTGTTGACGAGTGACAAAACTGCAGATATATCACTGAAATGACACAAAAATGTCTGCGTGGGTGAAACTGCAAACCATGGGTATCCAAACAACCAACCCATACAAATATTTTTAAGCATAACACACAGATGTTCCAGCTGAAAGAGGTTGGGGTGGAGGGGGGCGTGGTCCCTAAAAAGTGAATGAAAATCGTCTGATAGTAGCAGTGGCGCATGTCTACTAATAATATTTTGTCCATAAACAGTACAAATCAAAAGGAGGTGAAGAATAACCACTACTGGTATAAACTATAGATGTAATGTTTCCTTTACAATTAACACAAGAATCGGACATAAAAATAAATGTACATGTACATGTATTCTGTAACCTTTTTAAACATGTCTTGGGTTGGTACACAACACTTAAGAGGGTTAATTGCATTGGAATTACTATTGCATTCTATTTTCCAATGCATAGATATTCAAAATGTAATTTATAATGTCCACGAAAGAATATTATTTCAGGAAAACTATTTTTTTTTGGTTGACGTAGCTTTGATATGCCAAAAAGCATACCCATGAGTGGTGGGAATTTACCCTTCTGGTACTGTTAATTTTTTTTTCTCAAACATTGGAAAATGGATTGATAAGAATCTCCATAATCCACACACCTCATTGCCTAACCTTTAATTAACAAATTGACAGCAACTACACACATAATTCATGAATTAGCAGGTAAAAATGTTTTTTAAAACGTTTTGTACAAGCCACATAATGTGATCTATCATCGGGACGGGATTGTTCCCCGAGGATCACATGATTCGATTTGCTTGAGGCTTTTTGTGTAAATTTGAAAAATTTAAATTTAAATTTTCAGTTTTAATGTTATCTGTGAGTAAAGGTTTAAAAAGTAAAGTACAAAATATATTATACTGCTTTTTTGTGATCAGAGTACTACAATTGTAGATTATTTCAGCAAGTCAAAACTTCTTATTTTAAATTTGTTTTATAATCACGAAATATTGAAATGTGGCTATGGCTACAGTCCAATAATTTTTAATAGAACTAATCTGTAAATGAACAATTATTTATTTAATAGCCAAGTATGAAATGTCTGGAAAAAAGACATCTTATGAATATAAATGCATTGTACAAGGTAGAAGCTTATATTCATGTCTACAAATACTGTATGAATCAAAATAAGTCGTAGCATAACCGCAATGAACAAAGTAGCCCACTGCCAATAGCACAAGAACCCGAAATCATTTTCCGGAAAGCTTTCTGTGAGAGCTTTCCCAAAAATGATGTCAGGTTCTTGTGTTGTTGGTGTAGTTGAAGATGCATACTAGTAGTTGCGGTGTTATATAAGATTCCTCGTGTCCGTCTGTCCGTCAGTCCTTCCGTCGCGAAATTGTTTAATGGAGGGTACCGTCATGCTGTAATCAACTCCTCCCCCACTTTTCAATTCACATAGTTGAAACTTCAGAATATGATCACGCAATGAAGATGTGCAACATGTATAAAGTCTTGTTTTTAACTTAGATTTTTTAACATTCTTCTGTTTTCATTTGGGATATATTGCTGGAAGAGGGTTCAGTTGGGCCGAAGGGCGGGGGTATCTTTATGTGTCATCATCGGATGACACACGCTCTCTAGTTTATAGTGGTTATTCTGCAACGTATTTCGATGCGTACTGTAAGTCAAGTGATTTCTGAATTCCACTCGGAGGTCCGCTGGCTGGAATTTTGCTTGTGCAAAACAATGCATATGGGCATCAACCACTGACCATACCTGACAGATTAGCTTGCTGAATCCCAAACTTTCTCCAAACTGGCAAGAATATGTTGGAAATATATGTATATCCACCTACTTAGAGAAGTACAAAATCACCCTGTGTGTTCTGCAATACAATATCCATGTCTGCACATTTTGGTCATGTATCTGGGGTCGGTGAGAGGGTGGGGTCAAGGGTAGTAACTCCCAGAACCTGGAAGGGGGGGGGGGGGGGTCAAGGATCTTGATTTCGCCTGCCCACCTCTAGTCCAAACATGACCCGAAAGACTGTATTTAAATTTGTTTCGTTTGGTACGTCCTTTCAAAGGGCGTTCCAAAACAAAAAATTAAAATACGGGCTTTCAGGCCATGTTTGACCTAGTCCCCCCTCCCCCAAGGTTCTGACTCCTGTGCCAACAGTTAAGAAAGGAGCTGTATCGTGAATGAAGCTGTGCACTTGACCAACGGCTGTAATTCTGGACTGCATGATTCTTGAAGCAATAACTTTATTAAATCAACTTGACGTAACCAAGTTATCACTTCAAGAATTGTGCAGTCAATATAGCTATGAGCGGTAGGTCATTGGATACTCATTGGAAATTTGAAACATGCTGCTAAAAACCTCATTTTGACGCAAAAAATAACTTGATTTTTTATTCCAAAAGCCGCCAGAAGACTCCATTTAATAACTGATTTAAAATTTTGTTGGGGGAGAAACGTCGCCCCCTCCAACCACTCTGTGATCAATCGCGCCCCGGCACTCGCTGCAGATACCTTTATCATCTGTGCAATATCCCGACATTTTTGCAAGGGGAGCTGTCACAGAATTAACCTCGGGTCCGCATTTCCTTTCCCTGGCCCTGCATGGTCCTTCCATTTCGTGGGTGTTTTTTTGTAATAGGACAGCTTCCACTGTCTGACATGTAAGTTTGAGTTGAAGGAAAAAATGGTCAAAAGAAGAATTTATATATTTTTATGTCCGATTCTTGTGTCATTAGTATAGGAAACATTACATGTATAGTTTATACCAGTCGTGGTTATTCTTCAACTCTTTTTGACTTGTACTGTATATGGACAAAATATTATTAGTAGACACGCGACACTGCTACTAGCAGACGATTTTCATTCACCCCAACCTCTTCCAGCTGGAACATGTGTGTGTTATGCTTGAAAATATTTGTATGGGTTGGTTGTTTGGATATTTCAGTTGCAGTTTCACCCACGCAGACATTTTTGTGTCATTTCAGTGATATATCTGCACTTTTCTTACTCGTCAACAAAACAAAACCATGATGCAGAGTCTACCTTCGCTTGTGGGAAGGGGTTCATTGCGGTATTCATTTCACTAAAAAATCAATATTATTTTGCCCTGTGCATTAATTTGCCATTAAATGAAGTGTTGAAAGTGTGTTATTTTTTCTATCTTTATTGGTATTAAATCGAAAATGCGCATTTTCTCGTTTCAAGCGAAACATTTTGGTTGTTTCTATCGCATGTCTGACAGTCTTGACAGACAGTCAGATCGAAGTGTTTACCCGAAGCTCCCCCTGCCCTTGCATATCATTAACGTCAAAGATGGCTTATCGGCAGTGGGCTTATTGTCGAGTTCCATATGTTGATTATTTTTAACGCGTGTAAAACAAAAACGTCACAACTCTCGGGAATGCCCCAGTTTGCATGTTTTGTTTTGCGAGAAAAAGCAGGGGGTTCGTTGATAATAATTGCCTTTTAAGCATGAAATGCACCGTGCTCAGCAGTAATTTTATCCAGAATTGTAGAAGGGGTGACCAACTTCAAATTGGAATCGCATTTATGCTATATAAGTAATGGAATTTTGTTTATTTTAAATTCTCACCTCTGATATTCCTTAAATTCAGATTAAATATACACAAATTATACATCAAAATGAAGGCTGGGATTTATAGAACACGGAACACTAGCTCAACCTTTGAGCTTTGTTTGCAGTTTATATTTAAAATCGGTTATTTATTGCTGCAAACAAAGCTCAACGAACGAAGCGATTTTTCCAATCAGTTGCACGAATTGGGAAACATGACCACATCATTGTTCTTCATGAAATATATACGTAGTATTTGACAAATATACAACACTTCGTGTGTAGTTTACACATTACGAAAGAAACTGTGTTGGTCATTGTAACGTAAAACATTCAAAATATCAAGAAATCTACTTTTTTATTAATCGAGTCGGCACCGGAGTTTTTTAGATGAATTCCGTCATCAAGGAATTCCGCGATTGACTGAAAAAATCGGTTTAGGGCTGCAGAGCGAAACGAAACAGCTCAGCAGCGTGCATGCCTGTGAAATAGCAACTTCGAAAAAATGAAGTTTACCATTAAAATGGACCCACTAATTCATATTATGACATACATAAATCATATTACAGAGGGACTTATCTGTAATATGATTTATGTTTGTCGTAATATGAATTAGTGTGTTTTATGATTCTGTTTATGTCGATTTTGTGTGCAGCAATCTGCCTTTGTTCTGGTGTATTTGTTGAATAAATCTTATCTTATCTTATCTTATCTGAGGTACATTATCAAACGATCAATTCTTAGAGCCGCTTTACATTGCGTCTCCCCCCCCCCCCCACCCCGCTACACACACACACACACACAAACACACACTCCTTGACACATCCAACCGCTTGAAAATGAAGGCTCACTCAACGAGAATAAAGGGAGGGGTTAAAAAATTGCACAGCTGAGAATAGCATACATTCGTTCGACGCTCTCAATGGTTTTGTTGCAAAATCTATGTGTTTCAGCCCAAATGATTTACACGAGAATAAAATGGGCCTGTTAGCAACACGTCTTTTGTAATTGCCGGACTATAAATCGTAGGGTGGAACGGGAAGGTACATGGTACCATCAGTCAGTATAAAGTACAGTGGTAATGCACTGGAGTTTTAAGATAATGATAACTCGAATGAATGAATGAATGAATGAAAGGTTTTAGCGCGCCGAAGGCGCGCAGGGACGATGTGGGATTTACAAATCCCTTGCAACCCGGTTAGCCTTATTTTATTTCACTTGGATCTTGGATCACACAGGCCTAGCTTTCCTATTGCCTCAAATGGGGTATGCACGCGGTTAGAATTCCCGGCAGTTTGCATTTGAGTGATAGATTGTCAAAGACCAAACCCTCAACGCCATTAAGACTATTAGAGAGTGGGCTCTATTCGGTTCCAGCTTGGCGATGGTAGAGGTTTGAGTCCCACCATGGTGGCGAGCCAGAATATAATGTTGTGCGATGGCAATTTTAAGGGAAAAGAAAAAAGAAAACCAAACAGCAACGCCGGTTTGGTAGCGGCCCCGGTATATGACCATAGCGGTTACAAAAAGGAATGGAGAAAGCTCCAACAGTTTAGTTTGAAAAAAACCGGGAGTCATCCATCAAGCCTTCTGGGAGATAGGATGCCGTATGTGATTTTGAGGTATCTGGTTATCCTTCGGGAATTCCAAATGACCTCCAACACCCCCCACCCCCTCCCACCCACAAAAAAAAAAAAAAAAAAAAAAAAAAAAAGCCCTTAAAAGGGCTGTTTGCTGGCAAGATTGTTCCAATCCTTGCTTTGGTCTGTTAGGTTTTCTGCACATCTTTGCTTGAGGATTGTTTCAATCCCTCATAGTTTGTCATTCAGTTTGGTCGTGTGTCTGATGAGATAGAGGAGGTAGAAAAGATAGAGAGCTGGAAATTAGAGCAATTCGGTTTTTAATTTACAACTTTTCCGTCCTTTTGGACGGGGAAGCCAGCATTTTTTCCCCGAGATTTATATCTCAGGGAGGGGAGACCAGGCAGCAGGTGGAGATTTTCCTCGCTGTTTGCAACTCCCACTGGTAACAGAAGCAAGCTTTCGTGCGTATCGTGTCACCCGCAGCCAGTTCTAAATTTAGGTTACAGAGTGCCTGGCTCACCCCATCACAATGGTGTAATCTTTAACCCTTTCGATAGACATGCCCCAGATTATTTAGTTTTCCTATTGAGGACGCGATGCGCATTGAGTTCTATTATTAATTCGCTGTCTTGAAGTCTATTTAGAGTTTTGCTTTGAAGATCTTTTAAGTGCATTGCTACAGTGTCTATTTTTGCTATCTCGTGAAGTTGTTTTATCGATGTCCACGTGGGCTTGCGCAGAGCCACTCGCAAGGCATGATTTTGGACCCGTTGTAGTTTTTCAATGTTGGTTTTATTCAGGTCACTTGTTATTATGGCCCCATACTCTAGTACTGGGCGTATATATGATTTGTAAAGATTGAGGAGAGTTTCTTTATTGGCTCCCCAATTTTTACCTCTAATCATTTTCAGGAAATTGATGCGTTTAGTGGCTTTGACGGTGACTGAGTTTATGTGATTGTTTAGATTGAGACTGCTATCCAGGTTGAATCCCAGAAACTTTACCTCATTACTAGCTTCAAGTTTATGATCGTAAAGCTTAAGCTCAATATTGGGGACAGGCTTTATCCTTTGTTTTTTGTAGAATGTGATTCTTTGTGTTTTCGTGGCATTTAGCTTGATGCGCCACAGAGCGCACCAGTCTTGCAAGTTGCGGATGGTATCCTGCAGGCGGTTTTGTATTATGTTTCCAGACTTACTGGCCGTCCACATTCCTTTGTCGTCTGAGAATTGAGATAGTTCAACATGGTTCTTCCCTAGTTTGTCAATGTCATTCACATATATTATAAATAGAAGCGGGCTGAGGACCGAACCCTGTGGAGTGCCCGCTTCGAGTTTTACCTCGGCTGACACTTCGCGGTTGACCCTCACTTTGATTTTTCGATCAGATAAAAATGATGATATGATCCTTAGAATTTTGGTAGGTAGCCCCATTTTAGCTAGTTTGTATCTCATGCCATGATAACTCGAATTGACCCAAGTCAGGGGACCACTTTGAAATTTTGAGGAGAAAAAAAATCTCTGAGGATCAAGATTGCATTGAGTTTAGGAAATTGACCAATCAGATTGCAGAAATTTAAACCAATCAGATTACATTTTGAAAAGCCAATCAAATCTTTTCCTCTAACATTTTGATCCTGTTGAAAAGTATAAAAATACCAGCGACCAACTTCGAATAGTATTCGGATTTTCGGGTCTGGATCGCTGGTTGACTTCCTAAGCTAGCTTGGAAAAGAGCTTGGTTTTCACCAATTGCCTGATTCACCAGTTGTGTTTGAAAAACTGAGTGTTTTGCTTTATTTTGAAAAACTTAGAATTGGTTTGCACCAACAAAGTGTTTTTTTGATAAGCCGTACTTCGAAATGATTTTTTTCCAGAGCTGTCTTTGAAAAACGCAGAGATTTGGATTGCACCATCAAAGTGTTTTTCTTATAAGCTGAACGTTTGAAGAAACACCTAGTGAAAATGTTACAACTTGGTTCAAAGCAAACATTTATGAATGTTACTCGTTATCAGGGTGAAGTAAAGATTCACATCCGAAGATTTGTTGACGATAAAATTCCTACAAAGACAGGAATTGCTCTGTCTATTGAAGAATGGAATTCATTAAAAAGTTAAGTTGAAGAAGTGGAATCAGCCATCAATGCCAATTTGTTTCCACAACAATATAGTAGAGTTGTGATAAGCGCCGAACCACGGAAACCAAATGGCGAACCAAGTGGCGACCTGCCACTTGACATAGAAATGAAAAGAACAAAGTGGGATGAGTTAAAGTCTCACAAGATCCCTGTAAGGGTAACACCTCGGCCAAACTATGGAAATATTGTTGATGAAGTTGACAAAGAATTGAGAATGAGATGAATGCGGCATATGCTCATTTTGTTAAAGAATTGATTGACACTGTGGCTGTTGAGAAGTGTTATGGGTGTATTGTGAATCATCCGAGCCAAATACAACACGATGTTTGTCTAATGATGACTCTAGAAGAGAGAATTGATGCGTGCTTTGACGCAGCTCTGGAGAGAGTCTGTAAAGACAAAGTCTATACATTGTGGCACACGCACATGAGTCTCACGAACCCAACACCAACACCTTGTGAATACTCTCATCTCATTAACAAACAGTTGAGTGCTGAACAAAAAGCAAGCATACATGATATGGTTGTTAGTTCAATGACAGCCACAAGACCATTGTCAACTGGTTTCTGAAAAGTTGTTGAAAAAAAAAAAAAAAAAATACAAATAAAAAAAAGAAGAAAAAAAAATGTCGTGGTTGCCCTTAAGCCACCTGATGAGTTTCCCTTGGGCAAGGACGAAACATTTTATTCTGAATTTTGTTTTGGCAACCACAGAGAAAGGTGTCGTGGGTGTCTTTAAGTCACCTGATAGGTTACTTTTGGGCAAGGACCAACCTTTTTCTTTCAACAAAAATGAAAATTAGTTCCCTTGCATACAGTACACTCATACACATTTTTTTTTAACTCGCTAGATGCCCCCCCCCCTCCCCCCTTCCCCAAAACATATAAAAGGGTGAGTAGATCATGTTCTTAGGTAAACATGGATCCCCGCTGGAAGCACCCTTTTACTTGTTTGTTGTGTGGGCAAACTGGTAGTGGTAAATCATCTTTTGTGAAAAAAGTCATCCAACACCTTGCAGAATTATATACTCCTACTCCCAATCATATAATATGGTGTTATAGTGAATGGCAACCATTGTATGATGCTTTGCCCCAAGTAGAATTCGTAGATGGTCTCCCTCAAGAAATAAAATCTGACAGTCTGGTAATTTTAGATGATCTGATGCTCGATGTGGATGAGTGAGTGTCTCGGTTGTTTACAAAAGGAAGTCATCATCGTAAAATTAGTGTGATTTATATCGTTCAAAATCTATTTGACAAAAACAAAGTTCATAGAACTGTGTCTCTCAATAGTCATTACATGATTTTATTAAAAAAACCCAGGGATCTTTCCCAGATCACACACTTGGCAGCCCAGATGTATCCTGGTCATTCCAAATTTTTGCGAGAAGGATTTGACGAAGCCACATCTCTCCCATATGGTTATCTTTTAATAGATTTTAAACTGGACACACCCGAACACATGAGACTAAGAACCCAAATATTTCCTGGAGAAACCCAATATGTGTACCTCCGGAAGGTATAAAGGGGAGTGCAAATCTGCTGTCGAGTCGAAATCATGTCTGACCGTCTTCACCGTAACATTGCGATTCTCAAGCTCTTGAGTAAATCAAAACCCACTGTAGTCAATTCTGTCTTGAAACACGCCGGCAAAGACTTGATCAATTGTATTTGTGAGTGTGCCTTAAACATAGTGAAAGGTGCCGTACCTTTGAGTAAAGCTCACAAAGTTAAATTAGTTCGACATAAAAAACTTGTGAGAACAATTGCCAAGAAAGGTACGTCCGAGAAAAAAAAAGAACCAAATTTTGCAAAAAGGAGGATTTTTAGGGCCTTTGTTAGCGCCTGTGTTACTTGGTGCGGCTAATGGTATTTTGGACAGTTGTGATGGAATACGCAAGAAAGATGGCCTTAGTAGAACCGAGGTTGCTCGAACGTTTGCAGGAGGCCCCTATCAGCAAACAGCCCAACGAGATTGCCGCAAGTTCTCTTGACAGGGAAATGCGTGAAATTTTAGATTCGAATAACCTTACAGAAACTGATAAGATAACCCATTATAATCAGATTCTTCAAAGATTTTTAACATTTCGCGAAAAAGCCATTGCCCCTCGCCTTATTAGGGTCGAATTCGAGAAAGATACTAGAGACAAATATATTATAGGCTCCGGTCCAATAACCATGAAAAGAAAAGCCACACTGCTGCTGAACCGTATAAAAGCAGATACCAATCTGTCTTGGAATGAGTAGGGAGAGTTGGTCCAAAAAGACGAAACAGTCGTAGGTTCCAACATAACTGATCTCTTGAACGATCTCTTGAGAAAGCGAAAGACTTTTCAACCCAAAGGATGGGAAGTGTTGGCACAGGCCCTCAGAGAAAGTAATATTCCCCACAAGCTTGGGAACGTTGGGATTTTATGCGACGTGAGCCTGTGGTAGAGAAAAAGCCTCAAACCACCCCCTCTGCTAAAAGAAAGGTGAAAGCTAGACTCGTAGCCGGTACGTCAAAGTGGTGGAAATATTAATCCAATGGAAAGCGTTTATTACGATCCCGAAACCCCCGAGAGTTTTGGTGGTGTGGATGCTCTTCGAAGAGCATCCAAGAAAAAAACTAAGCAAGTTGTAAAACGGCTGCAGGGTCAAGACACGTACACTCTTCACAAACCCGTCCGACGCACATTTCCAAGAAGGAAAGTGATCGTTAGTGGTATCGATGCAGAATGGCAAGCTGATTTAGTTGATTTAACAAGCATCAGTAAATACAATAAAACACAAAATTCCTTCGGACTTGTATCAATGTTTTCAGTAAACATCCGTGGGTGATGCCATTACAAAATAAATTTGGTGATTCCATAGCGCAAGCTTTTGCCAAAATTTTCAAACAGGGGCGAAAACCTTTAAAGTTACAAACTGATCAAGGCAAAGAATTTTTGAATTCAAAATTCCAGAAATTTCTTAAACAACGAAAAGTAGAATTTTTCCCGGCCCATAACGTAGAAACAAAATGCTCCATAGTTGAGAGATTTAACAGAACTTTGAAAACCAAAATGTGGAAATATTTTACGAAGAACGATACACTGACTTTCCTACTTCAAACTTTGGTGAAATCGTATAACAACACCCATCAACGGTATGTGCCCTGTTGACGTGAGTTTGGAAAATCAAGCAGAGGTGTGGCAAAAACTTTATGGGAACCACATAAAACACAAGTCTCCAAAGTTCAAAGTGGGTGACAGGGTGAGAATTAGTAAAGTCAAGAAAACTTTTGAAAAAGGCTACTTGCCCAATTGGACAGAAGAATTATTGACAGTGGCATCTGTCAAGAAAGGTCACCCAATCACTTATGTTCTAAAAGACGATGGTGGGGAAGTATTGAAGGGGTCCTTCTACCCAGAAGAGCTTCAGCATGTCACACCAAAAAAACATTTACAAAATTGAACATGTACTCAAAAAACGTGGTCGCAGAAAGAAGAGAGAACTGTTTGTAAAATGGTTGGGGTATCCAGCATCGTTCAACTCATGGATCAATCAAAGCCAGCTAGCCTATAAAAGGGTGTGAATGAGCTCAAGTTCCCCTAAAATGGAAGAGGGAGGAACTCCGAACGGATCGTGGCCTTTGTTTGGAAAGAAAGTCCCAAGGAGCGAGATTACTTACTTTTCCCAAATTATCATACTATACATTATCATCATCACTAGCATCGTTAACCTTACCGTCGACAATACGGACAGCAAGTTGTGGACGGCTCTTTTAAGTAGTAGTATAGGATATTTATTCCCCAATCCTACAATTAAGGAAACGTGATGTTGTATCTGACCCTACCAAGTAACAGTTCCATGGACGTGTTTCCAGAAAACACACTGACAACGTACACCACCCAGTTATCACAACCAGTGAACCTCATGGGGGAATGGGAGGTGGGTTTGGCGGAGATTCAGTATCGAAACACTTGGTTTAACATTCGTGGCAAGGATTTTTTTTTTCAGTGTACTGGACTTCGAAAAAAACATCAGATCATTCTGAAAGAAGGTCGATATTCGGAACCTTCCGATGTGATACGAGGCATCAATGGTGTTAAAGAATTGCTGCTACCGCGTCACGATAAGATAGAGTTTGAATTAGACGAGGTCACTGGTAATGTTCGAATCAAGGTACGAGATGGGGTCGTACTCACACTGAGTCGCACTCTGCAAAACATATTGGGTTTTAACGAATGTGTGTTCAAGTCGGGAGCTTTTGAATCTTCTCGAGTTGCCAATGCCAACCAAGGATTCTATTCACTCTACGTATATTGTGATTTAGTTAGTGATCAGGTAGTGGGAGATACTAGGGTGCCGTTACTTCGCATCGTACCCGTGAGAGGAAAATATGGAAACATCATTTCCAAAACTTTTGAAAACGTGCACTATGTACCGGTTGAAAGGAAGAATTTCAGCACCGTGCAGGTGTATATAAGGGACGACATGGGAGCCACAGTGTCATTTGAACTTGGGAAAGTGACAGTGACACTACATTTCAGAAAGCGCCGATCTTTGTATTTTCTTTGAAGAAACAATGCCTTACTGTTATAATGCTAAATTATACGAAGAGTATTACACGAAACAGGCTGGTAGTGGTCTGCCAGCTTTTTCGGGATCACAAATATAGATGGGTCATGGGCTGGGTAGTTTACTTGGAGGACTGAAGAATGCAGTCCTTCCCTTATTGAAAACGACACCCAAACCCATGGGTAGGCAGTTATTGAAAAAAGGAGCCGCATTTGCTGGAGATGTCATCAGGGGGAAATTGTGAAACATGCAGCTATCGGGAGACTTAAACAAGCTGGAATCGATGCTCTGAACGAAGTGGTGGGTGGGTCGAATCCAGGGGTATAAAAAGGGCAGCACCACGCAAAACTGGCAGATCGATAAAAAGAAGGCGAACTGTTAAGACACTTGACGCTCTGGGTGCATAATGTCTTTGATCACCGAAAAATCCTGACTTATTTTCGATACCACCCACACAGAGTAGAGTAGGACATGGTCAATGGATGGTCAATGGATAGAACATCGACCTTTGGCCACTATAGAGAATAGTGGACCGATAGAATTTAACATTTCTGGATCTGGAGCGACTATCTGAACTTGGCTCAAACTTATGTGTACGTGGAAGCACGTATCGTCGATTCCAGTGGTGGACCTATCGCAGACGACGCAAAGGTGGGTCCCGTCAATCTCTGGCTGCATTCTCTTTTCAACCAGGTCGACATCAGTCCAAACGAGAAACTGGTGTCACCGTCCAATAATACTTACCACTACAGAGCATACATAGAGACTTTGTTGAGTTATGGCTTCGATGCCAAAAAGTCACAGCTGACTGGTGCTCTCTGGTACAAGGACACGGCGGGACACATGGATGATCGGACGGATGACAACAAGGGATTTTCAACAAGAAAAAAGTTTACGGCTGAAAGTGAAGTCGTGGATATGACTGGGAGGTTACATTTGGACATGTTCTTTCAAACACGTTATCTCCTAAATGAAGTTAACGTTCACATTAAAATGAATAGGTCAAAAGATGCATTTGCCTTAAAGGCCGATGGGGAAACATTCAAAATCAAAATCCAAGACGTATCCCTGTTTGTGAGAAAGGAGAGACTCAACCCTTTTGTGAGAGTGGCTCATACTAAAGCATTGGAAAAGGCAACGGCGAAATATCCCATTGACAGAGTAGAAACCAAAGTGTTCTCCATGCTGAAGGGAAATCTGAGCATCACACAAGAAAATTTATTTTTAGGCCAACTTCCTAAACGTATCGTCGTGGGTTGTGTGGACAACGATGCTTTCAATGGGAACTTTTCAAAGAATCCCTTTAACTTTAAAAAATTACAGCATCAATTACCTGGCATTGTATGTTGATGGACAACAGATTCCAGCAAAGCCCTTACAACTGCGATTCGATCAACAAGAAGTGGCGAGGTGTTATGCTACCTTGTTTCAAGGAACTGGTCAAATGTACAAGAACGAAAGAATCATATCGACAGAGAGGAGTACATAAAATGGTACACGCTCTTCATCTTCGACCTGACACCAGACCTGTCTCGTGGTCAACATTTCAATCTGGTGAAACGGGGAAATTTAAGATTAGAAATTCATTTTGAAGAACCGCTGCCCACCACCATAAACGTACTGGTGTATGACGAATTTCAGAACATTATAGAAGTTGATAAAACAGGAGCGTCATCTTTGATTATTCGACATGAACACTTTGCAAATAGAGAATGTTTTCCACTCGGATCGTGTGTTAAGAAATATCACTCTGGGAGTCTTTGCAAGAAACCACTTACCAAGAAGATTACCCAGGCACAGACCATTGGCTTTTGTGGCCAACATGCATCCAGACCACAGAGAAGGGGAACATTGGGTGGTCTTCTATTTCAGTCATTGGGACATAGAATATTTTGATTCGTATGGAATACCACCACAGCACAGATCATTCAAGAATTTTTTGAAAAAGCAAAGATGGAAGTACAAAACAAAATGCATTCAAGGACCGTTCCCCATGTGTGGGCATTATTGTTTGTTCTATATTTTACATCGCTCTCGTGGCATCCCTTTGCATGCGATTGTAAACATGTTTTCTGCTGATTTATTGGACAATGACATTTTAGTTAGAGACTTTATTTCTGGTGATGTCATAGTCTAAACAGTATAAAAAGAGGACCAGTCGTGGCATCTCAGCATCATCGTTCCATTCGCTGAAGAGTGAAGATGTCTTCGGAAGTGACTGTGTTCAAATTCAATGATCAATTATAAATTTACCTGTTCAAGAACGATGTTGGAATGAAGTTTGTATATAACGAATGGGAGCAATTGACTCAATCTGTCGAAACGGCGAAAAAAAGAAATATGGAACAATCTAAATCCAAAAAAAGAAAGACAATCAAAACAAATGACGTCATAGAAAAAAACCTATAATAAGGGGTGCAACCGAAGATCAGATGTTTACAATCCCGTGTTTGATTTAATCTATTCTAAACGACTATCGTGGACAAAGAGTTCCCAGGAACATTTTTCCCAGAGGTTTCGAAGAAAGAATGAGCCTAACGGGGTTGGTATTCGCAGGAACTGGTCCTCGACTGATAATTGCTCGGAGAAACTCTGATATCCATCGACCCAGACATATAAAATATGCTTTGGAGGCAAACAGACTAAAAAACTTTTGAATCAATGTTACCAAGTGAATGTGCGAAAACCCCCAAAGAACTTGCAAGATCAGGATTTTTCTACCTAGGAACTAAAGACAGAAGTGAATGTT
Organism: Pictodentalium vernedei; assembly: GCA_031216915.1. Lineage (NCBI taxonomy): Eukaryota > Metazoa > Mollusca > Scaphopoda > Dentaliida > Dentaliidae > Pictodentalium > Pictodentalium vernedei. The sequence goes on from CM062297.1 coordinate 618,458,608, forward strand.
TTCACTGTGGGGTCGTTGTACGCTACTGGCAGGCAGAAGACAGTGTCATAAAACAAAACAAAATGTATTCCCAAGAATGTTGTTACATTCACAACTTACCTGATACAATTGACTATGAAGAAATGGAAAACAAAGACGAGTTACAAGAAAAAGTTCAAACGGATTCACAGAAATGCTGTGTGTGCTTAACAGTAGAAGCCAATGTCGCACCGCGACCATGCCATCATTTGTGCCTGTGCAAGGACTGTTGTAAACAACTGAAAAGATGTCCAATATGTAGACAGACTGTTTATGAATATTTGACAATATATGTTCCATGATGTTTAGTAATAAAAGAAATTTAAATTTATATTCAGTGTTGTTATTTGTTATTGGGAAAGAAATATGTGTTTGTCGGGATCATTTGGGTAATTATCTAGAGCCATAAATACTCCCATTCAATCGAACACCACCTTTTAAAAATCTATAGCACTACGTGCTACTCTAAACAAGTCCGTTTCGGTTAAAAAAAATACTTTCCAGTAATTTACGCCCATTCTCGGGCTCATTTTGGGTAATTATCTAGGGAAGTCGTTCCAGAAAATACTCCCATTCAATCGAACACGACCTTTTTAAAAATCCGTAGCACTGCGTCCTACTCTAAACAAGTCCATTTCGGTTAAAAGCGGGATTCTGCGGGGAATCTGTATCAAATAAAGTCGTTTCCGGTGATTTACGGCCATTCTCGGGCTCATTTGGGTAATTTTCCAGGGAAGTCGTTCCAGAAAATACTCCCAGTCAATCGATCATACCTGTTACAGGCCTCTTGGCCCTGTTGGAGACCTTTCAGCCTCATAGCAACCACGTGAAACAAAGATGGCGGCCCCCTTCATACAAAATGGACCACGGAAACACGTATCACCCTAACAACACGAGCTGCGCATGCGCACTCACATCACCCATCACCATGACATGACAATGACGTCACAACATGGCTGCCCACATGGGTTACCATGACAACCACATGGTACCCATAATGTATTGTGGTCTCCCAGCCTAGGTCCCCCAAATGGGGGACGTCCAGACCCTGTCCTACTACTGATGCTTTTTGTCTCTCATTTTTGGAATGGTTAATTTCAAACACTTTGCTTTGCTCTATGTAGTCTGCATTTTCCCATTGGAAAGTTGGGAAAGCCCGTAATTTGTCCAACAACTTATAATTCTCTAGTTAACACGTTATATTTTCCCTACATTTAACACTGATTTCCCCATAGACAACCCTGCAGGTAAGATAAAAATAAGACCCGAGAGATGAAAAGTGTTAGTCCCCCTTAAACGGAGGCACTATGGATTGGCATCAGAAATTAACACAGGAATTTTTATTCTTTCGTAATTTCTCTATACCCATGGGGGGGGGGGGGGGGGGGCACTATGGGTTGGAATGGGAATTTACTATAGGAAGGCACTCTGGTGCACAAAAAGGTAGGCACTTGGGGGGCATTTTTGATCAACGTTGATCAAAACTGTCCCCAAGTACCTGCATTTTTGTGCTCTCTGATGCGGTACTCTGGTCCACTAGCAACCAGAGCTCTCTGACGCGGTACTCTGGTCCACCGGCTCCAAGATTTTAACTGCTGCTTCTTGGTCTTTGGTTAAGCCTTTAACCAACCTAAAGCTCAAAACCAGCCAACATTATTCACAAAAATCAACATTTAATTTTCTTTATTTTTTCATTTTTTGTCTCAAAAACATAGCTTATGACCTCTCATTGGAACGAGCTCGTTCAATAATCTTGTTTACAATTGTCGTCTGCCTTTCGTGTTAGGTAAAGGGTTAATATGATATTGGTGGTGCTGTAAACAGAATTTTATGTCTCTTGCTGATTGCCCAGGGCTTCAAATTTGCCCCATCCCTCGTCGGCGATCTTTTATTTAGCCGAGATGGGAGAAAATGAATGGGTTTGGCACCAGTACTGAAAGGGTGAATTTCTTATTGACTTGGGGACAGTGTTTACTGAATGGCACAGTTTACACGCCACTCAAGGCAAAAACGAATGAAATCACTATGGTGTAAACACAAGTTCATAATCGAAACTGTCAAACAGCATTCACATGGGCTGATCAATATTTGTATTTTACTTCCCCTTTCATTCCTGTCAATAATATGAAGTATTGAACCATTGTGGATTTCTTGTTAATTAATGAATAATACTGTGTCCGCATCAACAGCGTCACCTCCACAATATACGTCAAATCGTGAAGAATATTTAATTTTCGGATCAGTCGATCATCCCTGGAGGACGGTGTGGTTGGCGTCGTGTTCCGAAATATTTCCTGCATTGGAAGGCAGATCTGGTGACAACCCTTCATTCAAAGCATCCGTCAGTTCAAACCTGGTTTTATCCCACCGGTTGAACGAAACGATAATTTTCAGGGTTGTACTTATAAATCGTAATAAATTTACGGAAACCACAAATCGGCATTGCATAAATTGGAGATTCGATCGGCGGATAAAAACTGGTTCAATTCAGCGCTGAAATCGTTTTATTGTGTCACGCGAACGACATTCAGTATCAAACGATCTGGATGGACATTATTAACTAGCTATTACTGTGTGGTTCTATTCCATCGATCCTCATCAAACAATCTTGTGTGTGTTAATGTTCAAATTCGGAAACATTCAGGTTGCAACGCGTTTTGTATTTATCACCAAGTGATCAGAAAGAAAGGAAACGACGAATCCGTGAGGATTTTCTAACAACAGGTAATTGTGCGATTAAAGTCTATCGTCTTTTATTATCTTGACACAAGATCAGGGGATGGGGTTATTTGTCCAAATTTGTACTACCAAAATCAGTCTAGCAATAGACCAGTAAATTCGCTCTTCCCCAGTTAATTCGCTCTTTGATGACTTGTGAGTTGCTCGAGTGGATTAGGGCCGGGTCGCAAAAAAACCCCGATCCGATCCTGGCCACAGCTTTACGGGACCTGAGACTGAACCACCTCTTTATACCGTTTGTACTGGTCCGTTTGAGGAAAAGAATCGGCCCCAGTGGCGAGCAGGTATAGATAGCAGCCTGAGCCAACCTTAGGTGCCGCACTATCACCATGTATCGCAAAGTATTTTTTGGTGGTTGGTTTCATATAGACGTCTGGATTTCATGACTTTATTGACATATTTTGCCGCCCCAAAATAAGCCTCTGGCGATGAGTCCCCTTACACCACACACCCATATTGACCGCCTCTAATCGGTCGGGAACGGGTTACTCGGCTTTGAGACGATTGGGCCATGAGTCGATTCGGTAATGAGTCGATTTGGCCCGAGTCGATTCGGGCTTGGGATAATTCGGCCTTGGATCGGTTCGGCCTGACATCTATACTGGGGCAGCTGGGTTCGATGCAGATCGTGTGAGATACAGTTCACAAATTTTCGATCTTTTTTATATTTTATTTCACGATTTTTGGCATTGCAGTAAATTAAACTTGAAACGGAAAAAAAAATTAAAATGAAAAACAAGAATGACGCAAATGAAATGAAAATACAAATGAAAATCTGCACATAAGGTATACTAATGTGGAAAATAATCATGATTTCTGGGAGACTTCTTTTGGCGTATTTGTGAAGACTACAATTAATAGTACTTGGTTATGAAAATTTCACATGACTACCAGGGGTATGCATTGTTATAACAACAGATAATAATAACTTTTTGGACGGCCGCTGATTTGTCGCCGTTCTCAGAGGTGAGAAGGCCTTGGTTTCCCCAGTGCTTCCAACTGCCTCCCTATTCCCACGCCTATCCTCACCGCCCAACACTCGGAGACGAACCGCTTGATGAAATTGACCCCAACCTCTCCGATAAGCATACTAACCCTTTCCTTTGTGTCACCCACTAACCACATGTCCTTCATTCTCCTGTTCCACTTCCCCATCAGAATCCCTGTGAATCTTATCCTGTTAGACTGGTATTTAACGCCTAAATTACACATTTGGCACTTCTTTTCATTGTGTATTTCCCAGCTTTTCCCCTAAGCTCCTGCCACCGCGACCTCATCTTGAACAACAGTTACCCACAAAAGGTGCCATTACGGTACTCTTCAAAACCTGGCTTCTCTTTATCACGCAGGCCACCCAAAGACTTCTTTACTTTGACCCCCCCCCCCCCCCCCCTCGCCAATTTAAGTTACAATCCGCCATGACTTTCATGGACGATTTTTTTACCCTGGGTTTTGCCCACTTCTAAGTCCGAGATCTCCACTGAATAGTTCTCTATTAACTCTCTCACTTGGTCTATCCACCCAGTCTTTATGTTTGAATTCTAAATATTCAGGAACATTAATTTGCGCCATCGGCTGTCGAGATTTACCAAACAGTTAAAATAGTAGAGTTTCATTAAGTCTATATTAGCGACAGAAGCATGCTTAAGAACAAGTTAACTTCCACATTCATTTCCTCATATTCCAGTTATGTCAAATGCAACAATCCCTACTGCCCTGATTGCACTTCGTAAACTTCGTAAATTGTCAAAGTCGTGGTCCGCGTCTAAATCTGGAATCCTCGTCTTGTGCAACCTGTCGCGCTTCCTCCTTACAGTGGTGCTATGTAAAATACTATATGGATACAATTAAGAACTTGCAAATAAAAGTCTAAACAAATAAATCATAACATTCGTTATCCTACGATGATGATGCAGCTAACGTAGACACCACGCCCAAACATCATGACCAACCTCCTTGTCGCAGTCTAAACGATACGAACTTCACGATGGGACTTGCTGCCGCCCTCATGTGTTATGATAAGTAGTGGAGGGAGTCCTATAGGAAGGTTGCTTCTTGCCTACCTTGAATCACCGTCTTTCCGCTGGCGAAAATGAAACACGTTCTATGGTAGCACGTGGAACACTAATACTCTAATCTCAGAAAAGTAATGATTCGATCGTCATTCTCCATCATGTGTCACATAATTGGCTCTCAGTTCATTCTTTCAGTCACAGTCTGTTTGCAATCACCCCATCTTCTTCCAGGGGGTGGCAGGTAGACAGCCAATCTGGCTGTGCCACTTCCCACGGTATACTTCTCATTACATTTGTGCAATATGTTTATTTGTAACCATTTTACATGTATGTGTACCGTGAATAAAGAATCTGAATCTGAATCTGAATCCTGTCCTTAAACATGATCCACCCAAGCTCACCCCTTATCGCTTATAGTGTTGCGGCATTACTCGATTGCGTTATCGATCGGCCTGCATTGTTCTGTTGGGTTTCCAAGCTCTTTAAAGCCATTTGGTTTAGATGGTATCACTTCCGTACCATATGTTATACTTGGTACACCCTCCATTTCCCGAATTGTTTCCCCACGAAAACCTTATTGAAGCTGTTTCTTTCAGCTTAACATTATCCTACGCTTCAGGGCCCATGGAAAAACCTCATCGACCTGTAACGGCGGCCTCTGGACACACCGTACACTCAGTTTACGCCATGAAAGAATCCCCCAAGAATGATTCAGTGGTACCTTAAATACCCTGGGTAACTTGGCAAGTGTTATACTCTCTATGGTAGTAGTAATGTATGCACGTTTCAGGGAATATTGGCAGGACCTCGGTGCAGGACCTCGGAAGTGACGTCATGTCACGTGACCCGGTGGCGCCATGTTGTGTTGTCATGGTAACCCGCGTGAGCGGCCATGTTGTGACGTCATCTCCATGGTGATACGTGGTGTGAGTGCGCATGCGCAGTGCGTGTTGTTAGGGTGATACGTGTTTCCGTCGTCCATTTTGTATACTACAGGCCGCCATCTTGGTTTCTATGGTAGTACGTGATTGCTATGTTACCTAAACCCTTCTTATAGGACAGGGGTATGTTCCTTTGAAGAGGAGTATTTTCTGGAACGACTTCCCTGGATAATTACCACAAACAACCCGACAAGTTTTACTATTTCGAATTCTTCCAGAATTCTCTGCTTCTATCTATATATGTAATAGTTATCGTTTATCTGGCCATGTTTCTTTATACTAGAGTATACTCCAGTAGCGTAGAACAGCCTATCAGTTGGAACAGCTTTGCTTATTGTTACTATATTTAGCTATTTCTGGTCTATTCCTGTTAGTTTATCATGGTTTTACTTTGGGTACCATGGTATACCATGTTAGAAGTATGGTACACCATTTTAGGACCATGATACACCATGGTGTTTAATGGATTGCCTTTGTATCACCCAATAACCACATGCACTTTATTCTCCGATCTCTCTCACCCATTATACTCCGAGTGAATCTTATTCTGTTAGACTGGTATTTTGGACATTCTAGTAGAAAGTGTTCTTGGGTCTCCACCACACCTAAATTACACATCTGACACTCATTTTCATTGTTTTTCCTAATTTCCCCTAAGCTCCAAGGACAGCGACGTCAGCTTGAACAGTGCCCACCCACCCCCAAGGTGCCATCAAGGTACTTTTCAAAACTTGGCTTTTGATTATCACGCAGACCACCCAAAGACCTCTTTGATTTGACCCCCCCCCCCCCCCCTCGCCAAATGGGGTTACCATCCTCCATGACTCTTACTCTAACAATTTTTTATGCTTCGCCGAAAAAATTTAGGGCGAACATATAGTCGCCATTTTGTCCGTTCCGGAAGGTAACTCTAGTTTATATGACTTTGTAATTTTGCAACATTACTACCTACCATGAAATGCAGGTCAAGTTCAATTTTCATCGTTATGGTGTTCCAGAGTTATGCCTCTTGAAAAGCGGCAAAATGGTAAAATCCATGGTTTCCGGGTGATAACTCTAGGTCGCTTTGATGTATGACCTTATAATTGCCTTGATGTATGACCTTGTAATTTATGAACATTACTACTTCCCATGACATGCAGGTCAAGTTCGATTTTCATCATTCTGGCGTTCCAGAGTTTTGCCGCTTGAAAAGTGGCAAAATCGTAAAATCGGGGGCGTGGTGGCTCAGTAGGTAGAGGTGCAGGCTGCAAGCTGAGGGGTACTCGGCTCGAATCCCACCTGGGGCAACCGTGTCGTGTCCTTGGGCAAGCCACTTCACCCCCATTGCCCAAGTGGGGTCACGGTGGCGTTGTGTACTAAGGTGTACTGCACGTCGATGGTGCACTTGTCTTCAACCAATGCTAACCCTGCTTGTGTGGAGTCTGTTGGGGAGCCTGACAGTTGATCGCCATTGCTCGGTGGTTCTCTCTGGGTACTCCGGCTTCCTCATCCCCTATAGATTTCAAGAAAAAATGACCATTCACGGGTCTTAGTGTGCCATTACACGTTGCATAGACAAAATATTCCGGTAAGCACGTTTTCAGACACCAACAGCATCCAATGGATATGTAACAGAGAAACATAACTTCTTTTATCAGACGCAACATTTATAGAGAAAATGTTTGTATGTGGTAAGGATATTCAAAAATCCAAGTCTTAACCCATTTTGGGTTAGTTAAAGAGAGATACCCCTTAAAAGCTTAAAATTCCCATTTTCTGTAGATTTCTCCAAACACATCTTGCAGACTTTGAAGAAAAAATGACCATTAGCAGGTCTTTGTCTGATCCTACATTTTGCATTGACAAAATATTCCTTTAAGCATTTGTTAACCCTCCACGGGCTGCTAAACATCAACATTTCGATAAAATGTACTGTTTTCAGGCACCAACAGCACCCAATGGGTCTGTAAAAGCTAACCAAATCTTCTTTCACTGCGAGTAGAATTCACAGAGGATCAGTTTTGTAAGTAGTAAGGGTATTTAATCAGTAATCACGAAATTATAAATATGTAGTTGTCAATAACAAAATTGAAAGCATGTCGGCCAAACTTGCATGACGTCATAACTTGACTCGGATGAAATACTGCGGTGATGCAGTGAAAGGACGAGAGTAAGGAACGCTGATATCGAAATAGGCTTTAAACTGTCCATGGAATGGTCATAAAATCAAATTTATATTTGCAGCTTTACTGCAAATAGGTTTCCCGTTGTTTTTTGGTCAAATGTTGTCTCCGTCAAGGCTAGGTACCTTGGAAAATTTGGAATGCTGGGCAATGAGATACGGACACCTGCCCCATGAACAACTGCCCTCTATTAAAATTAATTAACAGTGACATCTGCCCCCTGCTGTTTGTTTTTACATAGGACACCTGCCTCCTGCTGTTTTTTTTTACCTAGGACACCTGCCCCCTGCTGTTTTTTTCACCAAGTACACCTGTCCCCGTTTGTTTGCTAACGGGCCCCTCCCCATTGACCTTTATATCTTTAGAAGCACCCAGGCCGATGTGGAGAGGGCGTGGTTGGGAGCATTGCTGGCGTACTGCCCTGGGGAAAGAGCCCAGAAAATATGGGTTGCCCTGCTCTCTGGCGCTCCCGGTGGCCCTGCAAAGCACCTTTAGTTGTCGTTATGTTTGATGTTGGGTGAATAAAGTAAAAATAAGTTTTTAGCGAGCCAAAATTCTGGCAGGGAATGATGGGGATGGGGGCTAGATTTGAGAAGTCTGAAGTGCAATTCATAGGATGGGGTTCAGAGCATAACTGATAAGTATCGGTGGTCGATATACGATTTCCAGTGAATCCTCTCCAACATGAACTGAAAAGTAAGTGTACATTTATTTATTATCAAGAATAACTGCTCATAAGTTCCACTCTCACTGTGTCCTGTTCCATCGGTCAATTCCACGATGTCCCACGCCAGCGGTCGACCTTATCACCCCCTCCCTGCCTCTTTCTCCAACCAAACACACATTGAGAGGTACGCCTCACTTCGTATTCCATACTGCACTGCATGATATTATTTATTTATTTATTTATTTATTTATTTATTTATTTATTTATTTATTTAGTTAGTTGTTGGTGTTTAAGGTCATATACTTATGCACAATGGCTAATCATGACCGTGACAGTTCTACGGGTGGAGGAGCCCGGAGTACCCGTAGAGAACCACCGAGCAACGATCAGCAGCTGCCAGCTCCCCAACATCGTAACTCAGCACTGCAGCACAGGCAGGGTTAGATTGGTTGAAGACATGCGTACCATCGACGTGCAGTACGCCTTAGTACACGGGGGCATCGTGCCCCCATGTGGACAATCGGGGTTAAGTGCTTTTCCCAGGGACGCAATGCGGAGGTCCGAATTGATCGCTCAGACAGTCACCCATCCAATGATTAACCGGGCTCGACGTTACTTAACTTCGGTGACCTGACGAGAACTGGTTACCGCAACGCCACCGCGCCCCGCCACTGCATGATAAGAAAGCAGTAAATTACGTTAGCTGCAATGGGTTCAGTTACTTATAATATCAAACACAGTGTTGACATTATAGCTTTTCCCCAACAGTGGATCCAGGTATATACTAGTCTAAAACGGCTATACACTGCCCCTCCTCCGCCCCAGGGTGGCGACGTGGCAATATGTAGCCATCTTACGACGCTATGTTGTGCCTAAGGAACCTTACAATAAAAAGGGGGAGTTCTCCAACATGGGAAGGGGGCAGGTATATTTACTACTCTGTAAGGCGGTTATCAAATGCAGTGGTTGCGCCAACATTTCCCCGGCAGTGCGGCTAGGTATATACTAGATTGTAAGACAGCTATACTGCCCCATCCTCCATCCCAGTGTATATTTTATTTACATAGATGTACGAACAACACTTCCTATTTATATATGTAATTATTGTTGTCTATAACTTCATGTTTCTCGTTATATGTATAGATATCTTCATTGCAATAAATAAAACAAATCCAACTGGGAAAAACCAATTGGAGAGAAAAGTAGTTCTGCAATTAATGGACAGGGTGAACTTTAGAAGGTGTGAAAATATGAAATAATCATGCATAACAACTGTTGTCTGATAGGAGATAATTGATACAGGGACAATACATGACATGCTTAAGAACTTAAAATTCACATTTTCTGTGCATATCTTCAAGTGGTTCTTACAGATTTTCAAGAACAAATAAACTCTGGAGAAGAATTATTCTCACAAGCCTTCATTAACCCTCCACAAACTGTCAAATATCAAAATTTTAGATATATTTGAGATATAATGGGCTATTTGCGTTAGACGCTGATTCTCAGATGCTGATATTGATATTAACCCTTTCCACCAACAATGATGATTTAACCAAAACTTTCTTTTATCACACTGGGTCATTTGAGACTATTATACCCACTTTTCTCAAGGCATCAATAAAAATACTTTAGTGATACAATTAAAAATAATTCTTCAGACACTCCAGGGTCATAAAAAATCAAGGAATCTTATCTGGAAAAGCCATGATTCTCCAGAATCATAAAGTGTAGTTATGTTGGGGGGTTTTGGGGTTTTTTTTTGGGGGGGGGGGGGTTCCATTCATTTTGTCCGTACGATTCAGAAGACATTTTCGAACCGACTTTCTCAAAATTCTGCACACTCATAGAGGGGCACAAAATCTAAAAATACACCGAAGCGGAATTTTCAATTTAGTCCTTATTTCTTCAGAATTGGCAATAAACTGTCAAAATTGGGGTTTATAGGCACTTTCTCGAAACACGTCTTCTAGATTTTCTTTAAACATTCATCATTGTCAGACCTGTCTGTGACACGACCATTCATATACAACAGATATTAGGCAATGCATATGTTAACCCTCCACAGGCTGTCAAACATCGAAATTTTGATGAAATAGGCTGTTTTCGGGACCCTAAAGCATCCACACGATACCTGAGAGGTAAACATAACTTTCTTTATTGGAAGTGAGATTCAACGTGAATCATTTTTGTAAGTAATAAGGATATTAAAAAAAAACAAACGTTAACCCGTTTTGGGCTGGTTAAACTGCAAACCCCTCAAAAGCTCGAAAATTCATGTTTTCTGTGGATTTCTCTAAACGAGGCTTGTAGGTTTTCAAGAAAATTGGCCACGTGCAGGTCTTGGTGTGATAATAGAAGTTGCATGGACAAAATACTCCGGTGATCATTTGTTAACCCTCCACGGGCTGCTAAAAGTCAAAATGGTGATAAAATGGGCTATTTTTGGATACCAACAACACCCAATGAGGATGCCACAAAGAAAAGTGCCTTCTTTTATGGAGCGCACAATTTATACGGAAACATTTTTGTAAGTAGTAAGGGTATTCAAAAGTCGAAGTCTTAGCCCATTTTTGGACAGACTAAAGAGAGATACCCCTTAAAAGCTTAAAATTCCCATTTTCTGTGGATTTCTCTAAAAACATCTTGTAGGTTTTCAAAAAAAATTGACTACTCGCATGTCTTTGGGTGACATTACAAGTTGCATGGACAAAATATTCCGGTGAGCGTTTATTAACCCTCTACAGCCTGCCAAGCATCATAATTTTGTTGAAATAGGCTGTTTTCGGACACGCACAGCATCCAATGTATATCTGAGAAATAAACATAATCTCCTTTGTTGGAAATGGAATTCACCAAGGACTATTTTTGTAAGTAATAAAGGTATTCAAAAAACCAAGCGTTAACTCCTTTTGTGGTGGTTAATAGCGATACCCATCAAAGGCTTAAAAATTCATGTTTTCCCTGGATTTCTTTACAAACATCTTGGAGGTTTTCAAGAGAAAATGGCCATTGATAGGTCTCGGTGTCACATTACCAGTTGCATGGATAAAATATTCCGGTAACATTTGCTAACCATTCATGGGCTATACTAAATGACAAAACTTTGAAAAAATAGTCTGTTTTTGGACACCAACAGCATCAAATGGGAATGCCATAGAGAAACGCAACTTCCTTTACCGGACACAAAACTGATAGGGAAATTTTTTTGTAAGTAGTAAGGGCATTCAAAAATCGAGGACTTAACCCATTTTTGACTGGCTAAGGAGATATACCCCTTAAAAGCTTAAAATTCTCGTTTTCTGTGGATTTCTTCAAACAATCTAGTAAGTTTTCAAGAAAAAACTGACCATTCGCAGGTCTTGGAGTGCCATTACAAGTTGCATGGACAAAATGTTCCGATAAGCATTTGTTAACCCTCCAGAGGCTGCCAAGAATAGACACTTTTGAGAAAATGGGCTATTCTTGGGCACCCATAACACACAATGTGTACCTGCAAGATAAACGTAACCTTCTTCATTGGAAGTAGAATTCACCAAGGATCATTTTTGTAATGAAGGTATTCGCAAAACCAAGCATTAACCCGTTTAGGTCTGGTTACAGAGCGGTACCCCTCAAAAGGTTAAAAATTCATGTTATCCGAGGATTTCTCTATAAACCTATCGTAGATTTTCAAGAAAAATTGGCCATTCTCAGATCTTAGTGCGACATTACAAGTTGCATGTACAAAATATTCCAGTAAGCATTTGTTAACCCTATGCAGGTTCTCAAACATCAAAATTTTGATAAAAATGGGCTGTGTTTGTGTACCCATAGCACCCAAAGTTAAGAGGAGAGATCAACATAACGTCCCCTGAGTTCCAATGTGTTCTATGTGCCTACTGACACATAGAACACATTGGAACTCAGGGGACGATAAGTGGAAGTAGAATTCACTGAGAATTATTTTTGTAAGTAATAAGGTATTCAAAAGACAACCCCTAACCCTTTTTGGACTGGATAAACAATGATACCCATCAAAAGCTTTATGTTCTCCCTGGATTTCTCAGAAAACATATTGCCGATTTTTAGGAAAAAATGGCCATTCGCAGTTCTTGGTGTGACATTACAAGTTGCATGGAAAAATATTCCTGTTAGCACTTGTTAACTCTTTACAAGCTGCAAGACATCAATATTTTGGATACATTTGAGATAAAATGGATCATTTTCAGATAGCCACAGAACTCAGCGGGTATGTGTCAAACAAATGTAACTCCTTTTGTCGGTCATTAACCTGTCGGACGACGATACTGATGTTAACCCTCTCCACTATTAATGATGGTTTTTTACCTAAACATTTTTTTATCAAACTAAGTCATTTGAGACTACCATACCCATCTTTCTTGTAACATCAAAAAGGGAACTTCAGTGAGACAGTTGGAAACAATTCATCAAACACTCTGGGGTCAAGAAAAATCATGGAATCTCATCTGGAAACGCCATGATTCTCCAGAATCATAAAGTCTAGTTGTTTTTTTTGTTTGTTTGTTTTTTTCATATTTTGTCCGTACAATTCAGAAGCAATTTTCGAACCGATATTTACACAATTTTGCACACGCATAGAGGGGCACAAAATATAAAAAATGAACCGAAGGGGAATTTTCGATTTAACCCTTATTTCGCCAGAATTGGCAAAAAACTGGTAAAATTAAGGTTTATAGGCACGTTTTCGAACCGCGTCTTGTAGATTTTTTTTTAAACATTCATCATTGTTAGACCTGTCTGTGACACGACCATTCATATACAAGAGACATTAGGCGATACATATGTTAACCCTCCACAGGCTGCCAAACATCGAAATTTTGATGAAGTGGGCTGTTTTCGGGCCCTTAGAGCACCCAAACGATACACGATAGATAAACATAACTTCATTTATTGGAAGTGGGATTTACCGTGGACCATTTTTTGTTAGTAATAAGGGTGTTCAAAAAACCAAGCGTTAACCTGTTTTGGGCTTGTTAAACTGTAATACCCCTCAAAAGCTCATAAATTCATGTTTTCTATGTATTTCTCTAAACGAGTCTTGTAGATTTTCTAGACAAATTGGCCATGCGCAGGTCTTGGTGTGATAATAGAAGTTGCATGGACAAAATACTCCGGTGAGCATTTGTTAACCCGTCACGGGCTGCTAAAAGTCAAAATGGTGATAAAATGTGCTGTTTTTGGATACCAACAGCACCAAATGAGGAAGCCACAAAGAAAAGTGCCTTCTTTTATCGAGCACACAATTTATACGGAAACAATTTTGTAAGTAGTAAGGGTATTCAAAAGTCGAAGTCTTAACCCATTTTGGTTGGTTAAAGAGAGATACCCCTTAAAAGCTTAAAATTCCCATTTTCTGTGGATTTCTCTAAAAACATCTTGTAGGTTTTCAAGAAAAATTGACTACTCGCAGGTCTTTGGGCCACATTACAAGTTGCATGGACAAAATATTCCGGTGAGCGTTTATTAACCCTCTAAAGACTGCCAAGCATTATAATTTTGTTGAAATGGGCTGTTTTCGGACACGCACAGCTCCCAATGTATACCCGAGAAATAAACATAATCTCCTTTGTTGGAAATGGAATTCACCGAGGACTATTTTTGTAAGTAATAAGGCTATTCAAAAACCCAAGTGTTAACCCCTTTTGGGGTGGTTAATAGCGATACCCATCAAAAGCTTTAAAAATTCATGTTTTCCCTGGATTTCTTTACAAACATCATGGAGGTTTTCAAGAGAAAATGGCCATTGATAGGTCTTGGTGTCACATTACCAGATGCATGGATAAAATATTCCGGTAAGCATTTGTTAACCCTCCATGGGCTGCTAAATGTCCAAATTTTGAAAAACTAGTCTGTTTTTGGACACCAACAACATCAAATGGGAATACCATAGAGAAACGTAACTTCCTTTACCGGACACAAAACTGGTAGGGAAATTTTTTTGTAAGTAGTAAGGGCATTCAGAAATCGAGGTCTTAACCCATTTTTGACTGGCTAAGGAGATATACCCCTTAAAAGCTTAAAATTCCCATTTTCTGTGAATTTCTCCAAAGAATCTAGTAAGTTTTCAAGAAAAATTGACCATTTTTTCTTGGAGTGACATTACACGTTGCATGGACAAAATATTCTGGTAAGCATTTGTTAGCCCTCCAGGGGCTGCCAAGCATAGACATTTTGAGAAAATGGACTGTTCTTGGGCACCCATAACACCCAATGTGTACCTGAGAGATAAACATAACCTCCTTGGAAGTGGAATTCACCGAGGGTCATTTTTGTAATTAATGAAGGTATTCACAAAACCAAACATTAACCCGTTTAGGGTTGGTTACAGAGAGATACCCCTTAAAAGGTTAAAAATTCAGTTATCTGAGGATTTCTCTAAAAACACCACGTAGATTTTCAAGAAAAATTGGCCATTCTCAGATCTTAGTGTGACATTACAAGTTGCACATACAAAATATTCCAGTAAGCATTTGTTAACCCAATGCAGGATCTCAAACATTTTGATAAAATGGGCTGTGTTTGCATACTTATATACCCCAGCACTGTTCTATTTTTTTTCGGTCACCCGAGATTTCGTTGCCTCTTGCCGTTGTCGTCGTCATGATATCAAACGACATCTCCTCAAATACTGTTCATACAAGTTTTCATCAAACTTGGTGTGCACATTCCTTCGGATGAATGGGCGCGGATTTGTTCATTTCTAGTTTATCCCCTCATTTCTTTTAACCCACAACTTCTCGCTCAAATTCATCTTACTGATAGTCCTTAACCAGAATCTTATCATACTAAGTTTGAAATGGTTTCAGTATGGAAGATTGTTCACTTGTAGTCCCCGGGGGCATGTCTATAGGCTCTCAGTGGGAGGTGGGGGGGGGGGGGGCAGGTTTCCACACAAAGGGTATATGTGTAAGTAAACCAGTGCCCCGATTTATTTAGAATTTGGTATAAAACCTGCTTAGGTGTATCATATTGATGTTTGTTCAAATCATGATCCATGTGAGAGCCCTGATTGTAACTATTTAAGCAAACTTGCAAACTAAACGGTTATTATATATACCTCATATGAAAAACAGGAAAGCATTTGAAAAGCATCGTTTGGGAGAAGATGTGTTTTAAATGTTTTCTCTTTCACATCGTGTTAAACTGGGGGATCCGTGGCATCTCTAAATATGCCTGAGCTTGTTTTGAAAAAAAATGCAAATCATTCTTAAAAAGACATTAAAAAATCTGATGTGTCATATTGGAAGCCTTTAGAATAGTGGTTTGGAGGTTTTTATGCCTCCGAAAAAAATGTTCGGGGGCATATAGTGTTTGTCATTTCCGTTCCTCCATCCGTCCGTCCATCCGTTCGTCCATCTGTCTGTCAGGAAGATTTTCGTGCCCGTTCGATAACTCTGAGATGCTTCGTTGGATTTTGTTGAAACTTGGCATACTTGTTGCTTATGGGGAGACGATGTGTGGTGCACAATTTTTTTTTTTTTTGTTCGATGGAGGTCAAGGTCACAGATCAAGGTCATTGCCACGTCGGGGGCATAGTCACTTCCGAGTGACAATCTCTTGTTTAAATAATATTTTCCCATTAACAACAGTGTTAAATCAAAGGTGTGTGTGTGGGGGGAAGGGTTGGCATGACACCCTAAATATCTCCCCTGGACTTGATTTGAACAAACTTGTAAATCATACGTACAAACATGTTATATATAAAGTATGGAAGAATTTTGAATAGTAGTGCGGAAAAGATTATTATTTCATGTTTTCCCAATTACCTATAGTGTTAAGGGCAATGTAAACAGAAATAAATTGGCGAAAATCGTCGTGGTTAAAATCCTTGTATTCATAGTTTAAGGTGCATTCTTGGTGCACAGGCATTCTCTTCCATAAATAAGCTATGGTGAGGGGGTCCAAACATTAAGTTATCGTTTAAATATTTAGTAAACTCACTTTAAAAGAAAAATTCTCACTTTTAAAAAAAATTCTCACTTTAAAAAAAATTCTAGGCAGTTATTCTCATTGTTGTGAGGCCCAGCCTTCACAAAACCAATGTCAACACTTTTCTCTTTGTGTGGTATATATGAGCTGAGACCCGGAATTTTGATATATTGTGTCACAAAATGAATAAGAGCGAAAGTTTGGCAAGATTCCGCCCCTCAGTTTTCCAGGCATTTCCAAAAATGAAATACCATACACTCTCTTTGAATGCAGATATTCTTTAACTAAGTTATCTAACCCACAACATGTATTACATTTTGCAACTCTACTAAAAATGTGAAACACTCTTTGAAAACGTAGAAAAAACATCCTGAATGTGGATGAAAAAAAATTTACTGTCAAATGTAAAGCTTCAACCTGGAAAATTGCGTGGAAAATGCCGCCCGGAAGCCTCAAAATCGGATTTTTCCCACCACCCCCACGTACCTACCCATGAAGCATGTTTCTTGGATATGAAAAAATAATATGTTTCCATCTCATTTTTAGTTACATGCTTGGTAACAACTTCGTGTAGAATTGTCATTTTTTACAAATAGTCAATTTTTCGAAGCCACCGTTTCCCATAATTCCTCTGGTAATTTTCCCCCTATGTATCAGACTTCAACTCTGTGACCAAAACTTCAAATTCTGATGTCAAACAAATAGTTTAATGTAATCATATATCTGATACTAAAAATACATCTCCAATTTACATGCGATTAGTTTCAACATGTGTCCTTAGTTTAGAAAGGAAATCAAGAATGATCTCACTTTGAATTTCACTCAGGCAAAATAATCCAGAGTCTATCCTGAGTTGAATGAACAAAAACCATAAGTCTCTCTTTTCAACCAGTAAAGAGACACAACATGGTCTTTGTGACTGACGAATAGCTTTCACAGGCAGTTGTCACCTGATTTTCACAACCCCATCCCACCTCACCTCCTCAACCCCACCATTGTCCTGAGTCGCTGGAGATATCATTTTATTTTTACTACCCAGGTCCTGGCAATAGCCGTGTCCAACCAAAATGAAAAACAATACGCAGTAACAACTATTGCTTTGGAGGTCCAGTGAGGCGGGGGTGCTCTCTAGATATAAAGAGGCAAACAGCTTTACGGACAGATGACATATAGACATGGCACTATTGCCCAAAATGACAAAGTAGTCACATTAATGCAATTCTGTGGTGAATAATAACAATCAAGTTGCTCATAATTGCACATATTTATCATGAATACAGAGCTAAGTGTTTAGGAAATGCAAATGCAATACTTTATCTTGATGTGTTTTTGCAATCAAAAAGTTGCGAAATGAAATGAAATGAAGTTTGAAATGAAGTTTATTTGCAGTATACGTTTACATGAAGTATAATAAACAACTTGCAGAAATGTACAGAAATAAATGTAAAACTGCATGGGAACAGCATAGCCCTGGGGGCTGTCTTCCTGCCATTCCCATATTAAAAGATAATTAGTCCTGACATCAAAATTGTAAACAATTTGCATCCTTACGGGATTCATGAGGGGAACGTTTAATACATAATTATTTAACCCCTAGCCCAGCGCAAGCAGAACACTGTTTTCACAAGAAACACTCTTAGATAGGACTTCCATTTATTTTCTTATCAGTCCTTTGACTTTCAATTCTAGCCTCAGGGACAACGACATGGCACTCAGCGTAATGACTAAATGAGCTTACTCCAGTGATAAACCATGGGCCCTGTTCCGTAGGCAAGAACAGAAACGAATAGTTCCCACACAGTGCGATCTTTGCGAACAGTGCAGGCCAGACACGACTATTGCGCTAGGTAAGGGGCCAAAGTATTGGTGAAATTGCATTACAGTAATTGCTCAACAATTTAATGGTCTAATCATCAAAGCCTAGATTCTGGAGTGTTGAAATCTGATGTGGTGTGGAGATCCAGTGGAATGGAAGTACAATCTGGGCAGGAAGGGTTATTACAAGAGACATCTGAATGGTATGAATTTAGAGCCTTGTCTATTATCGCCTTCTTAAACTGGCATCTATTGAGACGCTGGACCGATGGTTCAGTGTCATTCCAAATCCGCGGGAAAGAATGGAACGGGAGTTCGGCCGAGAAGCAAGTTCTGGGTTTTCGTGTGCGTATATTGCCAGACTGTCTAGTATTCATGCCAGATGGGTTTGTATAAATTTCAAATGTGTTATCGAAGGACTCGGGTAGTTTATTATTAAACCAATCATGCATGAACAGGAGACTGTGTAGTGTATAAAGGTCTCTGAATTTTAGTATACCACAGCTTTTGAAAAGGGGATCGGTGTGTGAAGTATAAGATCGTTTCGTTATCGCTCGAATAGCTTTTTTTTGCAGACCAAGGATCCTATTTGTGGCTGCAGCGTGTCCCCACACTTGTATCCCATAAATTAAATGACTTTGGATCAGAGAGAAGTACAATAATCGTAGAGCTACTCGGGGGAGGAATTTCTTAGCCCGATTTATGGCAAAAGTAGCCCTGGCTATTTTCAAGCATACGGTGGAGATGTGTTGCTTGAATTTGAGATTTTCATCCATATGAATACCGAGAAACTTAAATGTCGTTTCCTCTTGATGGTTACCCACTAGTGTAATATTCGTATTATTCAATGATATGCTCTTGCCTATCGCACTATATGGATCATTTTGGGGGTGGAATATCATGAATTTGGTTTTAGAAGCGTTTAGAGCCAATTTATTCGCAGAGCAACACTCACTTATGCTATATAACTCAGAGTTTGTATTTTCTATAAGAGTATCGACGCTATTGCCAGCTGCATGTGCTGTTGTGTCATCTGCGAACGACAAGACTTTTAACAAAGTCGATTTGCTGATGTCGTTAATATATAGTACAAATAAAATGGGCCCGAGGATAGAACCCTGGGGTACACCTGTGGTGATCTTTCTACTGTCAGATACCTCATTATGGAAAGAAACAGACTGGCTTCTTTCTGTTAGATAATCCTTAAACCAGGAATTAGCTAACCCTCTAATGCCATAATATTCCAGTTTCTTTAGAAGAATGTTAAGGTCATTGCTATCGAAAGCTTTCGCAAAATCTAGGAAAATCGAAAGAGTGCAATCTTTCGTTGTTTTATCGTTTGCTTCAGCAACATTATTTATTAGGTGAAGTATATGATGTATGGTTGAATGATGCTTTCTAAACCCAAATTGATACTGGTATACAGTCTTTTGGTCATCTAAGAAACTGGATATGCGAGAATACATACATTTTTCAAGTACTTTTGAGAATGCCGGAAGAATACTAATGGGTCGGTAGTTATTGAATACATGGGGGTCGCCGGATTTGAAAATAGGTATAATTTTGGCTATCTTCATTTTATTTGGCACTATACCAGTAGAGAACGAGAGGTTAATTATGTGAGTTAGCGGATTAGCCACCTCGAAGATGATTTCTTTTAAAAGCTTAGTCGACAAGTTATCACCATCTTTAGTTGCCTTTCCGCGAATGCTATTAACACAGAGAATTACTTCCTGTACGTTTGTGGGCGATATGAAGAAAGATTCCGCATTGATGTTGCCAATGTAGTCCGAGAAATGACGGTTTGATGAAGGTATTTCGTCACTGATTGATTTACCTATGCTTGCAAAAAAGGTATTAAATCTATCGGCAATCAGTCTAGGGTCGGTTAGTTCGTCATTGTCAGCATGAAAGGAAGACGGCAGTGTGGCGGTTTGTTCAGTTTTGCTGATTGCTTTACGCAAAATTTCCCAGGTTTTTTTAATGTTATTTTTATTTGACAGTAGGGTATCGGTGTAATAATCAGATTTACTTGTTCTTTTAAGTCGGTTGAAAATCCGGCAATAGTCTTTGTATTCAGTGATGATTCGGGGGGTTGGGGATTTTATCTTTCTAGCATACAGTTTATTTTTGTTCAAAGAGGATTGTAAGAGGCCACGTGTCATCCATGGTTCACGTTTTATGTACTTCTGTGGCGTTGATCTCACTTCCAGTGGGAATGCTCTGTCGAAGAGACAATAAAATTTATCGAGGAAAAGATCATACGCTCCATTCGGACATTCTATACTAAGAACGTCCGAAAAGTCGCATTCCGATAAAAGCTGCTTAAATTGATTAATATTTGTCCTTTTGAACGCGCGTTTCATGGTTTGAGTTAAGTGAACAGGGCAGTTACTTTTGTTCTCGTAATAAAATGTTGCGAAGTGGTCGCTAACATCAGTAATTACAATTCCTGATTCGTATGGGGTAGGGTTGTTGCTGAATATATGATCGATTAGTGTTGCGGAAGTGTCCGTTATTCTCGTTGGCCTTGTGATAACTGGCATGAATCCTGCACTGAACAGAGAATCTATATAAGAATTGGTCTTTGTATGAGTGTTGAAATTTAGGAGATCAATATTAAAGTCGCCCATGAGATAAGCCCTTTTATTTTCGGCGTTTATTACATCCAATAGTCGAGTTAATTCGGTTAGAAAAAGGTCGAGATCTGCTTTTGGTGCAGTATTAGGTCTATAGATGGAACCAATTATACATTTATTTTTGCCAGTGATTTCTATGAATAATGATTCAAAGACATGAGGGATAAAGACTGAGAGATCACTGCGTATTTTGAAGGCCAAATTATCTTTTACAAATAAACCAACACCACCTCTTCCATCATCACTGTCGGGTCGTGTGTTGCAAATAAGAGGGTGATAGCCTTCAAGTTCGTGGCAGAGAGCTTTGGGGTTAAATATTTCAGTCAGACCTATTACGTCAAAAAAGTTTCTATCCGACTGGAGATCGCACAATAAATTACGGAGATTTTCGAAATTCGCATTTAGACTACGGCAGTTTATATTGAAGAGGGAGAGAGATTTACTTTGGCCCGATATATTATCTTGGAATTGCTCGGGTGTATAGTACTTGCACAGTTTGTTATCCATAGCAAAAGGGTGGGTCATGTCCTCGCTGTCTTCGGAGAGTGTACCATTGAATTTGGAGATAAAATCAAAAATATCCTCATTCTGGATCTCATCAAGTGTAGCATTATTAGCCATGTTGGTCAAACAGATCATCGAAAGCACATTTATGTGGGCCCTTTTTAGAGGTATGAACAGTCAATTTATGGATTAGACCAGGCATGATTATTAATAAGAAAAAATTGTATTGTACGTGGAAGAGCATTTTGATGTCAGGAACGCGAAATTAGGCTAGACCAACACATTTCTGAGAATTTTCACTTACTTGCTCTCCAGTTGTGCCGATATAACATATGCTAAGTGTTAACTATCACTAAAAAATGTAAAGAAACCAGAAATAAAAGTTTAGTTTTTTTTTAAATGGTGAATTTACAACTCAAACACAAATAAAGAGCTTCCTGGTTCAGGAGTAGACACCAAAAACAAAATGCTCTTAAGGTTCCGCTCCACAGTTTTCCAGGCATTTCCAAAAATGGCATACCACACTCTCTCTTCAAATGAGAATATTTTCTTACTTAGTTGTCTAACCCCAAACATGTATTACATTTTCAAAATCCACTTAGACATAGAACACTATTTGACACAGTAGAAATAAACAATCTGAATGTAGGGTGAAATAATTTACTGTCAAATGCAAGGCATTAACTTGGAAAATTGTATGAAAAAAATACCGAAACCAGGCATTTTCAGCCACCCAGCAGCCCAAAAGTAGAATTTTCCTACTACCTCCACTTACCTACCCATGGAGCATATCACCCCCCGTTTCTAGAATGTGAAGTGAAAAAAAATATATGTTTCCCCTTTTATTTTTTTTTTTTTTTGGTTACATTTTGAAAAGTAGTCAATTTTTCGAAGCCCCTGTTTCCCATAATTCCTCTTGTAATGTACGTTTTTGTACAGCACTCCAGTCAGCCTGTTCCACCTTGTGCGACGCCGGGGTCGTTCGTTTCTTGTAAGGCTTCCGACTCTGTGGATCCGTGACGTCACATGCCGTATAAGATCGGTTTTGGCAGTGCGCGAGAGAAAAGTGAGCGAGAAGTCATACAGTGCAGTAAATTTTAATTGAATACGGGCAGCGACTGGCGGCAAGACGTCACGGATCCACAGACTTGGAAGCTCAGACCTATTTTGTAAGTTGTCATTCTATTATTTCTCAATAAATCGTTCAAACTGATATTCTGTTTTGTCATCTTCTGGCTGACACTTATCCATCATCCTTCTTTTGACAAGCGCTGTGTCCAGATGACCCGGGCACTGTTGTTTCAGACCTTGGCGTTCGCAGGAGAATAGGGTGAACAGAAGACCGCTCTGGGGTGGAACATCACATTCTAGTAATTTACCCATATGCATCAGATTCTAACTATGTGACCAACAAAATTGTGCCATCCAACAAATGGCACAAAAATAATCATATATCTGATATTGAAAATACATCTCCTACTACTTTATTAGGAGCACATATAATACATCATGCAACACAGAAAACAATGAACAAATTTACAGAAACATTATTGACGTAAATATGTATACTCCCAGGGGATGACATAGCCAGATTGGCTGTCTACCTGTCATCCCCTATAGAACCAAAAGTGCATTTGGCACACACTCAGACTGTTAGCAACATTAATTTGGAATACTTCATACAAGTATTAGTAAATTTAACAAGACCTCTTTGCGATCGTAATCGATCGGAATCAGGTGGCTAGTGTCTACAAATTCATCCCACCTCACGCCTTGGATCATCCTGTTTTTAAACGTCGGCCCTTGAGGTGGTTATTTAGAGGAAACAAAACAGTTTTATTTACCGAAACATAAAATATATTTCAAGCTGGAGGGAGTGGATGGGAAGCGTGAGGTGCGATATGACGAGAATATGACGAGAATACCAGACTTGATTTAATGCAAGATGTAATATATAAGATATGTAGTAATTATGATCCTAAGGGTTAATTTATGGGTTACAGTCTGGGCAATACGGATTGTTACATTCTACAGTACCCGGATATGACGCGAGTATTTTATTCATTATTTCTTTTTTTAACAAGTTTCTGCTTCTTATCGCACGTAGTTCACAGTTTAGGTCGTTCCATAATTTTGGATAAGCATAATTTGGGAACCTATCTAGGGCTTTAGTTCTTGTTCGTTCAACTGTTAGTGTACTACATTGTCTATTGTTCCTAGTTGATCGATTGCTGACAAGACCGAAGAGGTTTTCGAAAGATCGAGGGAGGTTACCATTGAGAAAGTCAAAAACAAATAGGTTCGCACGGAGTTTAAATAAGTCGCTCACTTTCAATATTCTGCTTTTTAAGAACAGTGGATCCGTGTGGGCATTATAACGTTTGTTATGTATTATACGCAGAGAACGTTTTTGGAGCAACAACACCTTGTTCATTGCCTTCGAGTTTCCCCAGATATGAATTCCATATACCAGGTGACTATGTATTAGTGCGTGGTACAGTGTTCGCATGACATCCGTTGGCAATGTAGTCTTCACCTTATTTAGGGCAAAATTTGCATATGCAATTTTAGAACAAAGTTTATTTACGTGGTCCTTATATGTTAAGTTTTCATCAATATGTATTCCTAGAAATTTAATCGCTTTTTCAGTTTCCTCTGATCCTACAGTACTTATTTTCTCATTGTTTATAAAGATATTTGGTTTAACAGATCTTTGTCTGTTACTTTGGGTTGGGTTGAGCAAAATATATTTGGTTTTTCTGGCATTTAAGGCTAACTGGTTCGCACAACACCAATCAAAAATCTTTTCAAGTTCTTTATTTATTTTACCGGCCAGTACGCAAGTGTCGGGACCTGATGAGTATGCTGTTGTATCATCAGCAAACACGAGGAGGTTTAATGAAGATGCTCCAGAAATGTCATTGATATATAACAAAAAAAGTATTGGACCAAGAACTGATCCCTGAGGGACGCCACGTGTTATTTCAGCCATTTCAGATCTGTTGTCATTATAGTTAACATACTGTTGTCTACCGGACAAGTAGCTTTTGAACCAGTCGTTCGTTAATCCTCTTATACCATAGCTATTCAGTTTACTCAATAAGATGTCATGCTGTAATGTGTCAAAAGCCTTTGATAGGTCCAAGAAGACAGCCAGCGTGGTATCTTTGCTGATCTTATTGTTTTCCTGTCCAATGTGTTTTAGTAGATGCAGCACTGGATAGATAGTGCTATGTTTTTTCCGAAAGCCATATTGATTAGGATTCAAAATACCAAAATGGTCCAAAAAATTGATTAATCTAGTTGACATAAGTTTTTCAAGTACTTTTGAGAAAGTTGGCAGCAAGCTGATAGGTCTGTAGTTCGTGAAAGTGTGTTCATCGCCTGATTTTAAAATCGGGATTACTTTGGCAATTTTCATTTTGCTTGGGAATATTCCCTCCGCAAATGAACAATTGAAAATGTGTGTTAAGGGATCGCCTATTAGGTCTATTGTCTTTTTTAAAAGTTCCGTACTTATATCATTCCAATCTTTACTTGTTTTAAATTTGAGAGAATTAACCACATGTAGGACTTCATTAATACATGTCGGACTTATGAAGAAGTTGTTCGTAATGGGAGTTTTCATGTAGTCACGGAATGATTTTTTAGCATTTCCTATATTTTCGCATGTTCGCCGCCCTACGTTTACAAAACAATTGTTGAATTCTTGGGCTATCTTATGTGGATCATTCATTTCCTGATTTTCTTGAACGAAGAAAGAGGGTAGTTTTGATGTCTGTTTTGTTTTTCTAATTGTTTCATTCAAAATTTTCCAGGTGTCACGAATGTTATACTTAGATTCATTCAGTATTTTCCTATAGTACATGGCTTTACTCTGTTTTTTAATTTTATTGAAAATTCTACAGTAGTTTTTGTAGTTTTGGGTATTTATATCGGTCGGGTTTTTTATTTTTTGATTATAAAATTTTGCTTTGTTATTTGATGAGATTATTAATCCCTTCGTCATCCACGGTTGCCGTTTAATCCACCGCTTATTTAGTCTAGCTAGCTCTGGTGGGAATGCAGCCTCAAATGCGTTAAGGTATATATTCATAAATGTATCATAAGCAAAGTCGGGGCAGCTAGATCCCATGGTTGGGGAGAAATCGCATTCTGCAAGAATGGCTCTGAAATTTGCAATACTCTCAGTATTAATTTTCCGCTTCAGAACGTGGGATTGTGTTTTTGACCTCTTTGGAATAGTTTCAAGGTGAAAGATGCCAAAATGGTCGGAAACATCGGTTATGATTATTCCTGACAGTGTTTTGGTGATGATATTATTTGAGAAAATGTGGTCAATAATAGTCGCTGAACTGTGTGTAAGTCTTGTAGGCCTGGTGATGAAGGGTATGAAGCCCTGACTAAACATTAGATCTGTGTTGGTTTTTGTTTTGAGATGAGATTCCGATTTTAAAAGGTCGATATTCATGCCCCCCATTATGTAGGATTTCTTACAGCTGTGATTTAAATTATCAGTTATATATAGTTTAATTTCGTAAGAAAAAGATCCAGGTCAGCTTTGGGTGGCGTGTTAGGTCTATATATTACTCCAACTATGTTTCGTGAGTTTCGTACTTTAATTTCCACAAAAAGAGATTCAAATATGTGAGGAATAAAGACTGATAAATTGTGAAGAATTTTAAACTCCGTATCTTCCCTGATAAAGAGTCCCACACCACCCCTACCGTCGTCGTTTTCGGGACGAGTGTTTTTTACTAGGGGGTGGTAGCCTTCCAATTTATAGGATGTATTAGGGGGAATTTGGAAGGTCTCAGTTAGACCTATAACATCAAACATGTTATGTTCTCCTTGAAGGTTAAAAAGCAGCTCATGCAGCGAGTCCCAATGGGCATTCAGACTTTGACAGTTAATATGAAATAGGGAAAATGATTTGTGGATGTTCTCAAATGCTGAGAGAAATTCATCGGGCTGGTAATATTTACAGTTTGTTTCATTATTATTATATGGAGAGTCATCTACATCGATTAATGCATTATTAATTGAATTTATATGGGCGGTGAAGTCGTATTCCACACTTGTCTGGATCTCGTCCAGGGTTAAGTTACCCGCCATTGTTCACAATACTGCCACCTGATTCCATTCTAACACCAGAAGTGGATTGATTAATGTCCATTGAAGTCTTCATTGTACATTTCAGACGTTGACTCTCAAGACGATTAATATTTTGTGAAAAATAAATTGAAGAAATTAGCTTTATGTTTTTTACAGTCTGAGATAGTGTAGGAATGATGATATGGTAGATAACAAATAAAGAGAAGAACATGATTATAAAAAGATTAATAGCAAATATAGGAAAGAATCTGATTAAAAAGTCGAGTGATGTCGTCGAGGGGATTGGGACAGTTCTTAGCTGTAGGAACATAAAAAAAACACCGATCGGCGTTGAATAGAGGGTAGACTGAAAATGTGATTTAATGCAGCTTGCAGGAAACACGAATTGGAGGAAAGGAAGCTCATATCGGTTGGGTCCCTTGTCTCAGTTTGGAAGATCATTAAACTTTTCTCACACCTCATGAGAGGAAATTGATCAGAATCAATAGTTCAACTTTCTTCATCTCTTACCCTCCTTGCTCAAGGTGGGCCCCATAAGCAATCACAGTACTATTAAGTGTTTTTATTTATGAAAAGAATGATAAAAGGTAGACTGGGGGAAAAACATGGATAAAAGGTGGACTAGGAGAAAACATGGAAAAAACGTATTGCCCGTTGGTAGCAGCTGGTTTGACATAACTCATAGAAGCTTAACCTTTAACCAACATGAAAGGCGGGCGACGTTGGCAAACAAATTACTTGGCTAACTAAGTATATTCATTTTTTATGTTGAAACACAGTCCTTGACCCCTCATCGTAGCAAGCTCAGCGAAGGAGCCAGCAAGAACAAACGGACCAATTCCATCGTGCTCACTCCGATGGTGATCTATGGTCCTAGCTTTTGGACACAGCAATCTCAGTCTATCTATTGTTCGTTCTTATTACAATACTTTTTACTATTAATTCTGTTACTGCAACTGCTTGGATCCAATTATGGATCGCCCATGTCAGGCAGGAAGTCCACCAGGCATAGTCCCAGGACCATGCCCGTCGGAATTCCTGTCCGACACGGGATTTGACATAAAATCTTTGTATTTTTTTATCTTTTTTTTTTTTTTTTTTTTTTTTTAATAGAAGGGAGCACAATACAGAGCCCATGTCAGACAGGAAGCCCCCAGGCATAGTCCCAGGACCATGCCCGACGGAATTCCTGCCCGACATGGGATTTGACATAAAATCTTTCTGTTTTTTATCTTTTTGTTATAGAAGTGAGTACAATACAGAGATGGGTTGTTGGAAAGAGAGCTACATTTAATATTTTCCCCAAATTATGGTAGATAAGGAATCCCGCGGAGCATAGCAAATGTTGTTTTGCGTGCAGAAGGGGGGGGGGTGTTACTTCAGCAATCACATCTAATAACAATAATAACAATAACAATAATAGCAATAACAATAATAATAACCATCATTATCATTATCATTATTATCATCACCATCCTTGGACCAGCAACATGTTACATCACAGCAGGCTTGGGTGAATACTTTGTACATGTATTCGAACACGAATACGAATACTTTGAGATTTCACGAATACGAACACAAATACACAAATTTTCAAATGCATTTGAAAACGAATACAAATACATTACAATGTATTCATGAATACATCTTTGAATACTTGAATACTTTTTAAATTAGAAGTATTTATAGTAAGGCCTTTAAGTTTTTTGTTTGTTGGGTTAAAAGTCATTTTTAAATTGATGGTCCTTTAGCTGAAGCTTTAATTGTGCTTACCATGCTTTGATGGAAAACTAAAATAATTACCTGACGGGAAATCCACTCTATGGGTGTCATAGTAATTAGATTATTCTCCATAGACAGCACATCACAAGATGTGTGTGGACTATCTCTAAAAAATCACAGACTGGCGTTTCCTCCTGAACGTTAAATATCAACTGCAACGACACCACATAAGAAGGACTAGTAAAGTTTTAGACAATGCACTTCATGGTTAAACCTGGAGGCCTGTTGGCTGAAAGTTTACCAACAGCAGTAGCATTTTCTTTATAATATTTACGAGCTTTCACCGATAAAAATTAGACATACTGAGTTGTACAAAGGTGACCGCCCGAGCGAGCGCAGCGAAGGAACCAGCAAGAATAAACGGAGCAATTCCGCCGTGCTCGCTCCGATGATGACCCATGGTCCCCGTTTTTGGACACAACAATCTCAATTTATTCTATTGTTTGTTGTTATTACAACAATTTCTACTGTTATTTCTGTTACTGCAACTGCTTGGATCCAGTTATAGATCGCCCATGTCGGGCAGGAAGTCCACCAGGCACAGTCCAGGGACCATGCCCGACAAAATTCCTGCCCGACTTGGGAGTAAACATAAAATATTTGTATTTGTTTAATCTTCTTTTATAGAAGTGAGCACTATACAGAGCTGGGTTGTTGGAGAGAGCTACAACCAATACATCCCCAGATTATGGTAGATCAGGCGCGGATCCAGGATTTTATAAGGGAGGTGCTATTGTTGGTCGGCAAGCGCCGAAGGCGCGCAGCGTGACGGCGCTCTGCGCCGTCCTTGCGAGCGCCGAAGGCGCGAAGCAATTAGCGGGGGTCTGGGGGTCCTCCCCCAGAAAAAATTTTGAATTAGGAACCCATCAGATGCTATCTGAGACGTATCCTGGTCATATATTTGTCCTTTCTCTTAAACCTATTTTCTGCCGATTTGGCTTGAAATTTGTTAAAAACAATTATGGTACTGACACTGCCCAATGAAAAACAAAATAATCATTCGAAATTGTTACCTACCAAGAAGCAAATATAATCACCCCTGGATTTTACATCAAATTAACTGAAATGCGGGGATTGCCAGGAAGAAACATAATAATTTTCACCATGACATACCTGTTGTACGCAGGGGCGACAGAAGTTCCAAGAAGTATGAGTGTGTGTAGGTGGGTGAATGTGTGGATGGGTTGGTGCCACTGGGTGAGTGGCCGAGGGGGGGGGGGGTCACATTTCTTCTGGTCAACTTTGAGATGCATATACTATTTAAATGTTAAACGCCCCAAAGGCAGATTTAGACGGGGGCGCACATGGCGTGCGCCCCTCTATTTTCTCAGAAATCATTTCTGAGAAAATAGAGGGGCGCATGCCGCGTGCGTCCCCGTCTATTAATCAGATATAAAAAGTATATGTCGTTGAAAATTATTTTGTTAGAATTGACTGGAGCGTGCCAAAGGCAAAGGTACGCCCCAGTCAATTCTAATAAAATAATTGAAGCCAGTGCGTACTATAAATTAATAGTATGTGCACACTTGCATCACAACAGTTTGTGACCATATAAGTATAGAGGGCGACGTCCCTCTATTTTAAAATCCTGGATCCGCTTCTGAAACACCCAAGTCCTGTCTCAGTTTGTGCGCTTCAACCGTGCTATGTGAACGCACAAACTTGTGCACTGTGTAAGTACATTGTTCCATCAACTGATCTTAACTGGTAAGTAGCTTAATTATTTTATTCATGTTATCGAAGAAATAAGTCTGGATAATAGATGTCCTGTTGCTCTGTAACATTAAATTGTTTCAGTTTACAAGAGAATGCCTGTAGGCATTATCCAGCAAGTTCAACTGTTGCGACAATTTAATATTTAACAAAGAGCATTTAACATTGGTGAATCATTCACCAATGTTAAATGCTCTTTGTTAAATATTAAATTGTCCCATTCAATCATCTGTCATGGTGTAAAACTATTGCTGAAGGCGAACGTCACTATAGCATCACTGATTAAGCTGAACAAAGATATATTTACGACCAGAGCTGATAAACGTGGAAATTTTGTCCATAAGACCGTAAATATATGGATGACATTGGAATCAGCTCGTCAACTGATTCAAATGCCATCCATTTTGGGAAAAGCTGTGATTGGTAACTGGTTAAATTCCAGGCTCATGCTTATAACAATTACATTTTATTGAAATTAAATCTTCAAGATAGATTATTGGAGGCTGGATCGGAAATACAGTAATCGCGTATGCTTATTACAGTAATACTTGTGATTGGGATGAAGTTCTCACTCTTTCAGAATGTCTGCAAATTCAAATTTTTTTGGATGACTGTGAGTAGCGAGTAGGCCTGTGTGTGTGGGGGGGAGGGGGGGGGGGTGCTCGAGCACCCAGAGCACCCCCCTGGATCCGCCCCTGTAGATATGGAATCCCGTGGAGCATAGCAAATGCTGTTTTGTGTGTGGAATGGTTGGGGAGGGGGGGGGGGGCATTTGGTACTTCAACAATCATAGACAACAAAACAACAATAATAATAACAACAATAATAATAACCATCATTATCATTATCATTATTATCATCACCATCACCATCCATAGACCAGCAACATGCTACATCACAGCTGCGCTCCCTCCTTCCCTGTGTCAACGTTTTTGTGATGTAAATTGAAACTATACAAGTAGAGCGCATACATATAAACAAATAGAACTTTCACATCGAAACATAACGTAGATACACTTATTATACACGTAGAGAGGAACCTGAATCTTGTTAATTGAAAAGCAATCATGCAAGTAAAAATTGTTCAGTTAACAGGAGTATTCAGTTAACAGGAATTTGCTTACTTCCCTGTATTATTAAGATAAACTGAGCATTTAGTATTCCATGTCTTATTCCACAGAACTTATGGGGTTCAGTCAAACAAGACACAAAAGAGTAACTATCTGAAATGAATGTATTGAGGCCTAATTGGTCAATCAAGTGTATTTGGTCACATTTACTGTATTCCAACTGTGCCTCCCTTCCATCTAATCACAGCTTACAGAGCTCTGCCAAACAAGATATACTAGATTAATTACCTGTATTGGATGTATTGAGCACAAATCGGTCAATCAACACGAAGAGTTTGGTGACTAGCGGGATAATTTTTCGACGTACAAGTTTATTCAAATAAAGAAACCTGCCGAGTACAGTAACTGTTCTTTTGTGTATGAAGAATGTTGAGGCGAGGAGGGGGGGGGGGGGGGGGTCATTTGGTTGTTCAACAATCATAGTAAGCAAACACTCCGCTGCAGACCCCCCCCCCCCCCCCCACCTCCACACCATATTTAGCTAAAAGTGAAGAAAAGAGAGAGGAAAGTCCGATTTAAGATATTGCAAGACTAGCTGAAGTGGAGTTGTGCATCGAAAAAATATTCTTCAAAAGTTAATTTATTAATGTTCAAATTGTTAAAAATAAAACTGC
Organism: Pictodentalium vernedei; assembly: GCA_031216915.1. Classification (NCBI taxonomy): domain Eukaryota; kingdom Metazoa; phylum Mollusca; class Scaphopoda; order Dentaliida; family Dentaliidae; genus Pictodentalium; species Pictodentalium vernedei. The sequence continues at coordinate 618,490,418 of CM062297.1, forward strand.
AGCTCTCAGCATAATATGTTATTTATGGTAGTTGGTACAGAATGTAGATGAACTGAAAATAAATCACAAGTTAGAATTAATAACTCATTTGCCCAGTGTGCTATTAGTAATTTTCATCTCATTGTTTCTTTTTACAATAACATTCCCATAACACTTTCAACGCGAAATGCATAAATGTTTGCATAAAGAAAAAGTTGGTCATCCATGAGCAATGAAGTAAATAAACACTAAATTGCGAAAGAGGAACAGTAATAATTGTTACAGTATCTAACTACAAATACATAACAGTCTCTCCCATATCCATATCCCATATATAGTATTGGATGATACCACTCAGGGCGTTGGGGTTGAAAGTGTTAAATCTGAGGGTCCCATGACACCTCTAAATAAGACCTCAGGAGTTTGATTTTGCTTGTATTACATGTTTACAAAGATGTTATTTATCAAACAGAAAACAATTGTATCAGTGGTTGGGGGACGATTTTTTTAACGTTTTCTCCATTACCTAACAGTGTTAAAATATAGTAATAACACCACTAAATCTGACCAAGGGACAGATTTAGACAAACTTGTAGGTCATCCTTACAAGATGTTATACATAAAACATGGGCAGCATTTGGAGCTGTAGTTTAACTGGGAGAGTGCTAAATTATTTTTGGTCATCAGAATTTGTTCATGTGTCTCCAAAATAAATTCACTTCAAATGCAATATGAAGTACATCCACCCCCCCCCCCCCCCCTCTCCCCCACAAAACCCCGATGCGTTCATGTAGCCCAAATATGTTGGGATGCACCGAAAGCTTGATTTGTGTTCTTTAGGAACTGGAAAACCATTTCATAATATCCAGCCGGATAATTATCCAACCAGAACCGGATAGTTTAATTGAACTGCAACAGTGCAAATTGATCAGTATTACCCAGTGTAACATGCGGGTACTTGCAATCTCATGCAACTGTATCAAACGAACAAGTCGTCTAGTCTTTGCCTCAATGTATACTTGCTTGGCTTATAATAAGAAAACAAGAGGTGCGCATCGGAGATGCAGGCGTTGAGTTCTGGTGGCAATCGGAGAGTGTTGCATGTCCATTACCCTGTTATCAATCATATCCCGGTTGTCAAATCTGAAACCTTTGTTCGAGTTATAGTGCTAACAAGTTGAGAATTCGTAAAAAAAAATATTTAATTAAGGCCCATAAATCCTTAATCGGGCCGGGCTAGTTTTCGAACTCGCTTGAGATATTATCGCAAGAGACCTGTATGACAAATATTGGTCAAATCGGAGAACGTTTGTTCAAGTTATTTCACTGACGAGCTCAAAATTCGAAAAATTGACTAATTAAGGCCTATAACACTTTAACAAAAATCAAGCCGGGCCTGTTTTCGAAGTCGCTTGAGATATTATTGAAAAGACCTGTATTGCAAATTTTAGTCTAATCGGAGAACGTTTGACCAGTTATTGAGCTTACGAGCTCAAAATTCGTAAAAAGAACGACTATTTATTTATTTATTTATTTATTTATTTATTTATTTATTTATTTATTACGGTTTAATGATACTTTAACAGCCAAGGTCATATCGTGTCGGTGACAGTTTTACGGGTGGAGGAAGCCGGAGTACCCGGAGAGAACCACCGAGCAACGACGAGCAGCTGCCAGCTCCCCAACACCGTAGCTGCGCACTGCAGCACAGGCAGGGTTAGATTGGTTGAAAATATGCGCACCATCGACGTGCGGGGGCGCGGTGGCTCAGTTGGTAGAGGTGCAGGCTGCAAGCCGAGAGGTCCTCGGTTCGAATCCCACCTGCGGCAACCGCGTTGTGTCCTTGGGCAAGTCACTTCACCCCCATTGCCCACGTGGGGGCACGGTGATGCTGTGTACTAAGGCGTACTGCACGTCGACGGTGCACCTGTCTTCGACAAATGCTAACCCTGCTTGTGTGGAGTTGGTATGTTGGGGAGCTGACAGTTGCTCGCCGTTGCTCGGTGGTTCTCTCCGGGTACTCCGGCTTCCTCCACCCGTAAAACTGTCACGGTCATGGTTAGCCATTGTGCAGAAATATGTCACCTTAAACACAAATAAATAAATGAATAAATAACCATCGACGTGCAGTATGCCTTTGTACACGGCGTCATCGTTCACCATGTGCACAATCGGGGTTAAGTGCCTTGTCCAAGGACACAATGCGGGAGTTCGAATCGATCGCCCAGACGGTCACCCATCCAAGGACTAACCGGGCTCGATGATGCTTAACTTCGGGACTAATTATTTAAGGCCCATAACTCTGTAACGAAAAATCGGGCCGGGCCAGTTTTCGAAGTCGCTTGAGATATTATTGCAAAAGACATGTATAGTCAGATCGGAGAACGTTAGAAGTAGGAGAGCAATGGATCGTCTCTTATTGGCCGGACCTACCCCCGGACCTAGGAAGTGACGTCATGTCACATGATCCAGTGGCGCCATGTTGTGTTGTTATGGTAACCCGCGTGAGCGGCCATCTGGTGACGTCATCCCCATAGTGATACGTGGTGTTAGTGCGCATGCGCAGCATGTGTTGTTAGGGTGATACTTGTTTCCGTCGTCCATTTTGTATACTGGAAATCGCCATCTTGGTTTCTATGGTAGCACGTGGTCGCTATGTTACCCAAAGGCTTATAATAGGACAGGGGTATGTTCGGAGGGTATGTTCCTTTGCACAAGAGTAATTTCCCGATTCGTAGAATTACCACAAACAACGCTACAGGTTATACTATTTTGAATTCTTTCAGAATCCTCTGCTTCTATCTATCTATGCAGTAGGTTGTCCTGGAGTATACTCCAGTAGAGTAGAAGGGACTATCAGCTGGAACAGCTTTGCTTATTGTTACTATATTTAGCTTTTCCGGTCTGTTCTTGTTAGTTCTGACCCTATTCCGAGTAGTCTTGTTGTTTCATTTATTTAGAACACCCAATCAGTTCACTTTCCTGGCGCCAACTAACCAATCAGATTGATTCATCCCCTGTAGTCTCTATGCAGAGTTATCTCCCCTTATTACAACGAAGTCCTATACGATTCTCATCATCTCTATGTCCAATGGCGACGTCCCATGGAATCCCTTTTTGTGAAACGTCTCTGGTTATGGAATCCCTTTTTACTCGTATGAGGCCATGAGGGCTATGAGAAAATCCCTCAGTGAGGTCTAATTTACTACCCCTCTTGACCTCATTTCGATTGAGGCCATGAGGGCTATGGGAAAATCCCCCAATGAGGTCTAATTTACTATCCCTCTTAGCCTCATTTCGGTATTTGAGGATACCTATGGCCTGGTATTATTTTATTTGAGGATACCTATCGAGGATACCTTCTGGAGAACCTTCTGCATGCACACTAACACCACGTATCACTATGGGAATGACGTCACAAGAAGGCCGCTCACGGGCTACCATGACAACACAACATGGCGCCACTGGGTCACGTGACATGACGTCACTTGCAAGGGCCGGGGGTAGGTCCGCCCAATAAGGGACGACCCATCGCTCTCCTACTACTAACGTTTCTTAAAGTTATTGCGCGCGCCCAGACGCCCGGACGCACACCGACCGGCGCCAAACCATAGGTCTCGGTTGTTTTAACAACTCAACCAATTTATATAAGGCTTAAAAATATGTATTTATATATGTTCTTTTTATGACTACCTCTTCTCACGTTGTTGCTACAAAACATGGCATTCTCCAGTGTGCGTTCTTGGTGAAGTTGTCTGAATCAAGAACATTCTCTTCCGAGCTGAATTTTAATGGTTGGCTTTTAAATTATACGCGCGGTTGTGTATACTAAATATTACTGATAATACATTTTTTTTAGATATGATGTCGAAAAGAGGCGATTTGGATGTTGATACAATTATTGAGCAGTTACTACAAATAAGAGACAGTCCAGTAAAACAGGTAAACGTTGATCTGATTTTACACCACGACACTCTCAACTCCATGTATTTCTTCTCATCAGCTGTCCCTTTTGATGTCTCTGCACCATGTATTTGTTATCAGAATAGTTAAAATGGACCCAAAATTTAAATGTTTGACTGGTGGACGGACCTAGTGTTTTGAACTTTTGGTTAACTACAACAGAACAGCATAATGCAAGTTTGTTCTTATGCTGGGGTTCAATGACACTTTCAACCACCAGGAACATATCGTCTTCGAACTGTGTAAGTAAATGATTCGGTGACTGTATGGCCTGGTAATTAGCTGGAAATAGTCAAACACGTTATAACCAATAAACTCTGCGCTGTTGGTGGTGGTGTCAGTGTTAATACTGCTGGTTATGGTGGTGATATGTTCTTTAGGGTCTTTGGTGACACGTTTTTTTCAGGGGTTTTACGGGTTCGGAGATCGTCTTGCTGAGTCAAACGGCGGGTCCGAGGTTGATCCGCAGGTTTTTACTGTCATTTGGGGTGGTGTTTCACCCGGTGTTCCGAATTTGAGTTTTGATTTCGGTTTTTTGGTGGTTTTCTTTTGAGCCCGGAATCGACAATGTGACGAGCTGAATTCTAAAATGGACACAAAGATTGTCTGCGTTTGATACTGCGGAATGAAGAACGAGAGAGTTATGCAGTCTATATTTACACATCTATCAAAATTGTAGAACAATTTCTGGTTGCGTTTGTGTGCTGGTGTTGGAATCTGTGAAGTTGGCGGGTTGGGAATTCAAAGCCCTTAATTGCCCTAGTCAGCCATGATTTTCATTAACCACATCGGGGTTGCATAGATCATCATCAGCAGCAGCAGCAGCATCAGTTTTATTTATTGATATTCTCAGTTGTTTTGTTTCCTGCCGATCTGGTGACCCAAACGTATATATGCGTGTGTGAATGTGTATGTGTGTGTATAATTACGCAGTACTGCACACACTTTGTCTTAGAATTGATGCACTCCTTACAATCCCATCTCAAATCTATAATACTCATCGCTGCCCGCACCAAAATACCTCTTAAGGCCTAACTAAAGTAACTCAGCTGGATGAATATAGGAAGAAATGTTCTTCATGAACTGTATTAGCATTCTTCCTCCGACATTGCTCGTTGACTCACACAATCCTGACAACAGCACACAATTCTTGCAAAATACTTGCTCAGCTACAGTGGTAAATTCTATTGGTTTATTCCTTGGTAGAGTGGTCCACTTTTCGACATTTGATAATGGCCAACACACTTACATTTGATGAGATACAGAGCAGCAGCTCATTTGACTTTATTTCTCAGCTTAATGAGGTAATTACCGATAATGGTGCTGCGGAATTGAACTCCCCCTTCGCCATTGAAGAACATAGTTTTAGTAATGAGATCTCAAAAGAGCCCTACTCACTCACTCTCTTCAACTTTAACTGTCGAAGCCTTAATGCCAACTGGGAGCCCCTTCATAACCTGATATATAGCCTTTAACGTGAATCAATTTTTTTGGACATCATATTTTAAACAGAAACATTCAACGTGAAAGAAAGCATCACCTACGCCCTACCACCCTTTGATTACTGGACAACGATCTGGTAACGACGACGGTAGAGAGATGAAAGACTTTATATTAAATATACCATCCCTTTTAAAATCCGTGAAGACCTTTCTGTATTTATCCCACGTGTACTTGAATCCCTAATTGTGGAAATCTCGACGAAAGAAAAAATAATATTGTTGGAATTTATAGACCAAACACAGCCCCCTAAAACGGACCGTGTTCTATTCCCGGAAACATTGACGAATTTATTAAACATTTTTGGTATCTCATACAAGAATGTCTACCTTATGGGTGACTTTAATATTGATTTACTTGGCTTTTGTAGACATAACAAAACCGACTTATTTATCGAAATTATGTTTAGTGCAGGCTTTATGCCATTTATTGCAAGATCAAGCTTTTCCAGAACAACTCATAGGAGTTCCCCCTAAGTTTGTGAAGCGTGAACTGTGGATGAGATCGGGCATTTTGCAGTCATTATTGGAAAAAAACAAAACTGTATGTCAACAATTAAAATCCCCAACCGCACAAATTAAATTAAGATACAAAATGAACTGTATGAATCATTTTTAAAAGACTGAAACAGGCTTGAAAATCTCATTATTACAAGACTATACATCATGAAAATAAAAATAACATGAAAAAAAAAAAAACTAAAGAAATGTTGAAGAAAGCAATTAACAAATGTGATTCTACATCACATTGCCGCCCGAATTATATCTAACAAAAATTACAAAGCTCATACTGACCCACTGTTTAGTGAGCAACGTATTTTAAAATTCACAGACCTGTACAATAAATAGGCTCTGAGCCAGTATGTGGTCATGCTCTCCGCCCTATGTGTTTCTGAAAGTCCAATAATTAAGAAACATTGTAAGAGATGTTTGCCATATTTTGGCGACTAGGGCGTTTAGAAACTATAGTCGTTTGATGGATCAGCTTATAAAAGCACCTGTACAAAATTTCGCGAAATCGCCTGCGAGGTTTCATAAACAGGCCGAAAATGTGAAAGACGTTACCATACATAATTGGCCATACTGTCTTGGTTTTGAATCAGTATACTCATCCCAATCCTACAACTCACTCCGCCCAGCCTGCATCCCACCCAACACCACCTCACCTCACTCCACCCCACACCATCAACATTAACAAAATAATTTTCAAAAATTATGTTTTTGAAAGTCCAACACATTCATTAGATGAATGGAGCAATCTGATTGCGCCTGTTAAAGACCTGACCTAGGAGAGAGTCGAGACAGGTTCAGGCATAGCTAAAAAGTATGAAGTGGTGCTAGAAGTCAATAGCAATGGTACAAAGCTGTTAGGGTGATACGAGACTATATTAGTGGGTGACTACAATAAAGGCAAATCATAGGACAGATATTTGAAGACAAGATGGAAGCCGACGATAAGACTACCTGGAGCTGTATAGGAGCTTGGAATCCCACTTGTGGAATCGCTTTTAGAGAATCTCTATAGTACCCCTTTTTGCCGAAATGAGTCGAAGAACAGTATGTGGAGTCACTCATTCAAGCAATTCATCAATAGCTCATTTGCTAGATAAGATTCGAGTCGTTCGAGCTAGCATTAGCGGAATACAACTTTGATATGAATTGGAACTCGTAGGGGTAGCAGTGTACAAAGAGCTGAAGTACTACCACAAGTTAGTAATAGTTCAGAAACTCTAGCGCAGGACAGAATAGTGGTAGCCAATAGTAATGATAACAGGCAACAATGGTACGAGGCTGCAAGGCTGGTAGAATACCATACTAAAGGTGAATACACTGCAGACTGATAGTAGGACAGATCATGGTGACTATGGTCAAGTCAGCAGTGGTAGTCTTGAAGCTATAAAGGATATGGGGTGGTTTAGAAACCAGGAGCTGAATAGGGTTAGGATCCAAAACTATCTTCAGATAAATATCCTGCAAAAGGTATTTTTCAAAAGCTATCCTCAACCGGTATCATCAAAAGATATCCTCAAATAGTACATCACCATGTCATAAGTATCACCCAGTACCTGTATGTGCCGATGTGCTGTATTTGACGTGCGCACATTGTGCACCAGCACATAAGTACATATTAGCACATCCAGCATGTGCCTGTGTGCTACATGTAATGTGTACACTTATTCACTAGCACACAAACACATCTAGGAAAGTCAGAATATTTTATAGGGAGATCAGGGAACTAAAAAACATAGCCAGGACAGACCACGGAATGGGGAGAATAATGAGCTATGGACTCCGAAGGAATCCGAACTAGTAAAACAATTCTCAGGTCGTTTGTGGTAATTCTGGGTATTAGATTGACTCCTACACAAAGGAATACACCATATACCACTACGTGCTGGTTTTATAAGCTTCTAAGTGATATTAAAAGCCTTTATGGTCCGATATCATTATGGTCTCGTATTAAAATGAGAATTCTCAAGGAATCCGAACTAGTACAACTTGTAGGGATGTTTGTGGTAATTCTAACCAAGGATTCTGGCTAATTATATTGACTATTATACAAAGGAACTTGCCTATTATTGAAAAAAGGAAGATTCTGGAAGAATCCGATCAATCCGTACCAAATGAACTGATTTTGGGTTGTTTTTTGATGATTTGGAGGGATTATCGGGTCTATTTGGGTAAGTAGATTTACTCCTATTCAATGGAACACATTCTTCAAACATGCCCTTTGCTATTAGAGGGTTTTGGGTCACATAGCAACCACGTGTTACAATAGAAACCAGGATGGCGGCCCCCAAGACACAAAAGGGACGACGGAAACACGTATCACCCGAACAACACGCGCTGCACATGTGTACAGAGACCACGTATCACTATGGTAATTATGTCACAACATGGCAGCTCACCGGGCTACCATGTCAACCCAACATGGCGCCACTGGGTCACGTGACTATGATGTCATATGAGATCCACCACATGAGATCTATAAGATGGGGTGACTTTAATGGACACATAGGTGATAAGGAAGAAGGCATAGAGGACGGGGACAAGAAAGTCAACAGGAATGGAAGGAAGCTGTTGAACTTCACAAATGAGCTCGGTCTAAAGATTCTGAACAGGGACGCGAGGTGTAAGGGGAAATGGACCTGAGAGAGGAACGACAGAAAATCAATAATCGACTATATGACCACAGATATTATTTATGGAGGGAGGTGATAGGGGTAGAAGTGGATGATGAGGGTAAAATGGAGGTGGATCGTGATCACAACATGATTACAGTGACGATCAGGTCCAAAAACCTAGTAAAAAGCAAAGGAAGCATCAAAAAGATTTGGGAACTCAAAAAGGATGCTGACTGGGCGAAGTTCGAAAATTGAAACCAAAGCTGGCAACCGTACACAAGGTTGGCAGTGTCCAGAAGATGGCCGACGCCATAGTTGCGAGCCTAGTGGAGGCAGGGAAGGAAAGTGTAGGAAAGATTAGGGTGCCAACACGGGGATTTGGGTACAGAGTGAACGAAGATCTGAAGAGGGCCATAAAGGGTAGAAAAGCTAAATGTGCTGCATACAGGAGAAGTAGAAAACTTAAGGGGGTGGAAAGCAACGAGGCCACGGTAGCAAAGGAAGAATACCAATAAGCACGAAATAAAGTAACTAAGATTAAAGACGATAATCGGAGAGTGCGAAATAGCAGTCTTATCAGGACGATCAGCATGACAGGGGATGAGATCGAACGTATTTTGGAAATGGGTGAATAAACGTAACAAAGCAAGTAACCCACAGAGTATTAAAGTAGATGGCAGAGTTACAGACGATCAAGATCAAATCGCATTAGAACTAGTCAAGCACCGGGGAAAGGTAAACAATAAGCGATGGGGGGCATGGGGAACCCACCGGAGTGTCCGAACCAGGTCGAGGAAAATCTATCGAACTTCGTGTGCAGCAAAATTAAAATGGAGGAGGTGCGAAAGGCGATCTCAAAATTAAAGAATGGAAAAGCGGTTAGGGTGGACGAAATTCCGAACAAGTTTATTAAAAAAGGGGAGAGGAACTCTTGGAAAGCCAAACTGCCCTATTCAATTTAGCCATAGAAAAACAAGAGGTCCCAAATGAGTGGAAAGAAAGCAAAGTGACATTTATTCACAAAAAGGGGGAAAAAGACGTTTTAGATAATTATCGAGGGATCTCTGTCAGTAGCAACATTGGAAAAGTTTTCTGTAAAGTCCTGTATGGGAGATTAGAGGAGGTGATTGAGGAGAAGGGTTTTTTGGGAGAGATCCAGAATGGCTTCAGGAAGGGAAAGAGAGTCACTGACCATCTTTTCACGCTATCCCAAATGATAGAATCTGCGAAAGCAAAAATGAAAAAGATGTTTATGGTCTTTTTGGATGTTAAAAATGCATACGATAGAGTATGGAGGGAGGGTATGTGGCGCAAGCTTGAGGCTCTGGGCTTGGGAGGCGAGTTTGTTGGAATTAGGAAAGCAGTATATAAAGATGTACAGAGTGAACTTAGCCTGGGAAACGACAACAAAACGTGTGCCTATGGAGATAGGCCTAAAACAGGAGTGTGTCCCTTTGCCAATTATTTTTGCATTGTACATCAAAGGTTTAGGAGATGAACTCCAGCATAGCGACGAGGGGGTAGCAGTTGGAGACTTGAAGATCCCAGGGCTATTTTTTGCATATGATATGGTGCTAGTGTCAGAAAGCGAAGAGGGGCTAGCGAAAATGCTGAGAATTGTTGGGAAATATGGGAGCAAATGGAGACTCCAACTTAATGAAAGCAAGAGCAAAGTTATACCTGTGGGCCGAAAAGTGGACCCCACTCGAAGGTGGAGAGTGGAGGAGTTCTGTATTCCGGAAGGTAGCAGCTAACTTCTTAGTGTAGGAGAGACAGGTGACTACGAGTATCTGGGGTTAAATATAAACATCACAGGAAGGCCCATCTACCGAAACCACACAAATAAATTGATTCTGAAGGGGAAGCGAGTCCTTAACCAAATGAAACTTATAGGGAGAAACGGTTTCAATAAGGCTTTCGTGGGAAAAACCATTTGGGAAATGGTGGGTCTGCCAAGTATAACATATGGTACGGAAGTGGTACCCCCAAACCGGACGGCTGTAAAGAGCTTGTAAATCCTGCAGAACGATGCAGGCCGGTGGATAACGGGGTCGAGTAATGCCGCAGTACTAGAAGCAATCAGGGGAGAGCTTGGGTGGATGAGGATCAAGGACAGGATAGACTTATTGAAACTCGGTTATCTTAATTATTTGGTAAATCTCCCCGGCAGCTGATGGTGTAAAGTAATGTTCATGAGAATTTTCAACTCAAATATCAAGACAGGTGGATGGTCCAAGTGAGGGAGCTAATAGAGAACTACTCATTGGAGATCTCGGACCTAGACGTTGGGGCAAACCAGGTAAAACAATCGTCAGAGAAAGGGTCATGGAGGATGGTAACCGTAATTGGCGAGAGGGATCAAATCAAAGAGGTCTTTGGGTGGCCAGCGTGATAAAGAGAAGCCTGGTTTTCAAGAGTACCTTGATGGCACCTTTTTTTGGGGGGGGGGGGGGGGGCAATGTTGTTCAAGCTGTGGACGCGGTCCCTGGACCTGAGGGGGAAAATTGGGAAAAACAGTGAAAAGGAGTGCCAGGTGGGTAATTTGGGCGTAGTGGAGACCCTGGAACACTTTCTTCTAGAATGCCCAAAATACCACTCTAAAAGAATAAGATTCACTGGGAGTATAATTTGGAAGTGGGATGGGAGAATGAAGGACATGTGATTAGTGGGAGACTCAAAGGAGAGGGTTAATATGGTAATCAGAGATATTGGGAAGAATGGGGCAAGGGATGTCATCAAGCAGTTCGTCTCCGAGTATTGGGAGGAGAGAGGAGGCGTGGGAGTAGGGAGGCAGTTGGGAGTACGGAGGTGACCAGGGCCTTCTCATCCGAGAACCGCGACAAATCAGCGGCCAGCCAAAGTGTTATTATTATGCGTCAGGGAATGTTGGGCTGCTTAGTGACATTCTGTCTATCAATGTTCCATGCCATTCCTGGATCCGTACTTTCCAGTAAACTCAAGATACACGGACCCTTCTGGTACCAGCTTCACGAGTCCACTTTTTCCCCAGTAAGTCTTGCATATTCACCTGCTGAATGTATCTAATTTCAAGGTTGTTGTGACAATTGTTTTGGTATTGATAGATACAACAATGATTGCAGAAGAAAGTTGCTGTTTATGCTTTAATTTCAGACTTAACCCTCAAGCACAACGAGGGCGAGAATAAGTGTACCATTTGAAAATGCCAAAAGTACCCATCTTTGGTTGCTTTTTATATCATATTGGAAAGGGTTAATTTCAAACACTTTGCATGTCCGTATTCGCAATTGACTACCGAGCATATTTGCTGTTGTAAGTTTTGTTGTAAAGTTGATCCCTATGCCCATTCTGGTTGCATAAAAGTAGGTCCCGTACGAAAAAAGTCCCATTTTTCAAAATTTGGTAATTTCAAGGGACAATTTACTCCATTTCTAATTGATTGAGCGCTGAATGTTTTCTATGGCTGCATGAAGCAGTCAAGGTATGACAACTTTTGTTTTATGTGTTATTATTAAAAGTTTAACCGTTGGCAGATTTGAGACTTCCTATAAGGGTACCGTCGGAATAATTGTTATTTTTGCTAACTTTAACATGCAATTTATCAGCACAGGGGCCTTATTTTCTCAAAACACTTCCCATGAGAAGATAGGACATTATTCCTAGAACAATTTTGCTGTTGTATGTTTTATTCAAAGTTTTAACCCTCACCCAGTTGTCGGGCCTTGATTGAATTGGAGGGGGGCGCGGTGGCTCAGTTGGTAGGGGTGCAGGCTGCAAGCCGAGAGGTCCTCGGTTCGAATCCCACCTGCGGCAACCGCGTTGTGTCCTTGGGCAAGACACTTCACCCCGATTGCCTACAGGGGGCACGATGACGCTGTGTACTGAGGCGTACTGCACGTCGATGGTGCGCATGTCTTCAACCAATCTAACCCTGCCTGTGCTGCGGTGCAGAGTTCAGAGTTACGATGTTGGAGAGCTGACAGCTGCTCGTCGTTGCTCGGTGGTTCTCTCCGGGTACTCCGGCTTCCTCCACCCGTAAAACTGTCACGGTCACGATTAGCCATTGTGCATAAGTATGTGACCTTAAACACCAATAAATAAATAAATAAATAAATATTGAATTGGAGTACCCTCAAATTGTACATGTTAATTCAAATACCAAGATTCAAGAGTCCTCCTCGTCTCTTATCAGAAACTCAGAAACTCAAGCTGTGATTGATGACAGGTCTCTGGAAAACACGTATTTTCAAAATATTCTGCCAAAACCATCAAAATTTCACTATTTTTCAAAAGTCTCGAATTGTTTACAGGTAGTTAGGTCCGACTTACCAAATATTTAGAGCATAATATGATGCAACAAAATTACCACACAAATATTTCAAATTTAACCCCTATTGGCTAAAAATGACATGAATATAGCATTTTTTCTACAAAATTGACCAACTTTAAGGGTGCATAGCAGTGTGAAAGAGTAGTCGGTAGAGTTGTTATACAGGCCTGCCTACCTGCCTGCCTGCCTGCCTGACTGCCTGACATTAACCATACACCATTCACGTCATTGTTGTAAGCAAAATAGTCTCCCTGCCTGCTTGATTTGGTCATTTCTGGCAACTGAATCGCCCGAAATTTTCAGCTCATTCCCGACTCAGGGGTGGGGGTGGAGGGCACAGTCCTTCCAAACACCCCGGCCCATATGCCCATGATTCATCTGTACTTATTTTTTCCAAAGCAAAAAGGACATGGCTCGTTTTGCTTTCCTTGAAAATATTCAGTAATTATTGAAGAGCAAAATGTTTTGATGTCCTGCTTCATCTCAAATATCTGTTTTGGTTGCATAAAACCTAGTTGCATCACAAAAAACTTAGCTTCAACTAGATTTTTCTATTTTCAAAACTGATTGATAGTTTTGTGTACAGTACAGTTTGCCTTTTGACATTAAAAAGTTGGGAAAGCCCGTAATTTGTCCAACAAATTACAATTCTCTAGTTTTATTTTTATTTTTTTTATTTTTTTTATTTTTTCGCCCTGAATTTTGTCTGTTGCACTGCTCAAAAACAAGCTGTACGATTTTGACCCAATTTGGTATACTTATGTAATGTCATAAAATCTAGTGAAATGCGGTATCGTCATGTCTGTGAAAACGCGTATTTTCAAAATATTCTGCCAAAACTTTCAAAATTTTAACATTTTTTGAAAGTCTCAAAATTGTTTACAGTTATTTAGCTCAAATTTTCCACACATTTAGAGCATAATATGATACACCACAATCACCACTCAAATCTTTCAACATTAACCCCCATTGGCCAAAAATGACATAAATATAGATTTTTTCTTCAAAATTGACCAATTTCAAGGGCAAATTTCTTTAATTACAAGGTTGTTGTAACAATTATTTAGCCGGGAGAATAATAACTGGACTCACTAGGTCGGTACCGCCTTTGAAAGTATTTTTCGAACTCGGCTGGGAAACTCTAGAACAACGACGAAAATTGCATAAGATGGTGACCTTCTTCAAAATTCTCCATGGGGATGCCCCAAAATACCTCCTTGAACTATTACCCCAGTCATTTCAGAACTACTCACCATATAACACACGTGCTCGTTCGAATTTCAAAATTCTTGTGATGCACACTGAATTATTGAAAATTTCTTTCATCCCATCTTGTATCTCAGAGTGGAACTCACTTCCCATTGAAATAAAGTACCTGGAATCTTTAAGTGAATTTACTAAGTATTTCAAAAGCGAGGTATGTAGGCCACCATCGTATTTTGGAATCTGTTCAAGATAAGATGAATATACTGCATTGCAGACTACGTAATGCATGCAGTGATCTAAATTTTGACAAATTTCAAAATTATATTCATGACACACCAAACTGCTCATGTGGCAACGGAATTGAAGACGCGTCACACTACTTTTTTGTCTGCCCAAGGTATTCCAATGAAAGATTAATGCTGCAACAGGACCTGGCCATCATCACAATTAATTCTGTTACATATATCCTTTATGGTAGCCCTGGCGTGTCACCATCTGCAAATGACCATTTATTTTTGGGTAATACAAAAGTATATCAAAGCAACCAATCGATTCAATACCTTTGAGAATATTCATTCGGGGGTAGTTAGTTCTATGTTTCCAGGCCCCGGAAAATAATGTAGTGCTGGTCTACTATGGTGGACAGTGCCGCTTCATTGGAAATATTTGCTCTCGTAGCCATTGAGTGGTGTGCAAGTCGTCTATAGTGACTGGCATGATACATTGTACATGTTCATTCAAATACCAAGATTCAAGATTCCTCCATGTCTCTTATCAGACACTCAGTCTGTGATTGATGTTCACACATTTAGAGCATAATATAATAAACTAAAATTACCACACAAATATTTTAAAATTAGCCCCTATTGGCCACAAATGATATGAATATAGCATATATATATGAAGCGCTAATTTCTCTAATTGCAATGTTGTTGTAACAATTATTTTTGTATGCATAGATGCAACAATGCTTGCAGAAGAAAGTTACTGTTAAGTTTTTAGTCTCATCTTTAACCCTCAAGCACAATGAGGGTAAGAGTTCCACTCGAAAAGGCAAAAATTACCTAACTTCGGTTACATTTTCCTGTCATTTTGGAAAGGGTTAATTTTAAACACTTTGTTTTGCTACAGGTAGAGATGCTTAATGAACAAATCCACTGCTGGAAGTTATGCTTTGGGACTTAATGCAACATATGCTTTGGCCACGTAAAGAATAGTATTGTCCTACAAAAATTGATTTTCAGTGAATTTTGCAAACATCTGTACTCATTTCCTCTAAATGCAAGATTGTTGTAGCAATTATTTTGGCATGGATAGATGTAAAAATGATTGTAGAAGAAAGTTACTGTTTACTTTTTAATCTCAAGATTTAACCCCCAAACACAATGAGGGTGAGAATAAGTGTACCGTTATAGAACGCCAAACAATAGCCAACTTTGGATGCTTTTTGTCTATCATTTAGAAAATTGATAATTTCAAACACGTTGCTTTGCTATAGGTAGTCTGCATTTTCACATTGGAAAGTTGGGAAAGCTCGTAATGTGTCCAAAAAATTACAATTCTCTATTTAGGCTTCCCCAAACCCAGTTTGGGAAAGACTATTGTTATTCTTCTTTTTCAAAATTTTTCTTCTCTATTTTTTTTTTCTTTTTATTTTTTTTATTTTTTTTTTTTCCTCCCTGAATTTTGTCTGTTGAACTGCTCGAAAACAAGCCGTACGATTTTGACCAAATTTGGCACACTTATGTAATGTCATAAAATCTAGTGAAATGCGATATCGTCATATCTGTGAAGACGCGTATTTTCAAAATATTCTGCCAAAACCTTCAAAATTTCACCATTTTTCGAATGTCTCAAAATTGTTTACAGTTATTTAGCTCAAATTTTCCACACATATAGAGCATAATATGATACACCACAATCACCACTCAGATCTTTCAACTTTAACCCCCACTGACCAAAAATGACATGAATATAGAATTTTTCTTCAAAATTGACCAACTTCAAGGGCAAATTTCTCTAATAACAAGGTTGTTGTAACAATTATTTTGGTTTTGATAGATGCAACAATGATTGCAGAAGAAAGTTACTGTTTACTTTTTAATCTCAGATTTAACCCTCAAGCACAATAACGGTGAGAATAAGAGTACCGTTTGAAAATGCCAAAATTAGACAAC
This sequence comes from Pictodentalium vernedei, assembly GCA_031216915.1. Classification (NCBI taxonomy): domain Eukaryota; kingdom Metazoa; phylum Mollusca; class Scaphopoda; order Dentaliida; family Dentaliidae; genus Pictodentalium; species Pictodentalium vernedei. The sequence continues at coordinate 618,506,676 of CM062297.1, forward strand.
TTTGGTTGCTTTTTCCATCTCTTTGGAAAAGGGTTAATTTCAAACACTTTTCGTGTGCATATTCACAATTGACTACCGAGCATATTTGCTGTTGTAAGTTTGGTTGTAAAGTTTAACCCTATCCCATTCTGGTTGAATAAAAGTAGGTACCGTCCAAAAAAACTCCAATTTTTTCAGAATTTGGTAAGTTTAGGTGGCGATTTACTCCATTTTTAATTGCTTGGGAGGGAGGGGGCGGTGGCTCAGTAGGTAGAGGTGCAGGCTGCAAGCCGAGAGGTCCTCGGTTCGAATCCCACCTGCAACTACCGCGTTGTGTCCTTGGGCAAGACACTTCACCCCATTGCCTATGTGGGGCACAGTGACGCTGTGCACTAAGGCATACTGCACGTCGATGGTGTACCTGTCTTCAACCAATGCTAACCCTGCTTGTGTGGAGTTGGTATGTTGGGGAGCTGACAGTTGCTGGCCGTTGCTCGGTGGTTCTCTCCGGGTACTCCTGCGTCCTCCACCCGTAAAACTATCGTGGTCATTATTAGCCATTGTGCAGAAATATGTGACCTTAAATACCAATAAATAAATGAATAATTGCTTGAACTCTGAATGTTTTCTATAGCTGCTTGCAGCAGTCCAAGTATGACATATTTTGTTCTATATGTTATTATTAAAAGTTTAACCCTTAGCAGATTTGAGACTTCCCTTAAGGGTACTGTCAGAATAATTGTTATTTTCGCCAACGTTTACATGCACTTTCTCAGCACTGGAGCCATATTGTCTCAAAACCTTTTCCATGAGAGGATTGGGCCTTCACCCAAGAACAAATTTGCTGTTATATATTTTATTCAAAGTTTTAACCTTCACCCAGTTTTCGGGCCTTGAATTTGAGTGCCCTAAAATTCTTCATAAAATTGGCTAATTTGGAGCTCACTTTTTTTCCATTTTCGAAAGGAATATCGAAAAATGATTTATATGTTCGTATTTACTATTGCCTACCGAGCATATTTGCTGTTGTAAGTCTAGTTGTAAAGTTTAACCCTATGCTCGTTCTGTTTGCATAAAGATAGGTGCAGTCCAAAAAAATTATCGTTTTTCAGAATTTGGTAAGTTTAAATGACGATTTACTCCATTCCTAATTGATTGAGCGCTGAACGTTTTCTATGGATGTATGCAGCAGTCATAGTATGACAACTTTTGTTTTATATTTCATTATTAAAAGTTTAACCGTTGGCAGATTCGAGACTGCCCATATGGGTACGGTCGGAATAATTGATATTTTCATAAAATCACTGAATATTGATAAGCGTGCAGTGGTAGTTTGGAATAGAATATCCGAAAATGCTTTCGAAATTCGGATTCACAGTTCAATTCCAAGAATAGTTTCTGTTATAAGGTTGCTGTAAAATTTAACTCCATCCGTGTCTCAAATGCATAAAAATTGGTGCCGTCGAAAAAAAACTCTCATTTTTTTCAGAATTCCGTAGGTTTAAGTGACAATTTACTCCATTCCTAATTCATTGAGCGCTGAATGTTTTCTATTCCTGCGTGCCGCAAGCATAGCATGACAACTTCTGTTTTATACGTTATTATCAATAGTTTAACCCTTGGTATATTTAGGAGTTCCCATGTGGATATAGTCGGAATAATTGTTATTTTCGTAAAATCAATCCCTGAATATATTGGTAACCGTGCAGTGGCCTTTCGGTGGTGCTACATGAAGCCGCAAATAGTTAAGGTTGAAAAGTTCGTCAAATAGACAGATATAATGCCTAAACTCAGCCGGTGACAGGTAAATAATGAATGGAAAAGTCGTTGAATTGAGAATAAAGTAGGGACGAATCGTGCCCTCGGTTTCCACCTGATCCACGGTATCTCCACGCGGGGCACTTGACAAAGATACTAAACTGTCGGGCAGGGACAGTAGAAAACATTCTGAGAATTTCAAGTTGCTGCCTTGCATGGTCGGGACATAATTGGAGTATATCCGTAACTGTTCAATTTGAATGTTAAATTAGCCAGATGACGGCTTTTTCTCCACCGGATAATCCCACCTGCGGCAACCGCGTTGTGGCCTTGGGCAAGACACTTCATCTCCACTGCCCGCGCGGGGGCACGGTGGCGTTGTGTACTGAGGCGTACTGCACGTCGATGGTGCACTTGTCTTCAACCAATGCTAACCCTGCATGTGTGGAGTTCGTATGTTGGGGAACTGCCAGTGCCATGATTAGCCAGTGTGCATAAATATGTGACCTTAACCACCAATAAAATTCTCCACGGGATCGAGTTGTTAGTTTCTGCCGGGACGGTCTAAAATAAGCAGTTGAACTCAAAACTTTCTGTCCCATATGAATGTGCGAATATTTAAAGCTGGACGGTTCATCAAATAGACAGAAATAATGCCAAACTAGACCGGTGATAGGTAAATAGTGAATGGAAACGGCATTGCATTGGGAATAGAGTAGGGACGAATCGTCCCCGCAGTTTCCACGCGACCCACGTTGTTCCCACGCGCTCACTCTACTTGACAAAGATACTGTTCTGTCGAGCTAATAGTGATAGTAGAACAACTTCTGAAGATTTCGTGCATCTGCCTTCACTGGTCTAGACGCCGTGTACTAAGGCATACTGCACGTCGATGGTGTGCATGTCTTCAACCAGTCTTACCCCGCCTGTGCTACAGTGCGGAGGCACTATGTTGGGGAGCTGGCAGCTGCTCGTCATTGCTCGGTGGTTCTCTCTGGGTAGTCCGGTTTGCGCCACCCATACAACTGTCACCGACATAATATGACCTTGGCTGTTAATGTGTCGTTAAACCCTAATAAATAAATAAATAAATAAATAAATAAATAAATAAATAAATAAATAAATAAATCCAGTACCAGTTTTGCTCGTATAAATATTAGTACCGTCAGACAAAATTCATTTTCTGATTAATTTCGTACTTTTCTGTACTCACCTTCCCTGAGTAAGATTGGTATATCTTTTCAATCTCAGATTAAACCCTCAAGCACAATGAGAGCGAGAATAAGAGTACCATTTGGAAATACCTAAATTATCCAACTTTGGTTACTCTCTACTATCATTTTGGAATGGGTTAATTTGAGACAATTTGCTTTCCTATATGCAGAGGTGTTTAATCAATAAATCCGGCTTTAGTTATGTTCTGGGACTTAATGAAACATGTGCTTTGGCCACTTAAAAATAGCACTGTCCGCAAAAAATGACTGAGTGAATACTCACTTGTCCAAAAACAAAAAGGAAAGAGCTTTTTGAGCTTTCCATAACTGCTTTCAAAAATCAATGGGGAACAAATTTTGTGTTATATGTTTTGGTGTTCCGTGTTATCCAACACCAGTTTGGCCGTACAAATATGAATACCGCCAGGAAAGAAAGCACATTTTGTCAGTGGTAGACTGTTTCACTTTTATGATAAAGGTCCCGAGTTTGATCCCTATCTGGGACGACCCACGTAATGTCCATGGGCAAGGCACTTTATCCCGTTTGCCAACATGGGGGCACGATGATGCCATGTACTAAGGCGTACTGCATGTCAGTGGTGCACATATCTTCAACCGCTGGTACCCTGCTTCAGCGGAACTTGAACATAATTAGAACGTTGAGCTGACAGTTGCTCGTCGATGCTCGGTGGTTCTCTCTGGGTCCTCCGACTTCCCCCACCCGTAAAACTTGCACGGTCACGATTAGCCATTGTGGATAAGTATGTGACCGTAAACACCAATAAATAAATACTGTCAGGGAAACCCTCTGTGAATTCCTTCTGTCAATAAATAGCAAAGTAGTAATGTAATGCAAGAAATATTAACAAGCTGTTCAACATCCCTTTAATCAAACTTATTTTGACTTGAACTGTACCCATCTCTGTGTATACTAGCTCTCTAGATGGTTTAAACCATATCAAATAAGCAACTAATTTGTGTGTGACAGTAGCTCATATTACATGTATTTCATTGTATCTGAAACAGATATGTTGGAAAAATTGTGAAATCATGGAGTAGGAAGCTTACCCTCGTTTGTTTACAAATCCCACACATTCACAAACAGACAGAATGATAGAGAATAAATTAATTATTGATATTTAAGGTCACTTTCAGCATCTACAGCTATATCATGACCATAATATAGGTATTTATTCAAGTCCAGGTATTCATTGCATAGGCGTACAAGGCTATTTTTCAGGGGGGGGGGGGGGGATGAACCCTTTTAGCCCGAAAAAGTTGAATCTCAGGAGGAAATGCCAAATGTGGGTATGGGAGGGAGGGGGGGGGGGGGTCTCCCTTGAGTACCTGGAGAGAACCACCGAGCAATGGCAAGCGACTCAGACTCCCCAACATACTAACTCCACAAAAGCAGGGTTAGCATTGGCTGAAGACAAGTGCACCCTCAAAGTACCCTTGAAAAAAAATAAATAAATAACTAGAGAATTGTAATTTGTTGGACAAATTACGGGCTTTCCCAACTTTTTAATGTGAAAAGGCAAACTGTATTGTACACAAAACTATCGATCAGTTTTGAAAACAGAAAATTTAGTGGAAATCAAAGTTTTTGTGATGCTACTAGTTTTTATTCAGTCAAAACAGATATTTGAGATACAGCAGGACACCAAAACATTTAACACAAAATTTGCTCTTCAATAATTACAGAATATTTCCATAGAAAGCAATACAAGCGATGTCCTTTGTGCTTTGGAAAAAATTAGTACATATGAATTATGGGCGTACGGGCCGGGGTTTCATGAAGGACTGTGCCCCAACCCACCCCTGAGTCAGGAAGGAGCCGATTTTTCGGCCAATATGCCAGAAAATTTCGGACAATTTAGTTGCCAGAAATGACCACAAAACATTTTGGTTTTCCAAACAAAATGTTGTTTTCCTATCTCATCACTTAGAAGTTGCAAGTAAACTGACCATTATACTGTACAAGTTGATTCAGTGGAACCCTATCCACGTTAATATTATTCATTTATATTCACACAAGTACACATAAAGAGTTCTATTACTGCATATTACGGGAGCACGGTGGCTCAGAAGGTAGAGATGATTGTTGCAATCCAAGAAGTCCTCGGTTCGAATCCTGCCTGTGGCAACCACATTGTGTCCTTGAGCAAGACACTTCATCGAAATTTAATTCCCCACGTGGGGGGGGGGGGGGGGGGGGGGGGGGTGGCATGATGGCGATGTGTACTAAGGGTACTTTGAGGGTGCACTTGTCTTCAACCAATGCTAACCCTGCGTTTGTGGAGTTAGTATGTTCGGGAGTCTGAGTCGCTTGCCATTGCTCGGTGGTTCTCTCCAGGTACTCAATGGGAGGGAGCCCCCCCCCCCCTCCTCCCATACCCACATTTGGCATTTCCTCCTGAGATTCAACTTTTTCGGGCTAAAAGGGTTCATCTCCCCCCCCCCCCCGAAAAATAGCCCTGTACGCCTGTGCAATGAATACCTGGACTTGAATAAATACCTATATTATTGTCATGATATAGCTGTAGATGCTGAAAGTGACCTTAAATATCAATAATTAATTTATTCTCTCTCATTCTGTCTGTTTGTGAATGTGTGTGATTTGTCAACAAACGAGGGCAAGCTTCCTACTCCATGATTTCACAATTTTTCCAACATATCTGTTTCAGATACAATGAAATACATGTAATATGAGTTACTGTCACACACAAATTAGTTGTTTATTTGATATGGTTTAAACCATCTAAAGAGCTAGTATACACAGTGATGGGTACAGTTCAAGTCAAAACGAGTTTATTAAAGGGATGTTGAACAGCTTGTTAATATTTCTTGCATTACATTACTACTTGCTATTTATTGACAGAAGGATTTCACAGAGGGTTTCCCTGACGGTATTTATTTATTGGTGTTTACGGTCACATACTTATCCACAATAGCTAATCGTGACCGTGACAGTTTTACGGGTGGGGGAAGTCGGAGGACCCAGAGAGAACCACCGAGCATCGATGAGCAACTGACAGCTCAACATTCTAATCATGTTCAAGCTCCGCTGAAGCAGGGTACCAGTTGTTGAAGACATGTGCATCATTGACATGCAGAACGCCTTAGTACATGGCATCATAGTGCCCCCATCATGACAACCGGGATAAAGCGCCTTGCCAAAGGACATTACGTGGGTCGTCCCAGACAGGGATCAAACTCGGGACCTCTATCATAGAAGTCAAACAGTCTATGATTGAGAAAATGTGGTTTCTTTCCTGGCGGTATTCATATTTGTACGGCCAAACTGGTGTTGGATAACACGGAACACCAAAACATATAACACAAAATTTATTCCCCATTGATTTTTGAAAGCAGTTATGGAAAGCTCAAAGAGCTCTTTCCTTTTTGTTTTTGGACAAGTGAGTATTCACTCAGTCATTTTTTGCAGACAGTGCTATTTTTAAGTGACCAACGCACGTTTCATTAAGTCCCAGAACATAGCTAAAGCCGGGTTTATTGATTAAACATCTCTGCATATAGCAAAGCAAAGTGTCTCAAATTAACCCATTCCAAAATGATAGTAGAGAGTAACCAAAGTTGGATAATTTAGGTATTTCCAAATGATACTCTTATTCTCGCTCTCATTGTGCTTGAGGGTTAAATCTGAGACTGAAAGATATACCAATCTTACTCAGGGAAGGTGAGTACAGAAAAGTACGAAATTAATCAGAAAATGAATTTTGTCTGACGGTAGTAATATTTGTACGAGCAAAACTGTTACTGGATTTATTTATTTATTTATTTATTTATTTATTTATTTATTTATTTATTTATTTATTTATTTATTTATTAGGGTTTAACGACACATTAACAGCCAAGGTCATATTATGTCGGTGACAGTTGCATGGGTGGCGCAAGCCGGGGTACCCAGAGAGAACCACCGTGCAATGATGAGCAGCTGCCAGCTCCCCAACATAGTGCCTCCGCACTGTAGCACAGGCAGGGTTAGATTAGTTGAAGACATGCGCACCATCGACGTGCAGTATGCCTTAGTACACGGCGTCCAGACCAGTGAAGGCAGATGCACTAAATCTTCAGAAGTTGTTCAACTCTCCCTGCTCGACAGAACAGTATCTTTGTCGAGTGGTGTGAGCGCGTGGGAACAACGTGGATCGCGTGGAAACTGCGGGGACGATTCATCCCTACTCTATTCCCAATGCAATGCCGTTTCCATTCACTATTTACCTATCATCGGTCGAGTTTGGCATTATTTCTGTCTATTTGATGAACTGTTCAGCTTTAAATATTCGCACATTCATATGGGACAGAAAGTTTTGAGTTAAACTGCTTATTTTAGACCGTCCCGGCAGAAACTGACAACTCGATCCGGTGGAGAAAAAGCCGTCATCTGGCTACTTTAACATTAAAATTGAAAAGTTACAATGTCGGATATACACCAATTATGTCCCGACCATGCAAGGCAGCAACTTGAAATCCTCAGAATGTTTTCTACTGTCCCTGCCCGACAGTTTAGTATCTTTGTCAAGTCCTGCGCATGGAAATACCATGGATCAGGTGGAAACCGAGGGCACGATTCGTCCCTACTTTATTCTCAATTCAACGACTTTTCCATTCATTATTTACCTGTCACCGGCTAAGTTAGGCATTATATCTGTCTATTTGAACTTTTCAACCTTAACTATTTGCGGCTTCATGTAGCACCACCGAAAGGCCACTGCACGGTTACCAATATATTCAGGGATTGATTTTACGAAAATAACAATTATTCCGACTATATCCACATGGGAACTCCTAAATATGCCAAGGGTTAAACTTTTGATAAAGTGATTGCGTTAATGCAAGAAATATTAACAAGCTGTTCAACATCCCTTTAATCAACTCATTTTGACTTGAACTGTACCCATCACTGTGTATACTAGCTCTCTAGATGGTTTAAACCATATCAAATAAACAACTAATTTGTGTGTGACAGTAACTCATATTACATGTATTTCAATGCATCTGAAACAGATATGTCGGAAAAATTGTGAAATCATGGAGTAGGAAGCTTACCCTCGTTTGTTGACAAATCCCACACATTCACAAACAGACAAAATGATAGAGAATAAATTAATTATTGATATTTAAGGTCACTTTCAGCATCTACAGCTATATCATGACCATAATATAGGTATTTATTCAAGTCCAGGTATTCATTGCATAGGCGTACAGGGCTATTTTAAAGTTGAATCTCAGGAGGAAATGTCAAATGTGTGTATGGGAGGGAAGGGGGGGGGGGGTCTCCCTCCCATTGAGTACCTGGAGAGAACCACCGAGCAATGGCAAGCGACTCAGACCCCCCAACATACTAACTCCCCACAAAAGCAGGGTTAGCATTGGTTGAAGACAAGTGCCCCCTCAAAGTACCCTTAGTGCACATCGCCATCATGCATCCCCACCCCCCCCCCCCCCCCACGTGGGAAATTAAAATAAGGATGAAGTGTCTTGCTCAAGGACACAATGTGGTTGCCACAGGCAGGATTCGAAACGAGGACTTCTTGGATTGCAACAATCATCTCTACCTTCTGAGCCACCGTGCTCCCGTAATATGCAGTAATAGAACTCTTTATGTGTACTTGTGTGATTATAAATGAATAATATTAACGTGGATAGGGTTCCACTGAATCAACTTGTACAGTATAATGGTCAGTTTACTTGCAACTTCTAAGTGATGAGATAGGAAAACAACATTTTGTTTGGAAAACCAAAATGTTTTGTGGTCATTTCTGGCAACTAAATAGTCCGAAATTTTCTGGCATATTGGCCGAAAAATCGGCTCCTTCCTGACTCAGGGGTGGGTTGGGGCACAGTCCTTCATGAAACCCCGGCCCGTATGCCCATAATTCATATGTACTAATTTTTTCCAAAGCACAAAGGACATCGCTTGTTTTGCTTTCTATGAAAATATTCTGTAATTATTGAAGAGCAAATTTTGTGTTAAATGTTTTGGTGTCCTGCTGTATCTCAAATATCTGTTTTGACTGAATAAAAAGTAGTAGCATCACAAAAACTTTGATTTCCACTAAATTTTCTGTTTTCAAAACTGATCGATAGTTTTGTGTACAATACAGTTTGCCTTTTCACATTAAAAAGTTGGGAAAGCCCGTAATTTGTCCAACAAATTACAATTCTCTAGTTTTTTTAGTCTGTGTGAAACACACAGACTATTGTTTTTGCACGGTTTCTTTTTCTTTTTTTTTTTTTCTTCTTTTTTTTTTCTTCTTCTTCTTCTTCTTCTTCTTCTTCTTCTTCTTCTTCTTCTTCTTCTTCTTCTTCTTCTTCTTCTCCTGTCTTCTGTCTTCTCATCACTTTTTTGTCCGTCAGATAACTCGAAAACGAATTGCCCTATCTCATTGATTTTTGGCATGCTGATAGACAGCCACAAGTAATCGGCCACCTATGTTTTTCAAATTCCAGGGGTATCAGGGGTGCCTGTAGGGGTGTTTTGAAAGTGGGTCACGCCCATATCTCAGGCGTGGTATGACCTACAGACCTGGGACGAACACCAAATGAGTCGACACTCGATGGAGGTTCAAAATTTGGGTCAAGGTCACGGAGGTCATCTAGGGGTCATTGAGTGCATTTTTTCAGAATTGCTGGAAATCACATTTTTTGGCCCCCTAAAGCAATCCTGACGGACACACATGCATTTTGACGTGAAAAAAGTGGGCGTGGCCAAAATTTTTGAAAGTGGGTCACGCCCATATCTCACGCATGGCATGACGTATGGACCTGGGACCAACACCAAATGAGTCAAAACTTGATGGAGATTCAAAATATGGGTCAAGGTCACAGAGGTCACCTAGGGGTCATTGAGTGCATTTTTCAGAAATGCTGGAAATCACATTTTTTGACCCCTAAAGTATTCCTGACATACACACATGCATTTTTACATTAAAAAAAGTGGTAGTGGCCAAAATTTTTGAAAGTGGGTCACTCCCATATCTCAGGCATGGTATGACCCACAGACCTGGGACCAACACCAAATGAGTCGACACTCGATGGAGGTTCAAAATATGGGTCAAGGTCACGGAGGTCAACTAGGGGTCATTGAGTGCATTTTTCAGAATTGCTGGAAATCACATTTTTTGACCCCTTAAACTATTTCTGACGTACACACATGCATTTTGATGTAACAAAAAGTGGGCGTGGCCAAAATTTTTGAAAGTGGGTCATGCCCATATCTCAGGCGTGGTATGACGTATGGACCTGGGACCAACACCAAATGAGTTGACACTTCATGGAGATTCAAAATATGGGTCAAGGTCACAGAGGTCACCTAGGGGTCATTGATTGCATTTTTCAGAATTGCTGGAAATCACATTTTTTTACCCTTAAAGTATTCCTGACATACACACATGGATTTTTACGTAAAAAAAAGTGGGCCTGACCAAATTTTTTGAAAGTGGGTCACTCCCATATCTCAGGCATGGTATGACCTACAGACCTGGGACCAACACCAAATGAGTTGATACTCGATGGAGGTTCAAAATATGGGTCAAGGTCACGGAGGTCAACTAGGGGTCATTGAGTGCATTTTTCAGAATTGCTGGAAATCACATTTTTGACCCCTAAACTATTTCTGACGTACACACATGCATTTTGACGTAAAAAAAGTGGGCGTGGCCAAAATCTTTGAAAGTGTGTCATGCCCATATCTCAGGCGTGGTATGACGTATGGACCTGGGACCAGCACCAAATGAGTCGAAACTAGATGGAGATTCAAAAATATGGGTCAAGGTCACAGAGGTCACCTAGGGGTCATTGAGTGCATTTTTCAGAAATGCTGGAAATCACATTTTTTGACCCCTAAAGTATTCCTGACGTACACACATGCATTTTTACATTAAAAAAAGTGGGCGTGGCCAAAATTTTTGAAATTTGAAAGTGGGTCACTCCCATATCTCAGGCATGGTATGACCTACAGACCTGGGACCAACACCAAATGAGTCGACACTCGATGGAGGTTCAAAATATGGGTCAAGGTCACGGAGGTCAACTAGAGGTCATTGAGTGCATTTTTCAGAATTGCTGGAAATCACATTTTTTTGACCCCCTATACTATGTTTGACATACACACATGCATTTTGACGTAACAAAAAGTGGGCGTCTCCAAAATTTTTGAAAGTGGGCCATGCCCATATCTCAGGCATGGTATGATGTATGGACCTGAGACCAACACCAAATGAGTTGACACTTTATGGAGATTCAAAATATGGGTCAAGGTCACAGAGGTCACCTAGGGGTCATTGAGTGCATTTTTCAGAATTGCTGGAAATCACATTTTTTGACCCTTAAAGTATTCCTGACATACACACATGCATTTTTACGTAAAAAAAGTGGGCGTGGCCAAAATTTTGAACATGGTCACCATATCTCAGGCATGGTATGACCTACAGACCTGCGACCAACACCAAATGAGTCGATACTCGATGGAGGTTCAAAATATGGGTCAAGGTCACGGAGGTCAAGTAGGGGTCATTGAGTGCATTTTTCAGAATTTCTGGAAATCACATTTTTTCAGTATGGCCCAGTAGGCCACAGGGTTTTCACAGCCTCCAATTTCCTGATAAAGTAAATTCTCCCCAAGCAATACGATGTTATGTTCACACTGGAGACTATGTAAACACCAGTGGAGTAAGCTGTCAAAATGAAATCTGACCTTGTCATCATTATGGGAAGTTAGTTCCTGAAACTAAGTTGAGAGAAACCCATTGCCTTGCAAGGAAATAAATTGTTAATTATTTAGTTCACTGCTTTTAACCCTCTCCAGACTTCTATGTGGATTGCACATATTTTAATTCAGGCAGAATAAAGTTAACCCTTTCCATAAAACTGCACTGAATAATTGTTGAAAGCCTATCTTATTCAGTTCAATGCTTTTAACCTTTCTCAAGACTTCAATGTGGATTGCACATATTTTATTTCAGGCAGAATAAAGTTAACCCTTTCCATAAAACTGCACTGAATAATTGTTGAAACCTATCACAAAACTGTCAGGGTGCCGGTAACAATGCAATACTGGCATGGTCGACTGTACTGTTAACTGTGTTAGTGCTATGACTGTTTAAAACTAATTTGTTAGAGGAGTTCTATAGTCTTTCACTGCGCTCATCTCGGCCTCACCGAGAGTGCAGAAACCTTTGGTGTGAAAGTGCCATTAAGAGAATGTCTCTGATTTGTGCCGTTCCATCCCTCCAGAGTGCAAAAGCAGGTACTGTCAGCTGAGAAACTTAATGTTTTTCGCTTTATTTTCTTAACATTTAATTCTATGTGGAATGGGACACCTTTTCAGTGTGCCTTCCAAAGTAATGGATTCTTAACCCTTTAGCAAACATAACAGCGAAAACCGGTCAACATTATTCACAGAAACGTCTATTCAGTTTTAATTACCTTTTCATTTTTGCTTGAAAAAACATAGCTTATGACCCTTTATTGGATTGAGCTCATTTTTTAAAGGATTATTTATTTATTGGCGTTTAATGTCACATATTTCTGCACAGTGGCTAATCATGACCATGACAGTTTTTTAGGTGGAGGAAGTCGGAGTACCTGGGAAGAACCACCGGGCAACAACGAGCAACTGTCAGATCCCCCACATACTAACTCCACACAAGCAGGGTTAGCATTGGTTGAAGACGGGTGCACAATCGATGTGCAGTATGCTTTAGAACACATCGGCACCATGCACGCATGTGGGCAATGGGGTGAAGTGGCTTGCCCAAGGACAGAGTGAGGACCTCACGCCTCGCACTCTGCCAACTGAGCCAATGCGCCCCCATTTAAAGGATTAAAATGGAGTATTTAAAGGGAATATTTTAACCCTCTGAGGATCTTAGGATGGGGGCATTATTCAGAAAGACTGGGAAATGCATTTTATTACACCTTAATGCATTTCTAAAGTTTATGAATGTATTTCATCACTCAAATTAGTGGGCAGAGACAAAAATATCCATTTCTGATTCGTGTATCAAACCCTTTGAATGCTGGTCACATATATGCCATTTCTGGTTTCTTATAAAAATGTTCTGATTCCTGTATGAATATTTTCTATCCCCTTCCTTTTGTCTTGACGATAACTCAAAAACAAATCATCTGTCCTGGGGGGCACTGTGGCTGAGTTGGTAGAGGTGCAGGCTGCAAGCCGAGAGGTCCTCGGTTCGAATCCCACCTGCGGCAACCACGTTGTGTCCTTGGGCAAGACAATTCACCCCCATTGCCCACGTGGGGGCACGGTGACACTGTGTATTAAGGCATACTGCACGTCGATGGTGCACCTGTCTTCAACCAATGCTAACCCTGCTTGTGTGGAATTAGTATGTTGGGGAACTGACAGTTGCTCGCCATTGCTTGGTGGTTCTCTCTGGGTACTACGGCTTCCTCCACCCGTAAAACTGTCGTGGTCCTGATTAGCCATTATGCAGAAATATGTGACCTTACACACCAATAAATAAATAAATAATCTGTCCCGGGGCTGTTTGGCATATTGGTAGCCTGTCACAAGTACTGGCCCAGCTATGTTATCAGGGAACCTTTGGGAGTGGTCCATTGGGCCACAGAGTTTTTTATACCCCCTAATTTCTTTGTAACAGAAAAGCATCATAAAGCATCATAAAGAAATAGCTGTTTATATTTATATAGACAAGAGAATAATGTAAACAATCAAATTAGAGAGAAGATGCTTTTGATGACAGCCTGACACATATTTACTCTTATCAGCTGTCAGATCAGAATTAAATTCCACCCCCAAACCAAGTTGAAAAAAAACCCTTTGAGTGGCAAGAAAATTTGTTTATTATACAGATCTATCTTACAACACTTGATTAATTGTAGTTGAATAAATAACCCTTCACCTTTCATTTCATTTTTTAATTTTTTTTTCATTCTCAATCATAACTCAAGATCAACAGGTTTCGGGCTGAGTGGTAAGCGGCTCTCTCGAAACACTTATCACAATTATGAATTAATGAAATGGAATATTTAAATGGTCTGTCTTTAACACTCTTCATACTTCACCGCCCTCTTCATACTTCACCGCGAAGATCAAACAACATCATTTAACTTATGACGGTAGAACCTTTTGCACGCTTCCTGCCATATTGCCACTCTTTACGCAAATGCCATGATTCAAGATTCCACCATCTATCTTATTTTATGTATGCCTTGTTTAGGGCACTAGATGCTCTTAAGGGTAGGCCTTTGAACGAGCTCTTGGGGATTTTAAGTTTTTTATGGCACTATCCCCAATATAGAGTCTATGCACCCTTTGTCGGCTCGATAATTCAAATACGGATCGTCCTATCTCTATTCGTTTTGGCATGCTGGTTACCAACAACCAGTTTGCACTCATCTTTGTTTTTTCAGCTAGTTTGAGGCCTTGTGTGTGATACAGTAGGCTGACTGCCTTAGAGGCTTCTAAATCATAATAAATATTTGCTATCATCGCCCAAAAATGACAGATCTGTAGTTGGTGGAGCCATTTCTTTAAAGTAGGTGTATACATGGGACTATACTGACTGATTTAAAAATTGCTGGAGGTTCAATATATGGTCCGCCTGAAAGAGGTCACCAAGGTCATCCAGTGCATATTATTCAGAAAGACTGGGGAATGCGTTTCATTACACCTTAATGCATTTCAAAAGTTCATGAACGTATTTCATCAATCAGCTTGGTGGGCAGAGCCAAAAATGTCCACTTCTGATTCGTGTATCGAACCCTTTGAATGCTGGTCACATATATGCCTTTTTTGGTTTCTTATAAAAAATGTTCTGATTGCTGTATGAATATCTGTAAATACTATTAACGAAAATCCACTTCTGATTTGTTTGAAAATAATTTACTCCTGAAAATAAGCCTCCATAAATTCTCTTTCTGTATAGTTTATTCCTGATACTTTTACCCTTTTCACACAGACATATGAATTTACTGGGTGCAGTAAATTCTGTTTCTCTAGTTTTAGTTTTTTTTTCCTCCTTCAATGTTGTCTGTTGCACTGCTCAAAAACAAGCTGTACGATTTTAACCAAATTTGGCATACTTATGTAATGCCATAAAATCTAGTGAAATGAGGTATCGCCATATCTGTGAAAATGCGTATTTTCAAAATATTCTGCCAAAACCTTCAAAATTTCACCATTTTCAACATAACTCAAAAACAAGCTGTACGATTTCAACCAGATTTGGTAAACGTATTTGTTGTCACAATATCTAGAAAAATGAGGTATTGTCATATTCATGAAAACGTTTTTTTTTTAAAACTTTTCCGCCAAAACCATCAAAATTTCACAATTTTTCAAAAGTCTCAGAATTGTTTACAGTTATCTAGCTCCAATTTTCCAAACATTTAGAGCATAATATGATACACCAAAATCACCACACAAATATTTCCAAATTAACCCCTTGGGGCCAAAAATGAAATGAATATAGCAGTTTTGTCTTCAAAATTGACCAACTTCAAGGCTAATTTCTCTATTTGCAAGGTTGTTGTAACAACTATTTTGGTATGGATAGATGCAAAAATGACTGCAGGTGAAAGTTACTGTTTACTTTATAATCTCAGATTTAACCCCAAGCACAATGAGGGCGAGAATAAGAGTGTTGTTTGAAAATGCCAAAATTAGCCAACATTGGTTGCTTTTTTCTATCATTTTGGAAACGGTTAATTTCAAACACTTTGCATGTCCGTTTTCACAACTGACTACCGAGCATATTTGCTTTTGTAAGTTTGGTTGTAAAGTTTAACCCTATGCCCATTCTGGTTACATAAAAGTAGGTACCATCCCAAAAAAACTCCCATGTTTTCAGAATTTGATAAGTTTAAGTGACAATTTACTCCATTTCTAATTTATTGAGCTCTGAATGTTTTCTATGGCTGCATGCAGCACTCAAAGTATGACATATTTTGTTTTATATGTTATTATTAAAAGTTTAACCCTTAAAAGATTTGAGACTGCCCATAAGGGTGCTGTCAGAATAATTATACCCCCGCTTCGAAGAAGTGGGGGCTATATAGGAATCGCCCTGTACGTCCGTACGTCCGTCCGTCCATGTTTACATTTGATACCTTATGTGGTCGAAGTCGTGTCCCGGGCGGGCTTATGTGGTATTTTCGACTTATGCGGTAAACCGCATTTTAGTTAGTGTCCTAAAATCTTTAATGTGGTAAAATATTTCTATTCACTGGATTTACCGCTTAAGTTCATAGGGGGGGGGGGGGGGGGGGGGGGGTAGGTACTTATGTGGTAGTTTTACCGCATAAGGTCGGGTTCGTCGAAACTTTCACCACTTAATCAAATACCGCTTAAAGCAATAACCACATAAGTCCCGAATGTGTGTTCGTCCGTACGTCCGTCCGTACGTCTTTCCGGACATGAAATTCTTGTGTGCGCAACTCCTCCTACATTTATCAATCAATTTGGACAAAACTTTTCAGACATCATCACTACTAAGTGAACATGCGCATATTCCAAGATTTTTGATCTGCGACAATTTTAACCAGGTTATCTCCCTTTGACTTAGATTTATTGTGTCTTTCCATCCGAACAAATTCTTGTGTGCGCAACTCCTCCTACATTAATGAACCGATTTTGATGAAACCTTTCAAACATCATCTCTACTAAGTGAACATGTGCATATTCCAAACTTTTTAATCTGCGACAATTTTAACCAGGTTATCTCTCTTGAACTTTGATTTAATATGGGTTTCTACATGAAATTCTTGTGTGCGCAACTCCTCCTACATTTATCAATCAATTTGGACAAAACTTTTCAGACATCATCACTACTAAGTGAACATGCGCATATTCCAAGATTTTTGATCTGCGACAATTTTAACCAGGTTATCTCCCTTTGACTTAGATTTATATTGTCTTTCCGTTCGAACAAATTCTTGTGTGCGCAACTCCTCCTACATTAATGAACCGATTTTGATGAAACCTTTCAAACATCATCTCTACTAAGTGAACATGTGAATATTCCAAACTTTTTGATCTGCGACAATTTTAACCAGGTTATCTCTCTTGAACTTTGATTTAATATGGGTTTCTGCATGAAATTCTTGTGTGCGCAACTCCTCTTACATTTATCAATCAATTTGGACAAAACTTTTCAGACATCATCACTACTAAGTGAACATGCGCATATTCCAAGATTTTTGATCTGCGACAATTTTAACCAGGTTATCTCCCTTTGACTTAGATTTATTATGTCTTTCCGTTCGAACAAATTCTTGTGTGCGCAACTCCTCCTACATTAATGAACCGATTTTGATGAAACCTTTCAAACATCATCTCTACTAAGTGAACATGTGAATATTCCAAACTTTTTGATCTGCGACAATTTTAACCAGGTTATCTCTCTTGAACTTTGATTTAATATGGGTTTCTGCGTGAAATTCTTGTGTGCGCAACTCCTCCTACATTTATCAATCAATTTGGACGAAAGTTTACAGACATCATCACTACTAAGTGAACATGCGCATATTCCAAAATTTTTGAGCTGTGGCAATTTTAACTAGGTTATCTCCCTTTAACTTAGATTTATTATGGGTTTCTACATGAAATTCTTGTGCGTGCAACTCCTCCTACATTTATCAATCAATTTGGACAAAACTTTTCAGACTCAGACATCATCACTACTAAGTGAACATGCGCATATTCCAAGATTTTTGATCTGCGACAATTTTAACCAGGTTATCTCCCTTTGACTTAGATTTATTATGTCTTTCCATTCGAACAAATTCTTGTGTGCGCAACTCCTCCTACATTAATGAACCGATTTTGATGAAACCTTTCAAACATCATCTCTACTAAGTGAACATGTGAATATTCCAAACTTTTTAATCTGCGACAATTTTAACCAGGTTATCTCTCTTGAACTTTGATTTAATATGGGTTTCTGCATGAAATTCTTGTGTGCGCAACTCCTCCTACATTTATCAATCAATTTGGACGAAAGTTTACAGACATCATCACTACTAAGTGAACATGCGCATATTCCAAAATTTTTGAGCTGTGGCAATTTTAACTAGGTTATCTCCCTTTAACTTAGATTTATTATGGGTTTCTACATGAAATTCTTGTGCGTGCAACTCCTCCTACATTTATCAATCAATTTGGACAAAACTTTTCAGACATCATCACTACTAAGTGAACATGCGCATATTCCAAGATTTTTGATCTGCGACAATTTTAACCAGGTTATCTCCCTTTGCCCTTTGACTTAGATTTATTGTGTCTTTCCATCCGAACAAATTCTTGTGTGCGCAACTCCTCCTACATTAATGAACCGATTTTGATGAAACCTTTCAAACATCATCTCTACTAAGTGAACATGTGCATATTCCAAACTTTTTAATCTGCGACAATTTTAACCAGGTTATCTCTCTTGAACTTTGATTTAATATGGGTTTCTACATGAAATTCTTGTGTGCGCAACTCCTCCTACATTTATCAATCAATTTGGACAAAACTTTTCAGACATCATCACTACTAAGTGAACATGCGCATATTCCAAGATTTTTGATCTGCGACAATTTTAACCAGGTTATCTCCCTTTGACTTAGATTTATTATGTCTTTCTGTTCGAACAAATTCTTGCGTGCGCAACTCCTCCTACATTAATGAACCGATTTTGATGAAACCTTTCAAACATCATCTCTACTAAGTGAACATGTGAATATTCCAAACTTTTTGATCTGCGACAATTTTAACCAGGTTATCTCTCTTGAACTTTGATTTAATATGGGTTTCTGCATGAAATTCTTGTGTGCGCAACTCCTCCTACATTTATCAATCAATTTGGACGAAAGTTTACAGACATCATCACTACTAAGTGAACATGCGCATATTCCAAAATTTTTGAGCTGTGGCAATTTTAACTAGGTTATCTCCCTTTAACTTAGATTTATTATGGGTTTCTACATGAAATTCTTGTGCGTGCAACTCCTCCTACATTTATCAATCAATTTGGACAAAACTTTTCAGACATCATCACTACTAAGTGAACATGCGCATATTCCAAGATTTTTGATCTGCGACAATTTTAACCAGGTTATCTCCCTTTGACTTAGATTTATTATGTCTTTCCATTCGAACAAATTCTTGTGTGCGCAACTCCTCCTACATTAATGAACCGATTTTGATGAAACCTTTCAAACATCATCTCTACTAAGTGAACATGTGCATATTCCAAACTTTTTGATCTGCGACAATTTTAACCAGGTTATCTCTCTTGTCCTTTGATTTAATATGGGTTTCTGCATGAAATTCTTGTGTGCGCAACTCCTCCTACATTTATCAATCAATTTGGACGAAAGTTTACAGACATCATCACTACTAAGTGAACATGCGCATATTCCAAAATTTTTGAGCTGTGGCAATTTTAACTAGGTTATCTCCCTTTAACTTAGATTTATTATGGGTTTCTACATGAAATTCTTGTGCGTGCAACTCCTCCTACATTTATCAATCAATTTGGACAAAACTTTTCAGACATCATCACTACTAAGTGAACATGCGCATATTCCAAGATTTTTGATCTGCGACAATTTTAACCAGGTTATCTCCCTTTGACTTAGATTTATTATGTCTTTCCGTTCGAACAAATTCTTGTGTGCGCAACTCCTCCTACATTAATGAACCGATTTTGAATACATGTTGCACATTGTAAATGTGTTTTTCCAAATGTAAACCATATATCTGTGGGCTCTTTAAGTATTCAGTGCTGTTCTGTGGAAGGCCACATGCAAATACAAATTTCAACAACAAAAAATGATCTTTATGTATACATTTCCTTATGGCCTTCGCCTACATGATCAGAAGTGCATTCCTCTAAAAACCCAAAGCGGGGGTATTAATCACCTTCAGTGATAGTTCTAGTTGTTATTTTTGCCAACGTTTACATGCGATTTCTAAGCACTGAAGTCATATTTTCTCAAAAAGATAGGCATTCATCCAAGAACAATTTTGCTGTTATATGTTTAATTCAAAGGTTTAACCCTCACCCACTTGTCAGGCCTTGAATTGGAGTACCCTCAACTTGCACATGTTCATTCAAATACCAATATTCAAGATTCCTCCATGTCTCTTATCAGCCAATCAGTCTGTGATTGATGTCCACACATTTAGAGCAGAATATGATGCACTAAAATCACCACACAAATATTTCAAAATTAACCCCTATTGGCCAAATATGATATGAATATAGCATTTTATCTTCCAGATTGACTAACTTCAGGGGCAAATTTCTCTAATTGCAAAGTTGCTGTAACAATTATTTTGGTATGCGTACATGCAACAGTGATTGTAGAAGACAGTTACTGTTTACTTTCTAATCTCATCTTTAACCCTCAAGTGCAATGAGGGCGAGGATAAGAGTACCATTTGAAAATGCCAAATTAGCCAACTTCGGTTGCTTTTTTCTATCATTTCGGAAAGGGTTAATTTCAAACACTTTGTTTTGCTATAGGCAGAGATGCTTAATGAATAAATATGCTGTTGTAAGTTATGATCTCGGGCTTAACCCAACATATGCTTTGGCCACTTAGAGAATACTACTGTCCCCCAAAAATTGATTTTCAGTGTATGATTCCAATTTCAGAACTCATTTGTCCAGAAACAAGAAAGAAATAGCTCATTGTGCTTTCCATAACTGCATCAAAAATCAATGGTGAACAAATTTTGTGTTATATGTTTTTGTGTCCTGCTTTATCCAATACCAGTTTTTGCTGTACAAACATGAGTATAGTCAGACAAAATGTATTTTCTAATTAATTTCGTACTTTTCTTACCCAGTTTCCCTGGGTGGGATTGGAATAGTCCATTTTCCTTTGCATATGTGTATTGTGTGTTATAGGGAAACAAATTTTCTGTTATAAGTTTTGGTGTCACACATAATCCAACACATGTTTTGACAGCATTATCCAGAAAAAAACTTTCATTTTCCTTAATTTTACTGCATTCAACATGTATACTCATTTTTCCTGTCATTAAATCCAAACCTACACAACTTTATTTCTGCTGAAATGACTATTAAAGTATTTGCCAAAAAATGTTTTGTACATGTAGAGAAACGTTACTGTTCTTGTTTTAGTCTCACATTTAACCCTCCAGGACACTGATTGCTATAAAAAGCATATCATTTGAAAATGACAAAATTGGCCAACTTCGGGTGCTTTCTTTTCTATCATTTTGAAAAGGGTTAATTTCAAACACATTGTTTTGCTATATGCTGTCTGCCTTTTCACATTAAAAAGTTGGGAAAGCCCGTAATTTGTCCAACAGATTACAATTCTCTAGTGTTCTATTATTCTCAGTTGTCCATAAATAGGCATATATATGCATGGAAGCAAAGTGTTTCAAGTTTATCCTTTCCAAACTGATAGGAAAAAGCTACGAAAATAGGTATATTTGAAAAGTACTCTTATTCTAGGTTCCAATCCAGTATTCTTAAGTGTTATTTATTAGTGTCTCACGTCCTTGTCAGCACCTAAGCTATATCATCTCACAACAAAGTATAAAGTCAAATTTTGCCAATCGTTTATGCTTATTTTGCTTACCTACCGAGGGATTGCACCCCAGTGGCGTTAGTTACCAGGTCTTATTTTACAAGTGGAGGAAAACAAATCTACTTAAGTCGACATGGAGACCTTCAATTATCAAGCACCCATGGGGGTTCTTAAGGCTAAAATCAGACACCAAAACATATAATACCAAATTTGTTCCCCATTGATTTTTGAATGTGGTTATGGAGACCACAAAGAGCCCTTTCCTTTTTGTTTTCGGACAAGTGAGTACAGAAATTCACAAAATTCACTAAAAATTATTTTTTTTGCAAACAGTGCTATTTTTAAGTGGCCACAGCACATGTTGGGTCAAGCCCCAGAGCATAACTTAAAACAGCGGATCTGTTGATTAAGCATCTCTGCATCTAGCAAAGCAATGTGTTTCAAATTAACCCCTTCCAAAATGATAGTAAAGTGTAACCGAAGTTGGCTAATTTTCGTATTTCAAAATGGTACTCTTTTTCTCGACCTCTTTGTGATTGATTGTTAAATCTGAGATTACAAAAGTATAACAATCCCACCCAGGGAAACTGAATACAGAAAAGAACGAAATTATTCAGAAAATGAATTTTGTCTAACGGTACTCATATTTTTACCAAAACTGGTACTGGATAAAGCGGGACACCAAAACGTTTTACACAAAATTTGTTCCCCAATGATTTTAATGCAGTTCTGGAAACCACAATAAGCTCTTTCATTTTTGTTTTTTGGACAAATGAGCAGAGAAGTTTGCAAAATTCACTTAAAATCAACTTTTTTCGGATGGTACTATTCTTTAAGTGGCGAAAGCACATGTTGGGTTAAGCCCCAGAGCATAACTTACAAAAGCGGGCGTGGTTTTGTGCATCTCTGCATATAGCAACGCAAAGTGTGTGAAATTAATCCTTTCCAAAATGACAGAAAAGAGCAGCCAAAGTTGACTAATTTTGGTATTTTCAAATGGTATTCTTATTCTCACCCTCATTGTGCTTGAGGGTTAAATCTGAGGTTAAAAAGTAAACAGTAACTTTCTTCTGCAATCATTGTTACATCTATCCATACCAAAAAGAAAATATTGTTACAACAACCTTGCTATTAGAGAAATTTGCCCTTGAAGTTGGTCAAATTTGAAGACAAAATTTCTGCATTCATATCATTTTTGGCCAATAGGGGTTTATTTTGAAATATTTGTGTGGTGATTTTGGTGTATCATATTATGTTCTAAATGTTTGAAAAATTTGAGCTAGATAACTGTAAATAATTCTCAGACTTTTGAAAAATGGTGAAATTTTGATGGTTTTGACTAAAAGTTTTGAAAATAAGCATTTTCACGAATATGACGATTCCTCATTTCACTAGATCTTGTGACAATACATAAGTTTACGAAATTTGGTTGAAATCGTAAAGCTTGTTTTTGAGCTATGTTGAAAATGGTGAAATTTTGAAGGTTTTGGCAGAATATTTTGAACATAAGCATCTTCACAGACATGATGATACCCCATTTCACTAGATTTTATGGCATTACATAAGTATGCCAAATTTGGTTGAAATCGTACAGCTTGTTTTTGAGCAGTGCCACAGACAAATTTGATGGCGGAAAATAAAATAAAAATAACTAGAGGATTGTAATTTGTTGGACAAATTACGAGTTTTCCCTACTTTTTAATGGGAAAAGGCGGACTGTGTTGTACACGAAACTATCAATCATTTTGATTATCTTTACACCTGATTTTTTTGCACTGGCATGAGAAATCGTCAGGTTAACATGAAACTAACCCTTTCCAAAGTGATAGAAAGTAGCAACCAAACTAGGCCACTTTTGTCATATTCCAATGATACTCTTTTTACAGCAATCAGTGTCCTGAAGCGTTAAATATGAGGCTGAAAGGTGAACAGCAACATTCATCTACATCTGCAAACCATTTTCCGGCAAACAGTTAGTAAATTTAATAGCCATTTCAGAGGAGATCAAGTTGTTTGGGTTTGGATTTAATGACAGGAAAAAATGAGTATAGAATGCATCTAAATTCATGAAAATTAAAGTTTTTTTCTGGATAATACTATCAATTCAAAACATGTTGGATTATGTGTGACACCAAAACTTATCACAGAAAATTTGTTTCCCTATAACACATAATACAGTTATACAAAGGAAAATAGACTATATCAATCCTACCCAGGGAAACTGAGTACAGAAAAGAATGAAATTAATCGGGAAATGAATTTTGTCTGACGGTTCTCATTTTGTACGGCCAAACCTGGGATTGGATAAAGTGGGACACCAAAATATACAACACAAAATTTGGTCCCCATTGATTTTTGAATGAGTTACAGAAAGCACAAAGAGCTCAGGCAGGCAGGCAGGCAAGCAGACTGCATTTCCTACAACTCTTCCGACAATACTCTCACATTGGCGTGAATGGTGTATGGTTAATGTCGAAGTCAAGGCGGGCACGAATGCTAGGAGGCAGGCCTGTATAACAACTCGACCGACTGAACTCTTTCACACTGGCATGACTTGTGTATGGTTAAAGTCGAAGTCAGGGTGGGCTTGCTGTCAGGCAGGCAGGCAGGCAGACTGCATTTCATATTATTCCATCCATAATTGCTGGAAATCCATATCTACTTCTCTGAAACCATGCATGCAGGATTAAGTTAGAAATCAACAGTATCATGGCAATACTGTTTAGGAAATAGTGCCAGCACACATTTATGAATTCTGTTGCAATAAAAATCAGTAAAAGAAGGTTAAAGAATATTTTGAAAATTAGTTTTTCAGACAGTACTCTCTTTCAGATAGCCACTGGAGAATACTGGTCACATGTATTTTTTTTTTTTTTTTTTTTTAGGCACCAACAAAATCAGCTTGCACATTGAGTTGATAGGTATGTAAGGTTATACTAAGTGCCTAACCATTACAAAACTGTGTCTAACAATTCTTCCGACTGCACTATTTCACACTGGCATGAATGTTGTATGGTTAACATCGAAGTCAGGGTTGGTGAGTGGGTGGCGGGTGAGCTTGCAAGTGGGTGGGCAGGAAGGTTGGCAGGAAGGGATGGGCAAGTGGCCAGGCAGGCAGGCATAGAGACAGTCTGCACTTCTAACAACTCTTCTGACAATACTCTCGTTGGCGTGATTGGTGTATGGTTATGTCGAAGTCAGGGCGGGCAGGTGGGTGGCCAGTCAGGCAGGCCTGTCTAATAACTCTTCCAACTGTACTCTTTCACAATGGCTTGACTGGTGTATGGTTAAAGTCGAAGTCAGGGCGTGCTTGTCCTTAATTTCTGGAATTCCACACATACTTCTCTGAAACCACGCATGCAGAGTTAAGTTAGAAATCAACAGTATCATAGCAATACTGTTTAGGAAATAGTGCCAGCACACATTTATCAATTCTGTTTCAATAAAAATCAGTAAAAGAAGGGAAAAGAATATTTTGAAAATTACAGTTTTTCAGACAGTACTCTCAAATAGATTTATTTACGTAAAGGGTTAAAGTTTGAAACTTTGAATAATACATATATAACAGCAAAATTGTTCTTGGATGAATGCCCTATCTTCTCATGGGAAACGTTTTGAGAAAATATGGGTCCAGTTCTGAGAAATCACATGTAAAAGTTGACAAAAATAACAATTATTTTGATAGTGCCCTTATGGGAAGTCTCAAATCTGCCAAGGGTTAAACTTTTAATAAATAGCATATAAAACAAAAGTTGTCATATTTTGACTGCTGCATGCAGTCACAGAAAATTTCAGCATTTAATAAATTAGAAATGGAGTTAACTGCCATTTGAAATTAGCAAATTCTGATGAAATGAAGTTTTTTCAGTGGTACCTACGTTTATGCAGCCAGAACTTTAAAACCAACCTTACAACAGCAGATATGCTTGGTAGTCCATTGTGAATACGGACATGCAAAGTGTTTGAAATTAACCCTTACCGAATGATAGAATTAAGCAACAAAAGTTGGCTAATTTTAGCATTTTCAAACGTTGTCAAACAGCACTCTTATTCTCGCCCTCATTGTGCCTGGGGGTTAAATCTGAGATTAGAAAGTAAACAGTAAGTTTCATCTTCAATCATTGTTGCATCTATTCATAACAAAATAATTATTACAACAAACTTGCAAGTAGAGAAATTTGCCCTTGAAGTTGGTCAATTTTGAAGACAAAACTGCTATATTCATTTCATTTTTTGCCAATGGGGGTTAATTTTAAAATATTTCTGTGGTGATTGTGGTGTATTATATTATTCTCTAAATGTTTGGAAAACTTGGGCCAAATGACTGTAAACAATATTGAGACCTTTGAAAAATGGTGAAATTTTGATGGTTTTGGCAGAAATTTTTTTGAAAATAAATGTTTTTACAAATCTAACGATACCTAATTTCAATAGATTTTCTGACGGTACATGTGTTTGCCAAATTTGGTTAAAATCGTACTGCTTGTTTTTGAGCTATGTTGAAAAATAGTGAAAGTTTGGTGGTTTGGACAGAAAATGTTGAAAATAAGGATTTTCACAGACATGACATTACCTCATTTCACTAGGTTTCATGACATTATATAAGTGTGCCAAACTTGGTTGAAATCGTACAGCTACTTTTTGAGCTGTATATCAGACAAAATTGAGGGAGGAAAAAAAAAAATAAAAACTAGAGAATTGTAATTTGTTGGACAAATTACGGGCTTTTGCAACTTTTTAATGTGAAAAGGCAGACTTCATATAGCGAAGCAGTGTTTGAAATTAACCCTTTCCAAAATGATAAAAAAAGCATCCAAAGTTGGCTAATTTGGGCATTTTCAACTGGTACTCTTATTCTCACCCTCATTGTGATTGAGGCTTAAGTCTGAGATTAAAAAGTAAACAGTAACTTTCTTCTGCAATCATTTTTTCATTTATCCATACCAAAATAATTGCTACAACAACCTTGCAGTTAGAGCAAATGAGTACAGAAATTTGGAGAATTCACTAAAAATCAATTTTTTTCGGAGAGAACTATTCTTCTTATGCCCAAAACATATGTTGGGTTAAGCCCAAGTGCATAGCTTACAACAGTGAATTTGTTCATTAAGCATCTCTACACATTTTTTACCTTATGAAAAATTCAAAGACATCTATAAAATAGAGAGACTTTATTACTTTTTCTGGAATTAAGAAAGCGGTCACCACCCACATTCGGCCTATCTATAACACAAGTATATTTCATGGTTTATCCCGCCCAATCAGACCCTTTCACCTTGACTACCTTTTTTCAAACAGGGGCTGTAAAAGCACATATTTGATTCACAAGAGATGGAGGGACGAAAATAAATTTAAAGGAAAATGGGAGAAGGATTGTGGCATAAATTTTGAAAATAACTGGTGACAATCCATCCTAATATGTCCCTTCAAATGTTGTATTGATGGTAAATATCAGTGGGTTCAATATCGTATAAACTCTCGAATTCTTGGAACAAAGTCCCTCTTACATAAGTGTGGTATTACGTCGGATAACCTATGCACATTTTGTAAGACGAAATCGGAAACAATTATTCATCTATTTTGGGAATGCTCGGTTGTGGGAACAATTAAGAGTATGGGTTATTGAAAAGACCGGTGAAAACCTACAAATAACTGAAGACTCCATATTATTTGCAACTCCAGTTGCAGATCATGAAGTACTGCATCAGTTCCTTTTTATATTCGTTAAATTTTGCATTTATAAAACAAAATTCACTAATCATTACCCAACGTTATCACAGATAAAACATGAACTTCGGTGATATTATTACATTGAAAGAGTGGCATATTACCGAATGTGTAGGTATGATCGCTTTCAGAAGCGCTGGGCTAGATGGGAGGGTCTAACTTCTGAACCTGAGACATTTTCTTAATTACTTACCCAAGTCCAATACATAAACGCTATTACAGCAGCCATAGAATGTTTACACTTCGGGTCATTTGGGATCAAATCTGTGAAGCCTGTCAATTGTCGAGTCCACGTGGCAGTTTACGCAGTATTACCTATGTGATGATGTGACTGTTATTGCACGCCTGAATGAACAGCACAGCAGGCAGTTCTCTCTCTCTCTCTCTCTCTCTCTCTCTCTCTCTCTCTCTCTCATTATAATAGAAAAGCAGACAATCACTTCTCTTATGATTATTAATGCAAGCCTGAATGAACAGCACAGCAGGCAGTTCTCTCTCTCTCTCTCTCTCTCTCTCTCTCTCTCTCTCTCTCTCTCTCTCTCTCTCTCTCTAATAGAAAAGCAGACAATCACTTCTCTTATGATTCAAGCATAAAACAGCATCTGATATAAACCTCTGTATCATAAGAAAAACTTGATAACTGAACAATATGTATGAGTGTTTTTACTATATAATATGTACCGAATGATGTACCAATGTCTGTAAACAAAAATCTATATAGAAAAAAAAAATCTCTACACATAGCAAAGCAAAGTGTTCAAAATTAACCTTTCCAAAATGATAGAAAAAAGCAACCAAGTTGTTTAATTTTGGCATTTTCAAACAGTACTCTTATTCTCACCCTCATTGTGCTTGGGGGTTAAATCTGAGGTTAAAAAGTAAACAGTAACTTTCTTCTGCAATGATTGTTGCATCTATCCTCACCAAAATAATGTTACAACAGCCTTGGAATTAGACAGATTTACCCTTGAAGTTAGTCAATTTTGAAGAAAAAATGCTATATTTATTTCATTTTCGGCAAATAGGGGGTTAATTTTGAAATATTTGTGTGGTGATTTTAGTGTGTCATTTTATGCTCTAAATGTGAGGACATCAAAAACAGACTGAGCGTCTAATAAAAAACATGGAGGAATCTTGAATCTTGGTATTTGAATGAACATGTACAGTTTGAGGGTAACTCCCAATTCAAGGCCCGACAACTGGGTGAGGGTTAAACACTTTGAATACAAGGTATTACAGCAAAATTGTTCTTGGATGAAATGTCTTCTCATGGGAAACGTGTTTTTAGAAAAATATGGCTCCAGTGCTGAGAAAATCGCATGTAAAAAGTTTGTGAAAATAACAATTATTCTGACAGTACTCTTATGGGAAGTCTCAAATCTGCCAAGGGTTAAACGTTTAATAAAAAGATATAACAAACAAAGTTGTCATACTTTGATTGCTGCATGCAGCCATATAAAACATTCAGCGCCCAATCAATTAGAAATGGAGTAAATTGTCACTTAAACTTAATCAAATTCTGAAAAAAGAGGCGTTTTTTGTGAACGGTACCTACCAGAATGGGTAGGAGGGTTAAACTTTACAATCAAACTTACAACAGCAAATATGCTCGGTAGTCCACTTGTGAATATGGACATACAACGTGTTCAAATTAAACCCCATTCCAAAAATGATGGGGAAAAAAAGCAACCAAAGTTGTCTAATTTTGGCCATTTTCAATTGGTACTCTTATTCTCACCTTCAGTTTGCTTGAGGGTTAAATCTGAGGTTAAAAAAGTAAACAGTAACTTTCTTATGCAATCATTCTAGCATCTATCCATACCCAAAAAAAAATTGTTTCAACAACCTGACAATTAAAGAAATTTGCCCTTTGAAGTTGGTCAATTTTTCAAGAAAAAAATGCTATATGCATGTCTTTTTTGGTCTAGGGGTTAATTTTTGAAATATTTGTGTGGTGATTTTTGGTGGTATCGTAATTATGCTCTAAATGTTTGGAAAATTTGAGCTAGAAGAAAATGAAAAACAATTTTGAGACTATTGAAAAAATGGTGTGAAATTTTGATGGTTTTGGCAGAAAATTTTGAAAATAGGCGTTTTCACGAATATGACGATAACCTCATTTCACTAGATATTGTGACAATAAATAAGTTGGCCAAATTTGGTTGAAAATCGCACAGCTTGTTTTTTGAGCAAGGTTGAAAAAAAGGGTGAAATTTTTGAAGGTTTTGGCAGAATATTTTTGAAAAATATGCATTTTCACAGATATGTCGATACCTTACTAACTAGATTTCATGACATTACATAAGTATTCCAAATTTGGTAGACATTGTACAGCTTGTTTTTGAGCAGTGCAAACAGAGAAAATTGAGGGAGGAAAAAAAAATTTTAAAAATAGAGAAGAAAAATTTTTGAAAAAGAAGAATAACAAGAGTCTTTCCCAAACTGGGTTTGGGAAAGTCTAACTAGAGAATTGTAATTTGTTGGACAAATGGACAATGTGTTTGAAATTAACTCCTTTCCAAAACGATAGAAAAAACACCCAAAGTTGGCCATTTCTATCATTTTCAAATGATTCTCCTTTTGTATCCATCAGTGTCCTGGAGTGTTAATTGTCAGACTAAAACATGAACAGCAATGTTGCTCTATATGTGCAAAACATTTTTCGGGCAAACAGTTAGTTACTTTAATAGTCATTTCAGCCAAAATAAAGTTGTGTGGGTTTGGATTTAATGATTTAACCTCTTCCAAAATGATGGTATTTTCAAATGGTACTCTTATTCTCGTCCTCATGAAAATGAATTTTGTCGGAGAGTACTCATATTTGTACATCCAAAACTGGTACTGGATAAAGTGGGACACAAAAAACATATAACACACACAATTTGTTCCCCAATGATGTTTTGAAATGCAGTTACGGAAAGCACAATGAGCTCTTTCATTTTTGCTTTTGGACAACTGAGTGCAGAAATTTGAAAAATTCACTAAAAATTTAATTGATTTGATTTGTACGACCACAACAAAGTATAGGCCTAAAAGTCAGGATTAACCAATCATGTATACTGTTGTCCCACTTCAGAGGAATTCCACCAGGCATGGTGTCATATTGCCCCCAACCCTTCATGTTGCTTCATTATCTTCATGTACGTCGCAGGGTCTTCGGGTAGATGAATAATTCTCAGTTATTTATCTATGCCATGAGCTCTTAAGGTGAAAGCCTGAAATTGAAATGCAACTTCACAGGCCCGAAGTCAGCAGTATTTAAAATTTCGACATGGGTGTGGGCAGTGGGGGGGGGGGGGGGGGGTGAATGACTTTTTGTATACCTAATGCTAATTCAAACCTTGGACCCAAAGTCTGTCATATATTAGGCCATACCCAAAGTGCACAGCTCAGATCAGAAGTGGGGCGGGTATTGGAGGGGGTCTTCCCCTTCCCGATTTTTTAAAAATAAGAGGCTCTGAGAACAATTCTACAGCCTCATAATGCCTCATTTGAGGGCTTGTCATGGTTCTGCGTTTAGTCAATGAATTAACAAATGGTGTGTGACATTTCTAAATCTCGGCACTTTTCGGTCTCTGCTCTGGTCCTGGTGTTGGGAAATCTCTCTGTCGACTTGAATAATGAGTTTCTTTGACAATCATGATATGCTAACAGTTATGTAGGAGGTCATCAGAAATTTGTTAGTTTCTGTCGGCTGCTGGCTCTAAGTCTATGACACTGGTCAGAAAATTTTTTTTCTGACAGAATGTGGAAATTTCTGACAGAGATGTTCATGGGGGTGGGGGGGTGGGCACGGTTTCGCCGCTGCCGCACACCCACCAGCCTTGGGTCTGCAAACTTCCACAGCTATTAGAAGCCAAATAAATTTGGAGGGTCAGGGTTTTCCCAGTCACCAATCTGGCTACAGCAACTAATTCCAGGCGTTTCGTGTGCTGTTACTACTTTTGGCTTTCCATGACACCCCAAAATTTCAATGATTTTTCACTCAAAACATAAAATGACACTGAATGCCTACCCTATATAATCGAAAAAGGCATATTTTTCTGAATATATTACAAATTTACAACAAATCATTAAGCTTTTCCCACTGGAAAAGACTATTCTTTTGCTACGGATTATTATTTTATTTTTTTTTGTAGGCTTTTCCCTCTGGAAAAAAACTATTGTTTTTTCTACGGATTATTTTTTTTTTTTTTTTAGGCTTTTCCCTCTGGAAAACACTTGTTTTTCTACGGATTACTATTATTTTTTTTTAGGCTTTTCCATCTGGAAAAGACTATTGTTTTTCTACTGGATTATTATTATTTTTTTTTTTTTTTTTTTGGGCTTTTCCCTCTGGAAAAGATTTGTTAGTTATTTATTTATTTATTGATGTTTAAGGTCACATATTTATGCACAATGGCTAATCATGACCGTGACAGTTTTTACGGGTGGAGGAAGCCGGAATACCCGGAGAGAACCACCGAGCAACGACGAGCAGCTGCCAGCTCCCCAACATGGTAACTCCGCACTGCAGCACAGGCAGGGTTAGATTGGTTGAAGACTTGCGTACCATCGGACGTGCAGTACCCCTTAGTAGACGGCGTCATCGTGCCCCCCACATGGGCAATGGGGGTGAAGTGTCTTGCCCAAGGACACAACGCGGTTGCCGCAGGTGGGATTGGAAACGAGGACCTCTCGGCTTGCAGCAAAAGACTTGTTTTTCTATGGATTATTATTTATTTATTTATTTTTTAGTGGGGGGGGGGGGGGGGGGGGGGGGCTTTTCCATCTGGAATAGGACTATTGTTTTTCTATGGATTATTATTTTTTGGGGTGTTTTTTTTTTTTCTCCACACATTTTGTCCATACGATTCAGAAGCCATTTTCGAACCGATCTGTAGCCAGATTGGGCGGGGAAACCCTCCCCACCCCCCCCCCACCCCCAAATTCATTTTCTTATAATGGCTGCGAAGTTGCAGACCCGAGACTGGTGGGGTGTGCGGCGGGCTGGTGGCGACCCCCCCCCCCCCCCCCCCCCCCCGATGGAACATCTCTGTCGGAAATTTCCACATTCTCTCGGAGAATAATTTCTGGCCAATGAGACATAGACTTAGAGTCAGCAGCCGACAAAAAGCTAACAAATTTCCGATGACCTCCTACATAACTGTTTGGCATATCATGAGTGTCAAAGAAGTTGAATTTATTAAGGAATGACATAAACTGACTCTCCTGCTCATATTGATTTGTTAGCCTCCACTCCAACGCCACCCCCCCACCCCGCCCCCCCCCACCCCCCCCCCAATTACGTGCTCGTTTTTTTTAATTCTGAATACTAGATTTCTTCTGCAAACGTGGGGCCGCAAAGGGCCGCGACATCAGCTGCCAATCATGTAGTGTTTCCGCCACCACGCGTTAGAATTGGATGTCAAGGCGGCTGGAAATCTTCGAAAGTAATTTTCATTGAAACAATTATGATAGCAATTGTTTTGGACTACTGAATGGGAATTACAACTGACATGGATTTACTGGCAAATGTCGTCCACACGTTGACATTTAATGAGGTCGACATAGTAATAATGCGCAGTTTCGAATGGCTATGGTTATCCCAGTGTATGGAGCCTTGGCGGTCAGTACAATTTAGGGTTGAACATGCTACAACTGCTCAGATTCGATCTTAAGAGTACTGAACTTTGCAAAATTTTCTCGGGGAGGCTTTGTCCTTACTAGGACCCTCTGGTCATTACCCCCTCCACAAATTTCTCTGTCCTAACCACAAAACCCCACCACAACCTTCCAAATATCATGGTAGTTATCACACTTCTCTCCTGAACAAAAGCTGCCGGACAAACGAGAAGACCCCAGTGATTCACATCAAACAGGTTTCTGTAAAAAAAAAATCTTCAATCATTAAATCTTCTACCGTCAATGTGTTAATAGGATGTTGTGTTGTTGTTTTTTCTTTTTGTGAAATAAAGTAACTGCAACTGATTCATATACACTGACATTCTGTGGACTTATTTTCACTTTCTATGAAAGGATTACAGTTTTTTTAATTCCGGGATTTTCTAAAAGTATTTTTTTTTCATGGGTTTTCTTTCGTTTTTGCAAATAAGTACATCAGGTAATTTGCTTTAATTTTTTATATTTTTCTGTAAGAATTTATTTATTTATTTATTGGTGTTTAAGGTCACATGTTTCTGCACACAGTGGCTAACCATGACCGTGACAGTTTTACGGTGGAGGAAGCCGGAATACCCGGAGAGAACCACCGAGCAATGGTGAGCAGCTGTCAGCTCCCCAACATACCAACTCCACACAAGCAGGGTTAGCATTGGATGAAGACAGGTGCACCATCGACGTACAATACGCCTTAGTACACAACGTCACCGTGCCCCCACGTGGGCAATGGGAGTGAAGTGTCTTGCCCAAGAACACAACGCGGTTGCCGCAGGTGGGATTCGAACCGAGGACCTTTCGGCTTGCAGCCTGCACCTCTACCAACTGAGCCACCGCGCCCCCTTTTTCTGTAAGAATGTGTGGTTTTAAAAGAAAAAGAAAAAAAAGATGTTTTTTGGGGTCAACTTGCCCTTCAAATGCGGGTCAACTCACCCCAAACGGATTTCTTGGATGGATTTAATTTAAGGATTAATTATTTTCTGACTGAAGTAAGTTAAATTGTCTTCTCTAAAGTTATTCGACTCAGAATGTTGTAATATATTAAATAAAAAAAATACCCCGACCGTAAGGTCTTTTGAGAAATTTTAACTATAAATTTTTTTAAATCAAAAAAAAAAAAAAATCGGGACGTTTGGGCCTCGACAGGTGGGACCTTTCGGCCCCGGTCGAGGCCGAAACGTCCCGCAAAAAAACACCGAGGCCGAAACGTCCCGAGCCCGAAACGACCCTGAACCTAATCAGCCAACTCCTGAACGTTATCCCTGGTTGACACATTTTCTAGCTTTTATTTCATATTCTCCCCCAAATGGGACCTTGGTCTGCTTCTATTCCCAGATTTCAAATGCCCTTAAAGGCTGCTCTGTGTTTCGCTATTCTAAAGCAGTTGTGCAAGTTCTGAATGAGTAACGTGTGCATTGTTCCATCCAAGTTATTGAGATCATTCCACCATGTTGATTGCCAGTCCTTTTCACTATTAGCTTACACGCCATTGTTTAGAACAAGTGTAGCACAAATCCTTCTCACTTTTCTGTCTTCCAGTTCCTCTCCATTTAACTATTTGAACACAATATGCATAAATTGTTTTGCATTTGGGAAATTTTAAAACCAATGGACTACATAATAAACAAAAAATCGTTCTGCTACCCGTGTTAAGTTAATGCTTAGTGACCCACAGCCACTACAAGCATCTGTTTGGAACAGATCACTGCAGAAAAATAGCCAAGTCTAGAAAAAGCCCCTCTTTGTGCCCTGGGGAAAGTAAGCCCGAATCAAATTACATGTCGCGATTATTGAATTATATTTCTCGACTTCATTTAACTACTTCTATAGAGTGTGTTCAATCGATTAATAGTCGTTACGTGTTTGCCCTAATTTTGTAGATTTCTTTTAAACAATTTTCAAAATCTTTCGAAAGTTCAAAAGCCTTTTCAGGTGAAGTTGTCGACAGTATTGTTTGCGTGTTAAACAGTTTTCGGATAAAGAGCTAGATCACACAATGGTAACTACCAAACAATGTTTTCCAAATGTTTGCCTTTGTATTCGTTGGAGTGCAGGACGAGTATTGATTTCATTGGCCTTCTGAGAAATGTTTGCTCAAAGGCACGCGTGTTTGGGCAACTATTTGTGTTTCTTAACTTTTTTTGTTGTTGCCCGCAGTTATCATATATGTGACTGAAATGTCTGCGCGTGTCTGTGTTAGCGTGTTATGTTATGTGCGTGTGTGTGTATGTGAATCCACTGATTGAACAGTTCACAGTGTTATCCCGGTGCTACTGAACACCGAACATAACGGAAGTTACGGAACATAACCGAACACGATTAAAATAATGGGACAAGTGTCAAAATAAAGTTGATAGATTAATAGACTGTGGCATAAATTATTAAATATCACATATTTCAAGTTTCAGCTGGATATGATCACTCAAAGTCATTTTATTAACATTTTTATTTCAACTTCCCACCTGCGGCAACCGCGTTGTGTCCTTGGGCAAGACACTTCACCCCGATTGCCTACATGGGGGCACGATGACGCTGTGTACTGAGGCGTACTGCACGTCGATGGTGCGCATGTCTTCAACCAATCTAATCCTGCCTGTGCTGCGGTTCAGAGTTACGATGTTGGAGAGCTGACAGCTGCTCGTCGTTGCTCGGTGGTTCTCTCCGGGTACTCCGGCTTCCTCCACCCGTAAAACTGTCACGGTCACGATTAGCCGTTGTGCATAAGTATGTGACCTTAAACACCAATAAATAAATAAATAAATTTATTTCAACTGTTTGACTCAGAGTTCGGTAAGATTTTTGTGTTCGGCGTTTGGTAGCTTTCAAACTTCTCAGTGCTTTTCGGAAACGGATTAAGAGGAAGACAATCGAATTACCTAGCCTCACAGTGAAAGCATCCAGTATATCATGCTTTTCGGTTCTATTTCCAATTCAGAGACAATTCCCATCGCCATTTAACCGGGCCTTGGATCGCAGGTCTAAATATGGCTGGTTAAAAATTGCTTTTTTAACTCACATGACTGAAAGTCAGTGAGCACTCACCGTCTATCGTCCGGCGTCTGTCGTCCGTTAACATGGTGTTTGTACCAGCCCCTCCTAAACCGCTGAATCAATTTTAGTTAAATTGAAGGTGATTGCCTGTTATGACATCGCATTTTTGTTTTCAAATCAACTTGCCCAGTGAGGGAGTGGAGGAAATCCTCTATTTGTTTTTAAAATCTTCTTCTCGTGAACTAGTGGGAACAGTGACTTGATATTTGGTACATAGCTTCCTTTTGATGTGTAGAATCAAGTTTGTTCGAACGAAGTTCGTGGAGCAATATTTGCCTTTGTAATGGGAGGGGCAAGATTTGTGGCCCCGCCCCAGAATTTCTATTTTCTGAACCGATGGTCCGATTTGAATCAAATTATATATATATAATAACTTAATGAAAGCAAGAGCAAAGTTATACCCGTGGGCCGCAAAGTGGACCCCACTCGAAGGTGGAGAGTGAGGGAGTTTTGCATTCCGGAAGGTAGCAGTAGACTTCTTAGTGTAGGAGAGACTAGTGACTATGAGTACCTGGGGGTAAATATAAACATCAAAGGAAGAGGCATCTACCGAAACCACACAAATAAACTGATTCTGAAGGGGAAGCGAATCCTTAACCAATGAAACTTATAGGGAGAAACAGTTTCAATAAGGTTTTTGTGGGGAAAACTATTTGGGAAATGGTGGGTCTGCCAAGTATAACATACGGTACGGAAGTTGTACCCCTAAACCACACAGCTGTTAAGAGCTTGGAAATCCTGCAGAACGACGCAGGCCGATGGATAACAGGCTCGAGTAATGCCGCAGCGCTAGAAGCGATCAGGGGTGAGCTTGGGTGGATGAGGATCAAGGACAGGATAGTCCTATTGAAACTCGATTATCTTAATTATTTGGTAAATCTCCCCGGTAGCTGATGGTGTAAAGTAATGTTCCTGAGAACTTTTTAACTCAAATACCAAGACGGGTTGGATGGTCCAAGTGAGGGAGCTAGTAGAAAACTACTCATTGGAGATCTCGGACCCTGACGTTGGGGCAAACTGGGGCAAAAAGATTGTCAGAGAAAGGGTCATGGAGGATTGTAACCGTAATTGGCGAGAGGGGGTCAAATCAAAGAGATCTTTGGGTGGCGAGCGTGATAAAGAGAAGCCTGGTTTTGAAGAGTACCTTGATGGCACCTTTGGGGGGTCACTGTTGTTCAAGCTGAGGTCGCGGTCCCTGGAGCTGAGGGGGGAAATTGGGAAAAACAGTGAAAAGGAGTGCCAGATGTGTAACTTGGACATGGTGGAGACCCTGGAACACTTTCTCCTAGAATGCCCAAAGTATCAGTCTAAAAGAACAAGATTCACGGGGAGTATAATGGGGAAGTGGGATGGGAGAATGAAGGACATGTGGTTAGGGGGAGACTGAAAGGAGAGAATTAATATATGCTAATCGGAGAGATTGGGAAGAATGGGACAAGGGATATCATCAAGCAGTTCGTCTCCGAGTGTTGGGAGGAGAGGAGAAGCGTGGGAATAGGGAGGCAGTTGGGAGTACAGGGGTAACCATGGCCTTCTCGTCCGAGAACCGCGACAAATCAGTGGCTGGCCAAAGTGTTATTATATTATGTACCTCCAAGTTTAACCCGAGGTCCGTTGGCTGGAACTTTGCTTGCAATTGTTATGCAATGCTTTGGAATAAATGTGCAATTATTGCTTGGGTGGAATCCTCATTCTGTTGGGGGACTTTGTTATGGTAGACTCTCCATGTACCATATATATATATCATGGATCTTGTTGGGTCGTCCGTGGGATGAGGTCATCACCCAAAGGATCACTTTCAAATTCTGTATATATGTTCAAAGACACAAGCAGTGTTCCAGCCAATGTACCTCCAAGTTGAACCCGAGGTCAGTTGCTTGGGATAGTTTTGCAATGCGTTGGAATAAATTGGCAATTATTGCTTGGGTGGAATCCTCGTTCTGTGGGGGACTTTGTTATGGTACACTCTCCATGTACTATATATATATGTATCATGGATCTTGTTGGGTTCCAACATCCTTCATATTGTGTACATACAATTGGTGCTCCAGTATATAATTTTTCTCCTATCTCCTGGTTGAATTTTTCTCTCCTGTCTCCTGCTTATGAAGTTTTTAACCTGTCACGGCATAACTTTTAGCCTTATCTTCCTCTTTTCAATTTAACCTTGTCATAATATTACTTGATGTTGTGACGCTTCTACGAGAGCTAGTTAGTTCCGTACTCTAATACGGATTATCCACTTCCATAAACTGATAATTTATGACTTCTATTAAGCAGAATATATCTATTTCCATATAGATGCTACACAGTTACCTTGTACATACTACTTTCCTTCACCTTTTCCTAGTATTTTATGTTTCCTCCATCTTCATACCTAATTATTCTACATCAATTATCTCCCACTACAACATTCTCTTCCAAGCCAGCTTGAATCCAATTTGCTTTCCAGACAATATCGTTCTGTTACCTGCAATCGTGACAAGTACTTACATCCATGCACTACGTTTACGCTATCGTCGACATTTTGCACAACATATTACATAATGTGTCATATTGAATTATACCATGCTCGGATAGGTACTTTCAATACTACACTTTATGCTCGCATCCTAGAGCAGAAACTGTTGAAGCATCAATCAGTTTGCGTCTTAATTTACCTACTCCTGTGTCTTGGTGGTGTTGAACTCCAAAGAAGCTTCACTGTCATGGCTGCTCTTTTCCACAAAAACATCATTGAATCAGCTCCCACGCGTGTGACCGAGACTACTGAAGCATCTTTACAAGCGAGTGCCCGTCTCAAATATTTTGTCCATCTTGAAATTACTAATCTCTGTTTTTCTTGCCACGTCGATTTTTCTTTACATGGGTACAATTTCACTGTTGTTGTCAGGTGACATCGATCCCAATCCTGGACCGACCTCTATCAACTCAAACCCTAAACAGAATACTTTGAAGATTTTGCATCTTAATATCCAAAGCTTAAAACCCAAATTAGATACACTACAATGTGAATTCTCATCATATGATATTTTGGCTCTAACCGAGACATGGCTGCACAATAACGCTCCAACATCTGAGGTCTTACTTCATGGGTTTCACTAACCATTGCGTACGACAGGCCGACAAGGGGAGGTGGGGTTGCCATCTACATTAAAAATAATATCTCTTTTCGACATCGACCGGACCTTGAGGTGCTGAACATGGAGTGCGTATGGGCTGAAATATTTACAAAACACAGTAAGTCCCTATTGCTTGGGGCTTTTTACCGTCCACTTAACAGTTCCCAGGATTATGGGATTCCATATCGGCATCCATTGAAAAAGCCAGAGACACGTCACTTGTCGATTTAATTGTTACAGGTGATTTTAATGACAATCAGCTGGTTCCCTTGAAGGTCGGTTTTACTGCAATATGCAATCTTTTTAATCTGAGGCAGCTTGTGGGTGAACCAACTTGTTTTTCTTAGTCGTCAGCCACTCTACTAGATCTTTTTGCTGTGAGTGACACAGTTAATGTGAATGCCTGCGAGGTCCTAGAACCGATTATCCCGGACATGACTCGCTATCACTGTCCTGTTTCAATTGATGTCTAATTTTCAAAACCATCTCCTCTTTCCTTTAAGAGAAGGGTATGGCTCTATTCACTGGGTAATTATGGAACACTTAATGAGGCCCTCTCTAACATTGACTGGAATTCTCTTTTTGATAACCTATGTCTTGATACTATTGTCTCCAATTTCACCAACAAATTACTCGATACAGCATCCAAATATATATATTCCGAACAAAATTATTACTTTGCGATCGAGCCAACCGAAATGGATGCACAATGAAATTAGACTACTAATGAGACAGCGGTAACGTCTGTATCGTATAGCCAAATGCACCGGTCTTCCGAACGCTTGGGCAAAATTAAACGTAAATGGAACAAAGTTGTTACGGCTATCCAGAAGGCCAAAGCGTTGTATCTCTCCAAAGTTCAGACGACACTAAATAGCAATAAAACCCCCGCTTCCTTCTGGTGGAAGACTTTAAAAACACTTATCAGTAATAGTAAAGTAGTAGGTATTCTAACTATTATCCACTTAAATAAAGTATATTCCTCAAGTGTTGAGAAAGCAGAGGTGTTCAATGAATACTTCTGTTCTATCTCAACAGTTGATGATTCGAAGGCCTCCCTTCCTGATTCAGTACCCCAGGCTTCGCGAGTTATTGATAGTATCACTCTCCATTATAGTGAATTATATGAAGCAATGAAGTCGTTAAAGGTGTCTAAAGCATCAGATCCTGATCTTGTAAGTCCACACCTTCTCAAGGAATGTAAATCCTCCCTGTGTGAGCCTCTTCTAATCTTATTTAATGTGCTTTTGAACAACTCTTATTTTCCCTCACTGTGGAAACAAACAAATGTCTCCCCAATTTTGAAAAAAAAACAGCCCTCAAATTCAGTTACCAATTATCGCCCGATATCATTGATTAGTTGTGTAGGTAAAATATTTGAAAAATGTGTTTTCAAACGCTTGTGGCAATTTCTGATTGACAACAATGTTCTTACTCAATTCCAATCCAGTTTTATACCTGGCGATTCAACTGTCCTCCAACTGACTGACATATACGATGAATTCTGTCGAGCTCTCGGTGAAGGCAAAGAAGTTAGGGTGGTCTTCTGTGATGTCAGTAAGGCTTTTGACAAGGTATGGCATGTTGGTCTTATCCATAAGGTGATGAAAATCGGTGTCTCGGGTGAACTTCTGTTGTTCTTAAAATCGTACCTATCGGATAGATCGCAACGAGTTGTGCTTGGGTTGGACGCATCTTCTTGGAGAACCATTAATGCTGGTGTTCCACAAGGTTCGATACTTGGGCCTTTATTGTTCCTGATATATATATTAATAATATAACCGAAAACTTACTCAGTAGCATACGCCTATTTGGACATCGACAGCGGTCACCATCACTTTTTAAACCCCACCATTAGATTCCTGGCAAAAAGTTACCCCTAGTAGACCCCTTTGAGGACCTATATCGGTGAAATCCATCAATTTTGCCCCTCCCCACCCCACCCCCGCCACTTTTTTAAACACCACCATTAGATTCCTGATAAAAAGTTACCCCAAGTAGACCCCTTTGAAGACCTATATCGGTGAAAAAATATTTGGTCATAACTTTGGGTGCCCTCCCTGCCCCCACCCCTACCCCGCACACTTTTTTTAAACCTGACGAGGTCCTCCGCCATTAAAAAGTACCCCTAGTAGACCCATTTTGGGCACTCTGGATGGCCCCATATTCATTTCTATAGCGGACAGACAGAGAGAGAGACAGACAGACAGAGCGAGAGAGAGACAGACATACAGACATTCTAAAATATAGTATAGACTTGCAGGTGCAAGATAGCTAACCTGCATGTGCAAGATAGTAACTTGCAGGTGCAAGATAGCTAACCTGCACGTGCAAGATAGCTAACTTGCAGGTGCAAGATAGTAACTTGCACGTGCAAGATAGCTAACCTGCACGTGCAAGATAGCTAACCTGCACGTGCAAGATAGTAACTTGCAGGTGCAAGATAGCTAACCTGCACGTGCAAGATAGCTAACTTGATGTGCAAGATAGC
This sequence comes from Pictodentalium vernedei, assembly GCA_031216915.1. Classification (NCBI taxonomy): domain Eukaryota; kingdom Metazoa; phylum Mollusca; class Scaphopoda; order Dentaliida; family Dentaliidae; genus Pictodentalium; species Pictodentalium vernedei. Next base: position 618,548,240 of record CM062297.1, read on the forward strand.
TATCCTGCACGTACAAGATAGCTAATCTGCAGGTGCAAGATAGTAACTTGCAGGTGCAAGATAGCTAACCTGCACATGCAAGATAGTAACTTGCAGGTGCAAGATAGCTAACCTGCACATGCAAGATAGTAACTTGCAGGTACATGATAGCTAACTTGCACGTGCAAGAGAGAAATAATGCTCAACTGGCGCCTCAACGCTTCCGTAGAATATGGTGTATCATTGTGATAATGTCAATAATGCGGGCTCCGATGATCATAAGGAGTGCGAACTTTATTATTTTCCTTTAAATGGAACTCGAGAACGCAACTAAATAATTAAAAAAAATAGGGGATATTTGATAAAAGTGAGATATATGAAGAAATATATTTATATTTTCATCAAAAAGACAGTTGAGGCATTGCACTGTGACATCTGGTGAATGATTTCAGCGATAGTTGGGTGTCTGATAAGCAAACATTCCATGCATTGTTCTGTAGAAGATATGGACGGTGTGTCGGTCAGTCGGAGAATTTACCACATTCAGTCCAAGACCTCAATACCTTGTAAATCCTCCTCGGTTCGTGAGACTAGCGCGGATCCCACATGCGTACTCCTCACAAAACGTCCAATATCAGCTTGACTGATGTTATTCCATTCCGAGTTCCTGCACATTGGTAGGGGGCTGTTGGCGTTGTAGTGTAGTGATGTTCTGTTCCTGGAGGAACTCTGTAGCGATACGGGCCCTGAGTACTCTTGCGTTGTCATCTTGGAAAATGAATCGATGGCCGTGACAAATGGCACCACATGAGCTGCTAACATGTTGTCACGGTAGTACGGCCCTTTGACACGCCCTTGGGTGACATGTAATGCTGTTCTGCTTGTCATGATTATGCCTCCCCACACCATAACCAATCCGCCACCAAAAGGATCATGCTGCCTAACAGTTACGTCATAGTATCGTTTGTTCCGCCATCACCACACTCTGTTTCGTCAGTCGAGAAGTCGAGAGTGACCCTAGATTCATCGGAAAACATGGCGTTGCTCTACCGATGATTGTCCCAGCACTGTCGAACTCCACACCAATTACGCCTTGCTGTGATGTGACGTTCAGTCAAATGTGGAATTATCTGAGGTCGTCAAGCGTACAAATCCCAGCTGTGTGGGCAATTTCGGATAATCTGACCACTGACTCGCATATCTGTCGCTCGGTGCAGCCGCTTTCCAATTTCTGAGGCACTTTGATGGTGGTTACGTAACGCTGTGGTTCGCATGAAACGATCCGGGTTAGCAGTTGTCGCCCTTGGATGACCTGACCGACATCTGTCATCAACATTGCCCGTCTGACGGTAGTGTGACCACAACCTGCTAATCACCGACTGAGTAACGTTGAGAATTTGAGCCACTGTAATCTGTCTGTAGCCACCTTCCAACATGCCAATAGCATGTAAACATTCATCACTTGTCAGTCTTCAGATACCTCAAAAGTTACGTTTCGACCAGAAACTATTGATGAACGAGTTTGTACCAAGAAAAGAACGATGAGACCTCTGAAAAAGTCTGTCCAGTACACATGAAAGTTTCAAAACATACCCCACAGACATTAACGCGGCGCTCGTGCGAAAAACCTGCACGGAGTTTTCGTGCACCAGTGACATTCATGATCCACACCAAACTTGGTAACATATTGATGTGTCCAAGTGTGCGAAAGGAAAAGTGAGCTCATGTTCTTATGTAAATATTATAAAAAGTAATTGATATAGTTTTCAGGTGTCTTATAAGCCTTCACGGCTGGTTTCATGCTAATTTGCATATTTTTTTTTTTGTTTCTTTTTTTTTTTATTTACAGTTTTCACAGTAAATTACATCAAACACACACACACACATATATATATATATATATAAAACAAAAATACAATGTGTAAAGAATTCTTCCAATCAAAATTCAACATGGGCTTGTGTGGTTATAGAAGACACTTAGATTTAGCTAAATATTTTAGATATTGTCTCCCATCTCAGTTTGATTTTGTTTGCCTTGCCGAACGAGTATAAATAGAGTGAGTATATATCAATAGTTCTCTAATTCTTTAAAACTTCTGTATACGCGGTGTAGTTGGGTAGCCGGTTTTCAAGACTACATGAAAATATATATTTTTTAAAAATTTGTAAACATGTACACAGTATGTCGGATAACTGAGCTTCTGTTTGCATTCCTAATATTACTTCCTTAGGGCTGACCTGAATATTTGAATTACAAACAGTATTAACCTTTTCTATGAGTTGAAGTAAAACTGTTTTTGAATGTGAACAATCGTAAAAGAGATGTGTTATTGATTCTTTTGAATTAAAACAAAAGCGGCAGAGCCGAGTTTCTGAAAGACCACTACGAAATAGTTTAGAATTGGTGTATAATATACGGTGATTTATTTTGAACTGTAGTGTCTGTAAATATGTGTCGCTGGTAGAAGTAAATGTTGTCTTGTATACATATTGCCATTCGTCTGTGCTTATATCATATCTAAGCTCATCGCTCCATTTTGCTTCAGATTTTCTTGCAGGTACAGCTATCTTGTTCAGGAAAAGGCCGTAAAAATCATTATTAACTTTGGCAGTTGACTTTAAGCGGGATACTAATGCAGTCTCCACAACATCAATTTTTTGTGTACATTCTTGGATTATTTTTTCCAGTTTTGGGGTATTGAATTTATCAATCCCAAATATGTAGTGAACGGGATATCTAAGTTGTATTTGGTTTTAAATGCTCCATGTGTTAAGAAATTTCTGTTAGAATCTACAATATCGTTTATAAAAAACACACCAGCTGCAAACCATTTTTCTAAATGATAGCATGCATTATTTAATTTGATACTTTTATTATAAAATATTGGTTGTGATAAAATATCCTTATATGTTGATATAGAATAGTCTTGAAGGAGTGACCACGAAATTACAACATTTCGCCAGAATGGGGGCATTGATTCCGATAATTTTTGTAGACCGTCTTTTGTAAAATGCCAAACATGGTTGAATCCAAATTTTTCAAAGTTATCAAGTGCCAGTGTTTTCCACTGTGATGAATTTTCCGAGTCTAAGAGCTTCTTAACCCAAATAATTTTTAATGAATTACATAGGGTTTTAATGTGCGGGATTTTGAGACCACCTTTCTCCACTGTGTTTATCATGGTAGAGCATTTGATTTTGTCTTTCTTATGTGACCAAAGGAATGTGAAAACCATTTTCTGGAGTTTAGCGATAATCCAATCGGGTGGGTTGGGAAGGTCTGTGAGAGAGTGTATGATAATTGGAAGAGCAAGAGTTTTTAACACCGCAGCTTTTCGAACAAGGGTAAGATTTCTTAACGACCAATCATTTAATAGTTTCTGCATTTTTTCTAATTTTTCTATAAAATTTTTATCCAGGCAATTTGTATTACTTAAATTGTATTTTATTCCCAAAATGGTAAAATCTTCACCGTGATTCCATTTTATCGGTTTGTCCGTTTTTAGTTCCACACCGCAACCCTTACGAGAACCGATCCATACTATATAAGTTTTGTCAAAATTTACTTTTAGACCTGATAAATGAGAAAACTCGTCAACAATATTTAAGGCTGCGTTGAGTGATTTTTGATCATCGTCAAGAAATAAGGTGCTGTCGTCTGCATACTGGTCAATTATATATTCAGAATTGTTTATTTTTATACCATTTATTTCCGGACTAAATTTTAACCTAGCACTCAGTATTTCTACACACAGGATAAATAGGTACGGGGAGAGTGGGTCCCCTTGTCTTACACCTCTTTCCACATTAAAAAACTCTGAAAAATGACCATTGTTTAAGACACAGCTGGAAACGTCACTATAGAAAGCCTTAAATCAACGAATGATTGATGGACTGAAATTGTAAAAGTTTAGGGTTTTCTCAATGTAGTTCCATTCAAGAGAGTCGAAGGCTTTTTCAAAATCCAATAATATAACATTCCCGGGATATTACTCGATTTGCACTTGTCGATCAGGTCAGTAATTAGACGTGTAGATTCCCCAATAAACCTCCCTTTTACAAAACCCAACTGACTTTCAGAGATAAGTTTGGGTAGGACCGTTTTTATACGAGATGCTATTGCCGAAGAGCCAATTTTAAAATCAACGTTTAGAAGAGAAATAGATCGCCAATTTTTAATGTACAGTTTAGATTTTCTTTCCTTTGGAATGCATGTTATTATACCTTGTCTTTGTGTAATTGAGAATGTACCGTTTTCGTAACCAGCATTTAGCGATTTAACCAAAAAAGGACCGATATCTTTCCAGAAATATTTGTAAAATTCGGAAGTAAATCCATCTGAGCCGGGCGATTTATTGCATTTCATGTTATTCAGAGCAGCTAAGCATTCAGAGGCTGTCAATGGACCATCTAGTAAAATATTGTCTTCGTCATCAAGTTTCTTTAGAAACGGGTTATTATTATCGAAAAACATGTCATATGTATATACTGACGGAGTATTTATCTTGGAACTATATAAATTTTTGTAAAAACGTTTTTGTTCTGAAATAATATCTTTAATATCTGTACCTTCTGTGTTGTCATCTTCAATTAATTTTGCTATTAATTTTTCTGTATATTGCCTTTTCTCCAAATTACAAAAGTATTTTGTTGGTTTTTCCCCTTCTACTTTCTACTTTGCTTTAGTTCTTATTATAATGCCTTGCACTTTTTTGAATCGCAATTGTTTCAGTTCGGAGTCCAAAGATAGAATCTCACCTCTAACTGTTTCATCCCCGCTATCTAATTTTATATGTAGTTCTTTTAATTTACTTTCTATATATGTTTCAGAGTTTTGATTTTTTCGTTTCAAGTAAGATGCATATGAAATTGTTTTACCGCGTATCATTAATTTTAGTGTTTCCCCAAAAAGTTGATCATTTATTGTGAGCTTAACGTTATGTGGGTTGTTAGATATATCACTTTTACTATTTATACAGTATTGTTTTTTTGTTTCAAAAATCGTATTTCTAACAGGTGTTGCATATTCTGGGTCAGATAATAAGCTATTATTAAATTTCCAAAGCCCTCTACCCTTTTCTTGTTTTATAAATTTGAGAGCGACGGATACAGGAGAGTGATCTGAGCGGTAACTAGGATCAACTAGGTCCTGCAGGTCAGAAGTTATTAAGAAATAATCCAATCGAGCAGATTTATTATTTGGACCCCTCCACGTGAAATGTTTGCAGGATGGATTTTGTTGTCTCCATACGTCATTCAGATCTAAAAGTTCCATGTAATTAGATACACATTGTTGGGCTTTTACATTGTTCTTATTTTTGTAGTTTTTGGCGTCGAGGCGATAGTCCATTGGGATGTTCCAGTCACCACCAATTATTATGGAAGTGTTCCCTACGCTTTCTATTTTATCGAAAAAATCGTTATAAAAATCGGGTGAGTCATTGTTTGGGCCATATACTACTGCAATTGTCATACAATTATCCTGAACCACGATGTCTAGTATAATGAAGTTTCCAGAGGTGTCATAAATCTCATTTTTTATTTCGTATTTAAATGTGTTTCTGAACAGTATAGCTGTACCTCGCTTGTGACTTGTATTCGAGCAGAAAAAGGCATCTAAACCCCATTCGTGCTTCCACGGTAATTCGGTCTTCTTACTGGAATGGGTGTCTACTAAAAGGGCAATGTCACACATGTTCCTGCAGCGGGAGAAGAAATCCCTTCGCTTTACGGTATCTGAAGCGAGACCCCGGCAGTTCATACTACAGAAGTTGATCTGACTCATATTTGGTTAGTTTTGTAAATAATCACAACTCTTTCGGCAAGGCAAACACTTATAACATAAATGAACGAAGGATTTAATTTACATTTCACATCGAGGTATACTGTGTTTGGGTTTTTTTTTTTTTTGTAAAATAATAACAAGAGGGAAGAAACCCATAGTGGGACATGTTTTACCACTTTTACGTCAGGTATTTGGGGGAGTTTAAAAACTCAACAGCACCATCACCTATGTGATACGTGGTCCGGTTGAGAAGGCAAGAGATGGAGGGCGAGAGAGATGTAGAGAAAGAGAGAGAGAGTAGAGAGAGAGGGGGGCGTGTGAGAGCGAGGGGGAGATAGAGACGGACAGAGAGAGAGAGAGAGAGAGAGAGGATGAGGGAGAATGGTAGGAATATTTCAAGTCGAGAAAGTGAGAAAAGGGGGTAAGGACCATATAGAGTGATAGGCATATAGACAGAGAGACAAGGGTATATTTGGAGTGATGTGATAAAGAGAAGGGCATATATATTTTGCATATTTGTTTCAATTTTATGTACTATTTGTTAAGATGTATAGAAACATGACACTATAATAAAATAATTTACTCCTACTATTATCTCTGATTCATTGCCCCAGTCCGATACAGACTAATGTTTCAGTGCTGTACTGGCAGTCTTGATTCAAGATATTTTGCTGGCAGTGCATTGTATGCCCCGCATCGCTTCTCGAGTCTTTGCTTCTTCATCCCAGCCCGGTACAGGCTAATGTTTCAATGCCGTACGAGGTGTCTGGTTTCTAGATGTTTTGTTGGTAGAGGCATTGTGCGCCCCACTGCCTCGTATATGAGAATATAGGAGCCTGTCCTGTCCGGAAATTGGGGATTGTAGCGAAATAGGTGGTTGTTGGTGAATTGCTAATGAATTGCTAAAAAAAAAAAACCCTGGTTCATTACCTTTGGCGAGTGGTAATCGTAGTGGCAGTGTGGCTTAATGGTGTTTCGCCTGGTGATGGTGTCCGGAGAGAGTGGCGTTCCACGGTTTAGAGGGTCCAGGAGGGTGGGAGAGAGGAGCGATCCGTGGCTTAGAAGTGGACAGGAGAGTATTGGTCGGTCGATGGTTAGACACCCTAGCAAACTTCCCTGGCTGTGGCCGGGGATGCATATGACCTGATCAGCCCGGGCCTGGTTGACCTAAACAGCATATGAGTCTCCCTCGTCTTTGGGGACCCCTGTTACTAGGTGGGTGTTGTTTGGGTGGGAGGAGGGAGGGCTTCACAGATGAATGGGGGGGGGGGGTCGTTAGGTTAGACACCCTGGCAAACTCTCCTGACAGCAGCCAGGGATGCATATGACGAGTTCGGCTGACTCATTCCAATGAAAGGTCAAATGATAAGGGTTTCGTGAAGTTATTTGGAGAACCGAATAGAGAAGCATGGTAAATGAACTCAAATGTGTTTTGGGTCCGGACCACAAATCACCAACATATTCCCTATCAATGCCACTGGGAACACATACTCATACAGAGATTCACACTTCGTAATTCACAAACTGGGCATCTAAATACATGATTTGTGGTCTTAGAGGTCTATATTTATAAAGACAATTAGACACGCATTGCAAAAGATAACATATTTCTTTGGGGTGGGGGGGGGGCGGGACTTGACCACTAAAATATAACCAAACGACGCCACTGGGGCAATCATGCCCATATATACTCACACGTCAAGAAAGAGAGAGAAGGAGAGACAGAGAGGGGCGAGAGACAGAGAAGGGCGAGAGACAGAGAGGGGGATAAAGAGAGAGAGGGGCACAGAGAGAGAGACACACACACAGAGCGGGAGAGAGACAAAAGAGAGAGAGAGAGAGAGAGAGAGAGGGGGGGAGCTACACTCTGTAATTCACACACTGGGCTTCTAAAAACATTTTTAGCTCAACTTTGGCGAAGCCAAGTTTGAGCTTTTGTCATGGCTTGTCGTCCGTCGTCCGTCTGGCCGTCTGGCCGTCTGTCCGTCTGTCCGTACGTCAGCACTTGGATACGGCTCGGGCTAGAGGCCATATTTATGAACCGATCTTTACGAAACTTCTTGGGTACCTTTGTTATGACCGTGGGACGAGAACGAGTGTTTTTGGGTGTGATCCGAAATTCAAGATGGCTGCCAGCCACATTTTGTACCGATGATGCAGAAATCTGTTTCTTGTACAGAACTTCCATATGAAAGCTCTGATTTGAATAATTTTTTGTATGAATGTTTAGTACCATGGGATACATCACATATAATACGGGTTTTTTTCTCGTGCGTAAATTGTGCAAATTAGACTAAGTTTGATGTTTTTTGGTTTTACTTTCAGCACTGTAAGTGCAAATGCCAATACAGCTCGGGCTAGAGGCCGTATTTATGAACCGATCTTTATGAAACTTCTTGGGTACCTTTGGTATCACCGTGGGACGAGAACGAGTGTTTTTGGGTCCGGTCCGAATTTCAAGATGGCCGATGGCAGCCATTTTGTACAAAATTAGGTGCAATCAGATTTTTGCACAGAACTTCCATATGAAAGCGCTGATTTGAATAATTTTTTGTGTGAATGTTTAGTACCACGGGATACATCACATTTAATACGGGTTTTTTTCTCGTGCAGAAATTATGCAAATTAGATGAACTTTGATTTTTTCAGTGCGACTTACACACAGTAAGTACACATGTCAATACGGCTCAGACTAGAGTCTGTATTTATGAACTGATCTTCACGAAATGTCTTGGGTACCTTTGTTATCACCTTGGGATGAGAACGAGTGTTTCTGCGTGCGGTCTAAAATTCAAGATGGCTGCCAGTGGCCATTTTGTACCGAAATTAGGTCTAATCAGTTTTTGTACACAACTTCTATACAGCTCAGACTAGAGGCTATATTTATGAACCAATCTTTACGAAACTTCCTGGGTACCTTTGTTATCACAGTGGGGTGAGAGCGAGTGTTTTTGGGTGTGGTCCGAAATTCAAGATGGCCACCAGCAGCCATTTTGTACCAAAATTAGTGCAATCAGTCTTTTGTACAGAACTTCTGTATGAAAGTTCTGATTTGAATGAATTTTTGTATGAATGTTTAGTAACATGGAATACATCACATATTGTAAGGGGTTTTTTTTCGTGCAGAAATTATGCAAATTAGATGAACTTTGATTTATTCAGTGCTACTTACACAATGTAAGCACACATGTCAATACGGCTTAGGGTAGAGGCTGTATTTATGAACCGATCTTCACAAAACTTCTTGGGTACCTTTGTTATCACCTTGGGACAAGAATGAGTGTTTCTGGGTACGGTCCAAAATTCAAGATGGCTGCCAGTGGCCATTTTGTACCGAAATTAGGTCCAATCAGTTTTTTGTCACAAGTTCTATACAGCTCGTATTTATGAACTGATCTTCATAAAACTTCTTGGGTACCTTTGTTTTCACCTTGGGACAGGAACGAGTGTGTTTGGGGGTGCCTTTGTTATCACTGTGCTATGAGAACAAATATTTTGGGGTTCAGTCAGACCCACTCTGGGGACTCAAAGATTTTTTTCTAGTTTAGCATCTGACTGTCACCAACCTTTACAATACTTTACCTATACATTTGTAACAAACAACGGTCAGTATTTATGTACAGACCGTTACAATACTTTATATGTACCTTTGTTATCAGGCCATTACCTAGATGTTTGTCATTGCTGTGTCACATACTATACATGTACATGTCTTTGTCTTGACAAGCTGAACTAGTGTCATTGACACTTTTATTTTTAAAACTGGTGCAATAAACCAGATCATGTGCCCCCCCCCCCCCTTCCTGTTGGAACGAGTTTAGTTAGCTCATTCCAATGAGAGGTCTTATGATTCGGATAATAAGGGTTTGTTGAAGATATTTATAAAGACAAATAGACACCCATCGCAAAAGATCACTTTGGGGGGGGGGGTCGACCGCCAAACTATAACCCAACAACGCCACTGGGCAATCAAAGCCATATATACTCACACATGAAGGCTGGGCGAGAGCGAGAGAGATAGAGAGGAGTGAGAGAGATGGAGTGGGAGAGGGAGAGAGAGACAGAGAGAGCGAGATATATAGATATATATAAATATATATAATGAATTATACCATGTAATGCAGATGAAATCAGTGAGATTTCATCTGCATTACATGGTATAATTCATCATGTCATGTAATGAATTATACCATGTAATATGTAAGTCTCAACTGTTTATTTCCTCTCCAACAGATATCATGAGTGTATTGGTGTCCAAAAGTAAACAAAGATATGTTACTTATTGATAAACCAGACAAATTTAACAATTTAATCACTATCAAATTGATGCATGGGATAAAAGGGGTTACAGTGTAAGGGGTTTGTAAATATATCTGTTTTAATAACAAGTCGAGAAAAATAAATAACTTAATGCAAAAACAAAACAGGAAAAATGGGAAAGCATTGATATTTTGAGGGTTGGAAGATCAACTGATATATAAATGGAAGTACACGTAAGGTAGATTTTTTACCACGCTACTTGGAGGAGTCAATGAAAACTTTTATACAACTATCTGTATTAGGCTGGTCATGTCAGGAGGTATAAGTTACGCCTTCTAGGTCAGCTCAGACCCCACTTGAGGCAATAGGAAGCTAGGCCTGTGTGATGCAAGTGAAATAAAATAAGGTTAACCGGGCCACAAGGGATTGGTAAATCCCACCTCGTCCCTGCGCGCCTTCGGCGCGCTAAAACCTTTCATTCATCATTACCGGAAACTATCTCCCAATTTGCATATCATAATAAACATAACAGCGGTCAGCGTGACCGTGATGGTCAAAACCCAAACGAATTGTCGAACGGTCAAAATTAGCCGCAATTGGCATTTAAACAAATGAAATATTCACAATTTCTTTATTATCCGTGCCGAGTTACTTTTTAAAACTGACACACCAGACCACATGCGTTCAGTTTCGTTTGTCAGCATCATACTGTCTGCAGATGTTTGTGGTAATAGTACGAGAAGGTGAAAGAAGCCAAATATTTTCCCATCATCTATAAATTAATTAAAATTGATAATTCTGTTTATTTTACTGAAATTATGAATTGATAAGGTGGGTGTGTTGTGGTTATTACGCCACGGACTTGGAAGTTGGAAAGTCAAAGGCGATCTAGTGCCGTGGGGACCTCTTAGTCTCTGTCCTCTAACCCATACCAACATTATCCCTTGTATCTCAACCACTGCTACTCCAATTTGAAGGATATTTGGTGTTGTGATCGAGCATCACAGGGAAACGATGCCTGTGTAGTTGCTGTAGCATGTGTTTCTTCCACACATTTTTTTCAGAGTTATGGTCCTTTTTCACTCTTTCGAGTTAGGAAATTTTGTTTATAACTAGTTGATTTGTTACAATTTGTTGGAAAGTGCCTGCTGACATCCTCGAATTAATTGCAACAAAAAATTGTCTGTGAATATTTTGTTCCTATTACTTATGAAGCAACAAGCTAATGAATATTCTGTAAAGCCACTAATCTGATGTTTGACACTTTTATCAGAGCTGTTATGGAGGCTTCTGGAACTCAACATGTTGATTATGGCAAGGTTTTTCTATTCACCATTAATCGGTAAATTAAGTGTTACAGTTGGAAGTAAGAAGCATGAAAGGTCCAGAAATTTAAGGTCTAAAAAGAATGTTTTGCAATGTAATATGATTTTTGCAGATACACTTATTTGGAGGGTTACCTGTCTGTTTGGAACGTGTGTCGCCAGGATCTTCAAAAAGAAAAAAGAGTTAAATTTTGATGAAAAAGGCATATGTCATGACTGCCGGATGTAGAGACATACAAGAGAGGGAGCACCCCCCCCCCCCCCCTCCCCAGGGAAATTTTTTATCAAATGGAGCTCACTTGTCACTTTTGGGGGATCTTTTTGCGTACTGCGTTCTTGAAAAAGTATGTGAACACTTATGAATGGGAGACCTACTGGATGTGCCCTCCTGATCTCAATATGCCAATAAGCCTCTTTTGGAAAAGTACATGCAATAATGGTTATGTAAGGTTGATTTGATGTGTTTTGAATAACAATGTACTTGTATGTACATTTGATGGTTTATTGCAGTGACGGGTTACAATTACTCTTATTTCTTCTCCAACAGATATCATGAGTGTAGTGGTGTCCAAAAGTAAACAAAGATATGTTACTTATTGATAAACCAGACACATTTAACAATTTAATCACTATCAAATTGATGCATGGGATAAAAGGGGTTACTGTGCAAGGGGTTTGTAAATATATTTGTTCAACTACAATGTATGATGTTGCAGTACATTCTACATAGGGGAATATCATAGTTTCTTTCCAAACCACCACAGTGACACATACATCTTTATATTGGGAGACACTCTTTTGTCCTTTAATACTTCTTCTAGTGGACTCCTTCAAGTTGACCTTTGTTGAACTCCCCCAAATCAAAACATAAACAAAAGACTAGACTTTATGATTCTGGAGAATCATGGCTTTTCCAGACAAGATTCCATGATTTTTGATGACCCTGGAGTGACTGAAGAATTGTTTTTAATTGTATCACTAAAGTATTTTTATTGATGCCTTGAGAAAAGTCTGTATAATTGTCTCAAATAACCCAGTGTGATAAAAGAAAGTTTTGGTTAAATCATCATTGTTGGGGGAGAGGGTTAATATCAATATCAGCATCTGAGAATCAGCGTCTAATACAAATAGCCCAATTTATCTCAAATTTATCTCAGATTTTGATATTTGACAGTTTGTGGAGGGTTAATGAAGGTTTGCGAGAATAATTCTTCTCCAGAGTTCATTTATTCTTGAAAACCTGTAAGAACCACTTGAAGATATCCACAGAAAATGTTAACTTAAGTTCTTTAGCATGTCATGTGTAGTCCCTGTATCAATTATCTCCTATTTGACCACAGTTGTCATGCATGATTATGTCATCTTTTCACACCTTCTGCAGTTATTAACAACAACGAGAAACATGAGGTTATAGACAACAATAATTACATATATAAATAGGAAGTGTTGTTCGTACATCTATGTTGATAAAATATACCCTGGGATGGAGCAGAGGCAGTATAGCCATCTTACAAACTAGTATATACCTAGCCCCACTGCTGGGAAAATTTTGGTGCCACCACTGCGTTTGATTGCCGCCTTACAAAGTATTAAATATACCTGCCCCCCTTCCCATGTTGGGGAACTCCCCCTTTTTTTGTAAGGTTCCTTAGGCACAACATAGCGTCTGTAAGATGGCTATATACTTCCACATCGCCAAGGAGTTATGTTTGTTTGACACATGGGGTGGAGGGTGGGCAGTGTATAGCTGTTTTAAAGGCTAGTATATACCCGGACCCACTGTCAGGGGAATGCTATAGTGTCAACACTGGATTTGATATTATAAGTAACTGATCCCATTGTAGCTGACGTTATTTTGTACTTTCTTACCATGCAGTGGCGTTGTGGTAACCGGTTCTCGTCAGGTCGCCGAAGTTAAGCAACATCGAGCCCAGTTAATCATTGGATGGGTGACCGTCTGAGCAATCAATTAAGACTCCCACGTTGTGTCCTTGGGCAAGGCACTTAACCCCGATTGTCCACATGGGGGCATGATGCCGCCATGTACTAAGGCATACTGCAGTCGATGGTATGCATGCCTTCAACCAATCTAACCCTGCCTGTGCTGCAGTGCAGAGTTACGATGTTAGGGAGCTGGTAGCAGCTCATCGTTCCTCAGTGGTTCTCTTTGGATACTCCGGCTTCCTCCACCCATAGAACTGTCACGGTCATGATTAGCCACTGTGCATAAGTATATAACCTTAAACACCAATAAATAAATAAATAAATAAATAATATCATGCAGTGCAGTGTGGAATATGAAGTGAGGCGTACCTTTCAATGGGTGTTTGGTTGGAGAAAGAGGCAGGGAGGGGGTGGTAAGCTCTGTAATTTTGTTGGGATAAATCAACCGATGGCGTGGGACACCATAGAATTGACCGATGAAACAGGACACAGTGAGAGTGGAACTTATGGGCGGTTATTCGTGGTAGTAAATAAAAATACACTTACTTTTGAGTTCATGTTGGAGAGGATTCACTGGAAATCGTATATTGACCACCGATACTTCTCAGTTATGCTCTGCTCCCCATCCTATGAATTGCACTTCAGACTTCTCAAAAAAAATAAAAACTCATCCCCCTCATTCCCCGCCAGAATTTTGGCTCGCTAAAACTTATTTTTACTTTATTCACCCAACATCACACATGACGACAACTAGAGGTGCTTCGCAGGGCCACAGGGAGCGCCAGAGGGCAGAGAAACCCATATTTTCTGGGCTCTTTTCCCAGGGCAGTATGCCAGCTATGCTCCCAACCACGCCCTCTCCCCATCGGCCTGGGAGCTTCTAAAGATATAAAGGTATAAAGGTCAATGGGGGAGGGGCCAGTTAGCAAACAAATGGGGACAGGTGTACTTGGTGTAAAAACAGCAGGGGGCAGGTGTCCTAGGTAAAAAACAGCGGGAGGCAGGTGTCCTCAGTAAAAAAAAAACAGCAGGGGGCAGATATCCCTGTTAATTAATTTTAATAGGGGGCAGTTGTTCATGGGGCAGTTGTTCATGGGGCAGGTGTCCATATCCCATTGCCCAGCATTCCAAATTTTCTATGGTACCTTGCCTTGACGGAAACAACATTTCAACAAGAAACAACAGGAAATCTATTTACAGTAAAGGTGCAAATATAAACTTGATTTTACTTCGGATCAGCATTCCTTAATCTCATCCTTTCACTGCATCACCGCAGTATTTCATCCGAGTCAAGTTCTTACGTCATGCAAGTTTGGCCGACATGCTTTCAATTTTGTTATTGACAACTACATATTTATAATTTCGTAATTACTGATTAAATACCCTTACTACGTACAAAACTGATCCTCTGTGAATTCTACGTGCAGTAAAAAAAGTTTTATTTAGCTTTTACATACCCATTGGGTGCTGTTAGTGCCTGAAAACAGTATATTTTATCAAAATGTTGATGTTTAGCAGCCCGTGGTGGGTTAACAAATTCATAACGGAATATTTTGCCTATGCAGAATGTAGGATCAGACAAAAACCTGCTAATGGTAATTTTTTCTTCAAGGTCTGCAAGAAGTGTTTGGAGAAATCTACAGAAAATGGGAATTTTAAGCTTTTAAGGGGTGTCCCTCTTTAACCAACTCAAAATGGGTTAAGACTTGGATTTTTGAATATCCTTACTGCATACAAACATTTTACCTATCAATTGTGCATCTGATAAAAGAAGTTATTTTTCTCTGTTACATATCCATTGGATGCTGTTGGTGTCTGAAAACAGCCCATTTTATCAAAATTGTGATATTTAGCAGCTCATGGAGAGTTAACAAATGCTCACCGGAATATTTTGTCCATGCAACTTGTAATGGCACACTAAGACCTGTGAATGGCCATTTTTTCTTGAAATCTACAAGATGTTTTCAGAGAAATCCAGGGAGAACATGAATTTTAAGCTTCTGATGGGTATCATTGTTTATTCAGCCCAAAACGGGTTAAATGTTGTTTTTTGAATACTCTTATTACTTCCAAAAATAATTCTCAGTGAATTCTACTTCCACTTATGTTGATCTCTCCTCTCAACTTTGGGTGCTGTGGGTATGCAAACACAGCCCATTTTATCAAAATTTTGATATTTGAGAATCTGCATAGGTTTAACAAATGCCTACTGGAATATTTTGTACTTGCAACTTGTAATGTCACACTAAGATCTGAGAAAGGCCAATTTCTCTTGAAAATCTACGAGATGTTTTTCGAGAAATCCTCGGTTAACATGAATTTTTAACCTTTTGAGGGGTATTGCTCTGTAACCAGCCCTAAACAGGTTAATGCTTGGTTTTGTGAATACCTTCATTACTTACAAAAATGATCTTCAGTAAATTCCACTTCCAATGAAGGAGGTTATGTTTATCTCGCAGGTACACATTGGGTGTTATGGGTGCCCAAGAACAGCCCATTTTCTCAAAATGTCTATGCTTGGCATCCTATGGAGGGTTAACAAATGCTTACCAAAATATTTTGTCCACGTAACTTGTAATGTCACTCCAAGACCTGCGAATGGTCAGTTTTTTTTGAAAATGTCTTCGGAGAAATCCACAGGAAACTGGAATTTTAAACTTTTAAGGGGTATATCTCCTTAACCAGTCAAAAATGGGTTAAGACCTCGAATTGTGAATACCCTTACTACTTACAAAAATGTTTCCCTATCAGTTTTGCATCCGGTAAAAGAAGTTGTGTTTCTCTGTGGCATTCCCATTTGATGTTGTTGGTGTCCAAAAACAGACTATTTTTTCAAAATTTTGACATTTAGTAGCCCATGGAGGGTTAACAAATGCTTACCGGAATAATTTATCCATGCATCTGGTAATTTGACACCAAGACCTATCAATGGCCTTTTTCTCTTGAAAACCTTACATGATGTTTGTAAAGAAATCCAGGAAAAACAGGAATTTTTTAAGCTTTTGATGGGTATTGCTATTAACCACCACAAAAGGGGTTAACGCTTGTCCTTTGGAATACCCTTATTACTTACAAAAATGGTCCTCAGTGAATTGCACTTCCAACAAAGGAGATTATGTTTATTTCTCGGGTATACATTGGGTGCTGTGTGTGTCCGAAAACAGCCCATTTCAACAAAATTACGATGCTTGGAAGTCTGTAGAGGGTTAATAAACGCTCACCGGAATATTTTGTTCATGCAGCTTGTAATGTCACACAATCACCTGCGAGTAGTAAATGTTTCTTGAAAACCTACAAGATGTTTTTAGAGAAATCCACAGAAAATGGGAATTTTAAGATTTTAAGGGGTCTCTCTCTTTAGCCTGCCCAAAATGGGTTAAGACTTCAACTGTTGAATACCCTTACTACTTACAAAAATGTTTCCGTATAAATTGTGCGCACAATAAAAGAAGGCACTTTTTTGTGGCTAACCCATTGGGTGCTGTTGGTGTAAAAAAAACAGCCCATTTTATCACAATTTTGACTTTTAGCAGCCCGCGGAGGGTTAACAAATGCTCAATGGAGTATTTTGTCCATGCAACTTCTATTGCCACACCAAGACCTGGCAGTGACTAATTTCTCTTGAAAATCTACAGGACTTGTTTAGAGATATCCACAGAAACCATGACTTTTTTAGCTTGGGGGGGGGGGGGGGGGGGTATTGCTGTTTACCCAGCCCAAAACGGGTTAACGCTTGGTTTTTTGAATACCCTTATTACTTACAAAAAATGATCCACCGTGAATTCCACTTCCAATAAAGAAAGTTATGTTTATCTCTTGTGTATCATTTGGGTGCTGTGGGGGCCCGAAAACGGCTCATTTCATCTAAATTTTAATGTTTGGCAGCCTATGGAGGGTTACCATATGCATTGCCTAATATGTCTTGTGTATCAATGGTCGTGTCGCAGGCAGGTATAGCAATGATGAATGTTTAAAAAAAATCTACAAGACGTGTTTCGAGAAAGTGCTGACAAACCCCAATTTTGGCAGTTTTTTGCCAATTCTGACGAAATAAGGGTTAAATCGAAAATTCCGCTTTGGTACATTTTTAGATTTTATGCTCCTCTATAAATGTGCAAAATTTTGTGAAAATCGGTTCGAAAATGGCTTCTGAATCGTACGGAAAAATGTGTGGGAAAAAAACACCAAAAAAAACCCTAAAAACTAGACTTTATGATTCTGGAGAATTATGGATTTTTCAGATGAGATTCCATGATTTTTCATGACCCCAGAGTGTCTGATGAATTGCTTTTAACTGTTTGTTTGTTTGTTTGTTTGTTTGTTTGTTTGTTTGTTGGGGGTTAACGTCACATATTTATGTACCATGGCTAATCATGACACAACATTGAGATGAAGTCAAGTTTAGTCAATCGTTGATCTACATATTGCCCAGTTTAGAGGACTTTCACCCCAAGCATTGGTGACTGGGAACTATTTTACTAGTAAAGCGGAGGTGGTTTAGCACAGTAAACAAGTGCTGCTTACTTCCTGGGGTTCCCACGGGGGAACTGTCTCACTGAAGTTCCTTTATTGATGTTATGAGGAAGGTGGGTATAGTAGTCTAAAATTACTCAGTTTGATAAAAAAAAATGTTTAGGTAAAAACCATCATTAATTGTGGAGAGGGTTAATATAAATATCATCATCTGACAAGTTAATGACCGACAAAAGGAGTTATGTTTGTTTGACACATACCCACCGAATGCTGTGGCTTTTTGAAAAGGATCCATTTTATCTCAAATATATCCAAAATATTGATGTCTGGCAGCTTGTAGATGGTTAACAAGTGCTTACAGGAATATTTTTCTATGCAACTTGTAATGTCACACCAAGAACTGCGAATGGCCATTTTTTCTTAAAAATCTACAAGATGCTTTCAGAGAAATCCAGGGAGAACATGAATTTAAAGCTTTTGATGGGTATCATTGTTTATCTTGCCCAAAATGGATTAAGTGTTGTTTTTTGAATTCCCTTTTTACTTACAAAAATAATTGTCAGTTAATTCTACCTCCACTTATGTTGATCTCTCCCCTTAACTTTGGGTGCTGTGGGTACGCAAACACAGATCATTTTATCAAAATTTTGATGTTTGAGAACCTGCATAGGGTTAAGAAATGCTTACTGGAATATTCTGTACATGCAGCTTGTAGTGTCACAGTAATATCTGAACATGCAACTTGTAGTGTCACACTAATATCTGAGAATGGCCAATTTTTCTTGAAAATCTACGAGATGTTTTTAGAGAAATCCTCGGATAACATGAATTTTTAACCTTTTGAGGGGTATCGCTCTGTAACCAGCCCTAAACGGGTTAATACTTGGTTTTGTGAATACCTTCATTACTTACAAAAATTATCCTTGGTGAATTCCACTTCCAATGAAGGAGGTTATGTTTATCTCGCAGGTACACATTGAGCGTTATGGGTGCCCAAAAACAGCCCATTTTCTCAAAATGTCTATGCTTGGCAGCCTCTGGAGGCTTAACAAATCCTTACTTACTAGAATATTTTGTCCATGCAATTGTAATATCACTCCAAGACCTGCGAATGGTCAATTTTTCTTGATATTTTTTGGAGAAATCCACAGAAAACTAGAATTTTAAGATTTTAAGGGGTATATCTCCTTAACCTGTCGAAAATGGGTTGAGACCTCGATTTTTGAATAACCGTACTACTTACAAAAATGTTTCCCTATCAGTTTTGCGTCCTGTAAAAGAAGTTACATTTCTCTGTGGTATTCCCATTTGATGTTGTTGTTGTCCAAAAACAGACTATTTTTTCAAAATTTTGACATTTAGCAGACAGTGAAGGGTTAACAAATGCTTACCGGAATAATTTATCCATGCACCTGGTAATGTGACACCAAGACCTACCTATCAATGGCCATTTTCTCTTGAAAACCCTACAAGGTGTTTGTAGAGAAATCCAAGGAAAACATGAATTTTTTAAGCTTTTCATGAGTATCGCTATTAACCACCACAAAAGGGGTTAACACTTGGTTTTTGGAATACCCTTATTACTTACAAAAATGGTCCTCGGTGAATTCCACTTCCAACAAAGGAGATTATGTTTATTTTTCGGGTATACATAGGGTGCTGTGCGTGTCTGAACACAGCCCATTTCAACAAAATTACGATTATTGGCAGCCTGCAGAGGGTTAATAAACGCTCACCGGAATATTTTGTCCATGCAGCTTGTAATGTTACACTAAGACCTGCGAGTAATCAATTTTTCTTGAAAACCTACAGGATGTTTTTAGAGAAATCCCCAGAAAATGGGAATTTTAAGATTTTAAGGGGTCTCTCTCTTTAGCCTGCCCAAAATGGGTTAAGACTTCGACTATTGAATACCCTTACTACTTACAAAAATGCTTCCGTATAGATTGTGTGCTCGATAAAGGCACTTTTCTTTGTGGCATACCCGTTGGGTGCTGTTGGCATCCAAAAACAGCCCATTTTATCACAATTTTGAGTTTTAGCAGTCCTTGGAGGGTTAACAAATGCTCACCGCAGTATTTTGTCCATGCAACTTCTATTGTCACATCAAGGCCTGGGAGTGACAATTTTTTCTTGAAAATCTACAAGACTCGTTTAGAGAAATCCACGGAAAACATGAATTTTTGAGCTTTATGGGAGTATTGCTGTTTACCCAGCCCAAAACGGGTTAACACTTGGTTTTTTGAACACCCTTATTACTTACAAAAATTAGCTCCGGTGAATTCCACTTCCAATAAAGGAAGTTATGTTTATCTCTCCTGTGTCGTTTGGGTGCTGTGGGGGCCTGAAACCGGCCTATTTCATCAAAATTTCGATATTTGTCAGCCTGTGGAAGGTTACCATATGCATTGCCTGATATGTCATGTGTATCAAAGGGCGTGTCACAGACAGGTCTAGCAATGACGAATGTATAAAAAAATCTACGAGACGTGTTTCGAGAAAGTGCCGATAAACCCCAATTTTGGCAGTTTTTTGCCAATTCTGAAGAAATAAGGGTTAAATCGAAAATTCCGCTATGGTACATTTTTAGATTTTGTGCCTCTCTATGAGTGTGCAAAATTTTGTGAAAATCGGTTTGAAAATGGCTTCTGAATCGTACAGACAAAATGTGTGGAAAAAAAAAAACCAAAAAAAAAAAAATAATAATCCGTAGAAAAACGATAGACTTTTCCAAAATTGGGGTTTATCGGCACTTTCTCGAAACACGTCTTGTAGATTTTTTTTTATACATTCGTCATTGCTAGACCTGTCTGTGACACGCCCTTTGATACACACGACATATCAGGTGATGCATATGGTAACCCTCCACAGGCTGCCAAACATCGAAATTTTGATGAAATAGGCCGGTTTCAGGCCCCCGCTGCACCCAAACGATACACGAGAGATAAACATAACTTCTTTTATTGGGAGTGGAATTCACCGAGTATCATTTTTGCCAGTAATAAGGGTGTTCAAAAAACCAAGTGTTAACCCATTTTGGGCTGGTTAAACAGCAATACCCCCATAAAGCTAAAAAAGTCGTATTTTCCGTGGATTTCTCTAAACGAGTCTTGTAGATTTTCAAGAAAAATATGTCACTCCCAGGCCTTGGTGTGACAATAGAAGTTGCATGGACAAAATACTGCGGTGAGCATTTGTTAACCCTCCACGGACTGCTAAAAGTCAAAATTGTGATAAAATGGGCTGTTTTTGGATGCCAACAGCACCCACTTGGTGTACCACCGAGAAAGGTTCCTTGTTTTATCGGACGCAAAATTGATGGGGAAACATTTTTGATAGTGGTAAGGGTATTCAAAAGTCGAAGTCTTAACCCATTTTGGACTGGTTAAAGAGAGATACCCCTTAAAAGCTTAAAATTCCCATTTTCTGTGGATTTCTCTAAAAGCAACTTGTAGGTTTTCAGGAAAAATTGACTATTCGCAGGTCTTTGTGTGACATTACAAGTTGCATGGACAAAATATTCCGGTGGGCATTTATTAACCCTCTACAGGCTGCTAAGCTTAGTAATTTTGTTGAAATAGGCTGTTTTCAGACGCGCACAGCACCCAATGCATAAACGAGAGATAAACATAATCTACTTTGTTGGAAGTGGAATTCACCGAGGACCAAATTTGTTAGTAATAAGGGTATTCAAAAAACCAAGCATTAACCCCTTTTGTGATGGTTAATAGCAATACCCATCAAAAACTTAAAAAATCATATTTTCCCTGAATTTCTTTACAGACGTCTCGTAGGGTTTCAAGAGAAAATGGCCGTTGATAGGTCTTAGAGTCACATTACCAGTTGCATGGATAAAATATTCATATAAGCATTTGTTAACCCTCCATGGGCTGCTAAATGTCAAAATTTAGAAAAAAATAGTCTGTTTTTGGACACCAACAACATCAAATGGGAATGCTGCAGAGAAACATAACTTCTTTTACCGGACGCAAAACTGATAGGGGAAATTTTTAGTAAGTAGTAAGGGTATTCAAAAATTGAAGTCTTAACCCATTTTCGCCCGGTTAAGGAGATGTACCCCCTTAAAAGCTTAAAATTCCCATTTTCTGTGGATTTCTCCAAAAAATCTAGTAAGTATTCAAGAGAAATTGACCATTTGCAGGTCTTGGAGTGACATTACAAGTTGCATGAACAAAAGATTCCGGTAAGCGTTTGCTAACCCTCCAGCAAATTTTGAGAAAATGGGCTGTACTTGGCCACCCATTACACCCAATGTGTACCTGCGAGATGAACATAACCACCTTCATTGGAAGTGGGATTCACCGAGGATCATTTTTGTAAGTACTGGAGGTATTCATAAAACCAAGCATTAACCCGTTTAGAGCTGGTTACAGGGTGATACCCCTCAAAAGTTTAAAAATTCATGTTATCCGAGGATTTCTCTAAAAACATCACATAGATTTTCAAGAAAAATTGGCCATTCTCAGATCTTAGTGTGAATTACAAGTTGCATGTACAAAATATTCCAGTACGCATATGTTAACCCTATGCTGGATCTCAAACATCAAAATGTTGAAAAAGTGGGCTGTGTTTGCATACCCGCAGCACCCAAAGTTAAGAGGAGAAATCAACATAAGTGGAAGTAGAATTCACTGAGAATTATTTTTATAAGTAATAGGCGTATTAAAAAAAACAACCCTTAACCCGTTTTGGGCTGGATAAACAATTATACCCATCAACAGCTTAAAATTCATGTTCTCCCTGGATTTCTGTGAAAACATCTTGTAGATTTTAAAGAAAAATGGCCATTTGCAGTTCTTGGTGTGACATTACAAGTTGCATGAATTAATATTCCTGTTAGCACTTGTTAACCCTCTACACGCTGCCGGTCATCAATATTTTGGATATATTTGAGATAAAATTGACCATTTTCAAATAGATACAGCACTCAGTGGGTATGTGTCAGACAAACATAACTCATTTTGTCGGTCATTAACTTGTTGGACGACGATATTGATATTAACCCTCTCCACCGTTAATGATGGTTTTTACCTAAACAATTTTTTTTATCAAACTGAGTCATTTGAGACTTCTATACTCACCTTTTTCATGACATCAATGAAGGAACTTCAGTGAGACAGTCAAAAGCAATTCCTCATACACTGTGGGGTCATGACAAATCATGGAATCTCATCGGGAAAAGCCATGATTCTCCAGAATCATAAAGTCTAGTTATTTTTTTTTTTTTTTTTTGTTTTTTTTTTTTTTTTCCACACATTTTGACCGTACGATTCAGAAGCCATTTTCGAACCGATTTTCACGAGAGGGGCACAAAATCTAAAAATGTACCAAAGCGGAATTTTCGATTTAACCCATATTTCGTCAGAATTGGCAAAAAACTGTCAAAATTTGGGTTTATCGGCACTTTCTCAAAACACGTCTTGTAGATTTTTTTATACATTCGTCATTGCTAGACCTGTCTGTGACACGCCCTTTGATACACACGACATATCAGGCGATGCATATGGTAACCCTCCACAGACTGCCAAACATTGAAATTTTGATGAAATAGGCCGGTTTTGGGCCCCCACTGCACCCAAACAATACACGAGAGATAAACATAACTTCCTTTATTGGGAGTGGAATTCACTGTGGATCATTTTTGTCAGTAATAAGGGTGTTCAAAAAAACAAGCGTTAACCCGTTTTGGGCTGGTAAAACAGCAATACCCCCATAAAGCTCAAAAACTCGTATTTTCCGTGGATTTCTCTAAACGAGTCTTGTAGATTTTCAAGAAAAAATTTGTCACTCCCAGGCCTCGGTGTGACAATAGAAGTTGTATGGACAAAATACTATGGTGAGAATTTGTTAACCCTCCACGGGCTGCTAAAAGTAAAAATTGTGATAAAATGGGCTGTTTTTGGACACCAACAGCACCCACTTGGTGTACCACCGAGAAAGGTTCCTTCTTTTATCGGACGCAAAATTGATGGGGAAACATTTTTGATAGTGGTAAGGGTATTCAAAAGTCGAAGTCTTAACCCATTTTGGACTGGTTAAAGAGAGATACCCCTTAAAAGCTTAAAATTCCTATTTTCTGTGGATTTCTCTAAAAGCAACTTGTAGGTTTTCAGGAAAAATTGACTATTGGCAGGTCTTTGTGTGACATTACAACTTGCATGGACAAAATATTCCGGTGAGCATTTATTAACCCTCTACAGGCTGCTAAGCATTGTAATTTTGTTGAAATAGGCTGTTTTCAGATGTGCACAGCACCCAATGCATACCTGAGAGGTAAAGATCATATACTTTTTTGGAAGTAGAATTCACCGAGGACCAAATTTGTTGGTAATAAGGGTATTAAAAAAAAACAAGCATTAACCCCTTTTGGGATGGTTAATAGAAATACCAATCAAAAGCTTAAAAAATCATGTTTTCCCTGAATTTCTTTACAAACAACTCGTAGGGTTTCAAGAGAAAATGGCTGTTGATAGGTCTTAGAGTCACATTACCAGTTGCATGGATAAAATATTCAGATAAGCATTTGTTAACCCTCCATGGGCTGCTAAATGTCAAAATTTCAAAAAAAAATAGTCTGTTTTTGGACACCAACAACATCAAATGGGAATGCTGCAGAGAAACATAACTTCTTTTACCGGACGCAAAACTGATAGGGAAAATTTTTAGTAAGTAGTAAGGGTATTCACAAATTGAGGTCTTAACCCATTTTCGACCGGTTAAGGAGATGTACCCCTTAAAAGCTTAAAATTCCCATTTTCTGTGGATTTCTCCAAAAAATCTAGTAAGTATTCAAGAGAAATTGACCATTTGCAGGTCTTGGAGTGACATTACAAGTTGCATGAACAAAAGATTCCGGTACGCGTTTGTTAACCCTCCAGAGGCAGCAGATTTTGAGAAAATGGGCTGTACTTGGCCACCCATTACACCCAATGTGTACCTGCGAGATGAACATAACCACCTTCATTGGAAGTGGGATTCACCAAGGATCATTTTTGTAAGTAATGAAGGTATTCATAAAACTAAGCATTAACCCGTTTAGAGCTGGTTACTGGGTGATACCTCTCAAAAGGTTAAAAATTCATGTTATCCGAGGATTTCTCTAAAAACATCACATAGATTTTCAAGAAAAATTGACCATTCTCAGATCTTAGTGTGAATTACAAGTTGCATGTACAAAATATTCCAGTAAGCATTTGTTAACCCTATGCTGGTTCTCAAACATCAAAATGTTGAAAAGTGGGCTGTGTTTGCATACCCGCAGCACCCAAAGTTAAGAGGAGAAATCAGCATAAGTGGAAGTAGAATTCATTGAGAATTATTTTTATAAGTAATAGGCATATTAAAAAAACAACCCTTAACCCGTTTTGGGCTGGATAAACAATTATACCCATCAACAGCTTAAAATTCATGTTCTCCCTGGATTTCTCTGAAAACATTTCGTAGACTTTTAAGTAAAAATGGCCATTCACAGTTTTTGGTGTGAAATTACAAGTTGCATGAATAAATATTCCTGTTAGCACTTGTTAACCCTTGCAAGCTGCCAGACATCAATATTTTGGATACATCTGAGATAAAACGGACCATTTTCAAATAGATACAGCATTCAGTGGGTATGTGTCAAACAAACATAACTCCTTTTGTCGGTCATTAACTTGTTGGACGATGATATTGATATTAACCCTCTCCACCGTTAATGATGGTTTTTACCTAAACATTTTTTTTATCAAACTGAGTCATTTGAGACTTCTATACTCACCTTTTTCATGACATCAATGAAGGAACTTCAGGGAGACAGTCAAAAGCAATTCATCATACACTGTGGGGTCATGACAAATCATGGAATCTCATGGGGAAAAGTCATGATTCTCCAGAATCATAAAGTCTAGTTTTGGGGTTTTTTTTTTTTCCTCACATTTTGTCCATACGATTCAGAAGCCATTTTTGAACCGATTTTCACAAAATTTTGCACACGCATAGAGGGGCACAAAATCTAAAAATGTACTGAAGCAGATTTTTCGATTTAACCCTTATTTCGGCAAAAAAACTGCCAAAATTAGGCTTTTTTTTAAACATTCATCATTGCTAGAACTGCCTGTGACACGACCATTGATACACATGACATATTAGGCGATGCATATGGTAACCCTCCACAGGCTGCCAAACATCGAAATTTTGATGAAATGGACTGTTTTCGGGCCCCCACAGCACCCAAATGATACATGAAAGATAAACATAACTTCCTTTGTTGGAAGTGGAATTCACCGAGGATCATTTTTGTAAGTAATAAGGGTGTTCAGGAAACCAAGTGTTAACCCGTTTTGGAATGGTTGAACAGCAATACCCCCAAAAAGCTCAAAACTTAATGTTTTCCGTGGATTTCTCTAGACAAGTCATGTAGATTTTCAGGAAATATTTGTCACTCCCAGGTCTTGGTGTGACATTACAAGTTGCATGGACAAAATATTCCGGTCAGCATTAGTTAACCCTCCCCGAGCTGCTGAATGTAAAAATTGTGATAAAATGGGCTGTTTTTGGACACTGACAGCACCCAAACGGTATGCCACAGAGAAAGTGGCCTTCATTTATGGGACGCAAAATTGATCGGAAAATATTTTTAAAAGTGGTAAGGGTATTCAAAATTCGACGACTTAACCCATTTTAAAGAGAGATACCCATTAAAATCTTAAAATACCCGTTTTCTGTGGATTTCTCTAAAAACATCTTGTAGGTTTTCAAGAAAAAATCGGCTATTCGCAGGTCTTGGTGTGACATTACAAGTTGCATGGACAAAATATTCCGGTCGGCATTAGTTAACCCTCACAGGGCTCCTCAACGTCAAAATTGTGATAAAATGGGCTGTTTTTGGACACCAACAGCACCCAATGGGTACACCACAAAGAAAAGCTCCTCCTTTTATCGAGTGTACAATTTATACAGAAACATTTTTGTAAGTAGTAAGGGTATTCAAAAGTCGTAGTCTTAACCCATTTTGGGTAGGCTAAGAGAGATATCCCTTAAAAGCTTTAAATTCCCATTTTCTGTGAATTTCCCTAACAGTAACTTGTAGGGTTTCAAGAAAAATTGACTATTCATAGTTCTTTATGTGACATTACAAGTTGCAGGCACAAAATACTCCGGTGAGCGTTTATTAACCATCTACAATCTGCCAAGCATCGTAATTTTGTTGACATGGGCTGTTTAGGGACACGCACAGCACCCAATGTATACACGAGAGATAAACATAATCACCTGTGTTGGAAGTGGAATTCACAGAGGACCATTTTTGTAAGTAATAAGGGTATTCAAAAAACCAAGCGTTAACCCCTGTTGGGGAGGTTAACAGGGATACCCATCGAAAGCTTAAAAATCGTTTTCCCTGGATTTCTTTACAAACATCTTGTAGGGTTTTCGAGAGAAAATGGCCGTTGATAGGTCTTGATATCACATTACCAGTTGCATGGATAAATTATTCTGGTAGGTATTTGTTAACCCTCCATGAGCTGCTAAATGTAAAAAAAAAATGAAGAAATAGTCTGTTTTTGGACACTAACAACATCAAATGGAAATGCCACAGAGAAACGTAACTTCTTTTACTGGACGCAAAACTGATAGAGAAACATTTTTGTAAGTAGTAAGGATATTCAAAAATCGAGGTCTTAACCCATTGTCGATTGGTTAAGGAGATATACCGCTCAAAAGCTTAAAATTCCTGTTTTCTGTGGATTTCTCCAAAAAATCTTGCAAGTTTTCAAGAAAAATTAACCATTTGCAGGTCTTTGAGTGACATTACAAGTTGCATGGACAAAATATTCCGATAAGCAATTATTAACCCTTCAGAGCCTGCAAAGTATAGACATTTTGAGAAAATGGGCTGTTTTTGGGCACCCATAACACCCAATGTGTACCTGCGTGATAAACATAACCTTCCTCATTGGAAGTGAAATTCACTGAGGATCATTTTTGTAAGTAATGAAGGTATTCACAAAACCAAGCATGAATTCGTTTAGGGCTGGTTACAGAGCGATACCCCTCAAATGGTTAAAAAATCATATTTTCCGAGGATTTCTCAAAAACCTCTCGTAGGTTTTCAAGACAAATATTGGCCATTCTCATTTGAGACTACTATACTCACCTTGTATGAACTCAAAAGTAAGTGTATATTTATTTATTATCAAGAATAACCGTCCATAAGTTCCACTCTCTCGCTCTATGTCCCGCTTCATCGGTCAATTCCACGGTGTCCTACGCCAGCGGTCGATTTATCCAAACAAAATTACCAAGGTTACCACCTCCCCCCTTAATGGCTAATCATGACCGTGACAGTTCTACGGTTGGAGGAAGCCGCAGTACCTGGAGAGAACCACCGAGCAACGATGAGCAGCTGCCAGCTTTCCAACATCGTAACTCCTTTCTGCAGCACAGGCAGGGTTTGATTGGTTGAAGACATGCGTACCGTCGACGCGCAGTACGCCGTAGTACATGGCGGCATCGTGCCCCCATATGGACAAGCGGAGTTAAGTGCCTTGCCCAAGGATACAACTTGGGAGTCCGAATTGATCGCTCAGACGCCCACCCATCCAATGATTTACCAGGCTCAACGTTGCTTCACTTCGGTGATCGGACGAGAACCGGCTACCACAATGCCACCGCGCCCCGCCACTGCATGATAAGGAAGCAGTAAATAACGTTAGCTACAATGGGATCAGTTACTTATAATATCAAATAGTGTTGACACTATAGCATTTCCCCGACAGTGGGTCCAGGTATATACTAGTCTGTAAAAGAGCTATACACTGCACCTCCTCCGCCCCAGGGTGGCGACGTGGCAGTATATATCCATCTTACTGACGCTATGTTGTGCCTAAGGAACCTTACAATAAAAGGTGGGGTCCCCAACATGGGAAGGGGGGGGGGGGCAGGTATATTTACTACTCTGTAAGGCGGTTATCAAATGCAGTGGTGCATGGCGCCATCATTTCCCCGGCAGTGGGGCTAGATATATATTAGTTTGTAGGACGGCTATACTCCCCCTTCTCCGTACCAGGGTATATTTTATCTACACATATGTACAAACAACACTTCCTATTACGCATGTAATTTTTGTAGTCCATAACTTCATGTTTGTCGTTGCATGTATAGATATCTTCATTGTAATAAATAAAACTAATCCTACGGTTAAAAACCAATTGGAGAGAAATTTACTTCTGCTATAAATAGACAGGTGATAGGTGGGCTCTGCAAGGTGTGAAAAGATGACATAATCATGCAAACAACTGTGGTCTGATAGGAGATAATTGATACAGGGACTATACATGACATGCTTAAGATTTTAAAGTTCACATTTTCTGTGGATATCTTCAAGTGGTTCTTACAGATTTTCAAGAACAAATAAACCCCGGAGAAGAATTATTCTCGCAAGCCTTCATTAACCCTCCACAAACCGTCAAAAAACGAAATTTTAGATAAATTTGAGATACAATGAGCTATTTGCATTAGACGCTGATTCTCAGACGCTGATATTAATATTTACCCTCTCCACAAACAATGATGATTTAGCCAAAACGTTCTTTTATCACACTGTGTCATTTGAGACTATTATACCCACTTTTCCCAAGACATCAATAAAAATACTTTAATGATACAATTAAAAACAATTCTTCAGACACTCCAGGGTCATAAAAAATCAAGGAATCTTGTCGGGAAAAAACATGATTCTCCAGAATCATGAAGTCTAGTTCATATTCCGTTACGTTAAGGGCCTATATAAGTAATGGAATTTTGTTCATTTTGAAATTCTCACCTCTCATATTCCTTAAATTCAGATTAAATATGCACAAATTATACATCAAAATGGAGGTTGGGATGTATAGAACACGAAACACATATGTAATCAACTCATAGAATCGACTGCAGGCACCACTGGTTCCCGGAAGTCTGCTACCGTATTCGTACCAGAACTTATAATAAAATAATATTTCATCAGAACAACTTGTGGCCAAATGTGCTTCATATAACCAAGAACAAAGCTAGGCATTCAAAACACTTTCGAATACAGCGATAGGACTGTATTTTGGAAAAAGACAACACTGTCTGCATTTTTTATTGAAGATGGTTTCCATGCTCGACAGACATGCGCAAATCACTCGTTACCACGAATTTCCATCGAAAAACAAAATCGTAATTCTTAGAAATTTCAACAGGTATCGTGATACCTTGCATTGAATATGGCAACTGTGCATTCTTTATCTAATAACCGTATACTGTATGAAGGCGATCTTTTTCATTATTTGATTTTAGACGGCGTTGTTTTTACATGCTTTTTCTGTCCGATGACGTCGACCGGAAAACAAAAGTATACTCATTCGTAAACAAAAGCAAAGGCTTTGGAAGTTTCCCCAATGCAGCTCTGTCGTCGTGTTTTGAAGAATTTTTATCCCCTAGCTTTGTTCTTGGATATGTAAAGCACATTTGGCCAGAAGATGTTTTCGTGAAATATTATTAAATTATCAGTTCTGGTGCGAATACAGCAGCAGACTTCCAGGAACCAGTGGTGCCTACAGTCGACTCTATGAGTTGATTACACATGTCTTTCGTGTTCTATATATCCCAACCTTCATTTTGATGTACATTTTGTGTATATTTAATTTGAATTGAAGGAATATCAGAGGCGAGAATTTTAAAAATAAACAAAATTTCATTACTTATATAGGCTCTTAAGTGCCGCACCAATGTATACCGAGTCATTGGAACGTAAAAATTAAACGTCACGCTTATCCTAATTGTTAGATGAAAATTTAAAAAAAATTATGTTATGTCATACAGGTCGATTTATTACCTGGCAAGTGGCCGCCTAACTCCTTATCACGAACACAGTTGTAAAATCACCGTTTCATATCTTCCTTGGGTGGTAACGTTGTTCTCTTTATTTAAGTGTAACTTATGCACAAAAAATACCGTATCATATCTTCCTTGGGTGACAACAAGTGAAGATATTTTCCGCGTTATTATGCGCAAAATTTATTCTCAGCTTTAGAATTACGAGGCTTCTGTCATTTATCTGAACCTCGCCCTGGTAACAGCGGCAGAGCCAAGTTCGCAAACAGTATTCACACTTCCAACCAGTCATTGACCCGAATCATTCAAACGCGTTGTTTTCCATATTTAAGTGTATTGCGTGCAAAACCGCTGTATCATACCACCCTTGGATGGCAACAGGTAAAGATATGTTCCCAGTTTCACCTCGTTCCACTTTTGCGAGTCTCTTGTGCGCAAAATAACCGTATCTTCGTTGGGTGGCAACAAGTAAAGATATATTCCACGTTATTTCGCAACAAGCAAAGATGAATTACCTGCTATTGCTAAAACCTCGCCCAGGTAACAGAGGCAGAGGCAAGTTCGCAAACAGCATTCACACATCCAACCACTCCTCGACCCGAATCATTCAAAAGCGCGCCTCCATGCCCGCACTCCCAATACCTCATTCACGTCAAAAAGACATCACGACCGCTAATGAAAAATATAATCTTTTTAAACCTGCCTTGCGTAGTTACAACCCCACCCCCCCCCCCCCCTCCGATCCTTCCAGTGTGTGTAATTTTCTTATCTTATCCCCTCCCACTTTTGCAGTATATATACCCCCACCATTGATTCTGTATATGGCCACTGTTACAATGCCAACACTGACGATTGTAGACTAGGGTGTCCATGCCCCCCCCCCCCCCTCCATCACATATGCATGAAATATGCACATAATCATCACAATCTCACAACATATACACGCTATGTTCAACATCAACGCGTCTTTATGTGTAATTGCTCTTCACACTAACTTATATCTACCCCCCCCCCCCCCCCCCCCCCCCATCAACAAGTTTATAAATGAGAATATTTGGAATCATTCTTGTCTATTGAGCCGATTGTATATGGACTATGTCAATATAAATGAAAAGTCACGTGGCGGTACCCTTTGATGTGGATTACTCCAGTGTCGGATGGAAGGCGACGTTTCGGGTGGAAGGCGATGAACTGAGGAGTCCAGAATGTAGAATTATGTGATAAAATATATCGACCACGACACATTCTCAAGCGACACTGGCTTTTGTTGCATATTTGTGTACGCATTGACGTCCCTGGGAGTGTGCGTTTGTGTTTGACTTGAACTTGCGCAAAGAGAAAAGTACCCAACCAATCATTGATTTTTCTTGTAGATGACGTAAATTATTTTCCTCGTTGCCAAGGACAATGACTACTTTTTTATTTGATTCTTCCCGCAGTTCGATAACATGTGAGTTAGAATTGTAAGCTTAATAGCAAAAGGTATAAAGGGACGAGACTTGGCGAGAAGATACACGCATGAAAATAACATCCATGGAATTGAAGTGCGATAAGCACAGGCTTGTTAAAAGCGCTTCGAGCCGCTCGAACTGCATTGATCTCGGGACAGTTGTTGATCTTTGCAACAAATTAGAGTCCTTGAATTTTGAAATGAAAACACTTGAAAATAGCTTCTGGACTCCATAGCTCCTTAACAGTGCTTGCAAACGTATTGCCGGTACTATTGTTGCTCATTTTAAAATTAATCCTACGACACTGCGGCCATTACCCACAATCTTCTAGCCCAAAACGTACGTTGCATTACCGATGCTTCGAATTAGTCAAACAGGTTACCGCGGCAGTGCAACGTGCGTTTCAACAGACGCTATCATCGGAAATTCGTCCAGATCTTCACATTATTATGTCGACGGTAGTGCGTCTGTTGATAAACATAGTAGTAATAACAATAACGCTTCGGTCGGCTGCTGATTTGTTGCGGTTCTCAGGTGATTAACCCTGCTCTCCCAAAAGCCTTTCCATCCCACGCTTCTTCTCTCCGAATTGTTTGATGATATCCCCAACGGAATCCTTCTCTAATTTATCCGATAAGGATACTAACCCTCCCCTTTGTGACGCCCAATAACCACATATCCGCCATTCTCCCATCCAACTTCCCCATTATACTCTCAGTGAATCTTAGTGTCAGACTGATAGTTTGGTCTAATAGAAAGTATTCCAGGGTCTCCATTACTCCCAAATTACACATTTTGCACTCCCTTTCACTGTCACAATTTTCCCCTAAGCCCCAACGACCGCGACCTCGGCGTAAACAGTAGTACCCCCCCCCCCCCCAGGTACTCTTCAAAACCCGGCTTCTCGTTATCCCACAACGCACCCAAAGACCTCCCTGCTCCCATCTTCTATCGCCAGAGATTCGCTTTCAATCCTCCATGACTCTTTCTCTGGAAATTTTTTTCATCCTGGGTTGTCCCTACTTCTAATTCCGACTGGAGACTCCCGTTGAAAATGTCTATTAACTTCTTCACTTGCTCAATCTACCCTTACTTTGGAACATTTGTTTACACCATCGGCTGACGGGGAAATTTACCGAATAATTAAGATAACAGAGTTTCATTAAGTCTACCCTGTCCTTGATCCTCATCCACGAAAGCTCACCGCGATTGTTTCTTGTGCCACGGCCGTACACGACCCTGTTATCCGCCGACCTGCATCGTTCTGAAGAGTTTCCAAGCTCTTTGAACCCGTTTGGATTCGATGTATCTCTTCAGCGCCATGAGATGATATTTATTAAGCAAATACACCAGAACAAAGGCAGATTGCTTTGTATATAGAAAATCAACATAAATAGAAACATAAAACAATACTAATTCCAAATGACAAACGTAAATATCGAGGCTTATAGTGGTTGTAATATAATATTGTTAATGTCACCTTTTGTTGTCAGATTGACAAAACTTGTTCTAGTTGTTTTAAGAATTGCTGGATCATACCACACAGATGATACCGCAAAACTGTGGCACGTGGTTTATCATCAGGAATATGAATCTCTCGGATGTGTTCATCACAACAAACTCTTGGTATTCACGTTCAAATTTGTAAAATGCACGTTCTCTAAGAGAGGCATATTCACTGCACGTGAGCCGCATACTGCGCATAAGCGTTCTCTTACGGGGATGGGTGGTTGCATATGCCTCCCCTTTTCTATCATAAGTTTGTGGTTACTTACACGCAAACGAGTAAATTTGTTTCTCGCCTCGGGCGATGTTGTATAGATCAAATAAGGCTCCAGGTGATATTTGTTTTTTAAACTCTCGATAAGTTCTCAGTTTATTTTTTCCACTTTTCCTGTTGTCATCAAATATAGCATTATAAAAATTATTTAAATGGGTCTCTTTCAGATTTTCTTTTATTGTTATGTATTTCACAGGTTGAAACGGAATTTTCTGATCAGAGTTATTTTGATTATAATAATTGGTTTTCAGCTTTGGTTTTCAGCTGCTGATATTTAACCAACGTTGAGTCCGGCATAATCTAATTCTCGGATTCAGTTCTAGCCTCTGAGAGTAAGGTTATATATGGTACACCAAACATTCACAGATGGTTCTCCCAACGAAAACCCTCTTGAAGTTGTTTCTCCCTGAAGGTTTCATTTGATTAAGAATTCTCTCCCCTTCACAGTTAGTTTCTCGAGTGGTTTTGTTAGATGCTTTTTCTCGTGGTGTTTATATCGAACCCTCAATTAAAGGAAGTCACCAGACTCCCCCACACTAAGACGTTTGCTGCTACCTTCCAAAATGCAGACCCCCCCCCCCCCCCCCCCCACACACACACACACACACTGTCTTCCTACGAGATGGTTCCACTTTACAACTTACAGGTACAACTTTGCTTTTGTTTTCATTTAGTTCGAATCTCCATTTATTCCCATACCTCCCAAACAATTAATTGTCAGCATTTTCTCTAGCCCCTCTTCACTTTCTTACACTAGTACCGTCATCTGAAAAATAGCCCTGAGATCTTCTGGTTCCAAATTGTTACCGCCTCGTCGCTATCCAGGAGATCATTTCTTAAATATTTCATCTACAATACAAAAGGAATTGGTGAATGAATACACCTCTGCTTTAGGCCTATCTCCATAGGCATCCGTTTTGTTGTTATGTCACTCAGACTAAGTTCGCATGTCGCACTACTGTCGAATTAATGCCTTCAGTTAGATACAATGATGCATTCGGTCACTCTCGATTTATTCCGATCGATTCTTACTAAAAGACCTCGGGTGGGTGAATGGAGGGATATACCAGTTGTTCGAAAAAAAAACCACTTAAAATATAAATATCCTCCTTAAAAAATAAATACAACGCCCCCCCCCCCCCTCCCCTCTCACCCCCTCATAAAGTCTGCTATAATATTGGATGGGAAGAAGTGATTTTTCAAAATGTTTGAACATGTTTGAAACAAAAATAGAATAGACCCCAAGCAAACTCCTACCCGTGTTGTCCCTCTACCCCAATGCGAAAAGCATAATAGGGAAAAAAATCAAGGCAAAGCACTTTTCCCTCTTCTTTTCCTTCAACTTCTGCCTTCTCTCAGAGTAAGCGTCTCAGTTTGTAAACATCTCCGGTCCATATTGTGACTGAAGATGCTCGCAAATTGAGTAATGCTGTCTCGCCTCGTCTTGTTCCTCTACCTCCTACTCTTCGCCGACCTTCTTTCTCCGGTTCTATTGCTCTTACTAGAACTCCCCCCTGCTTCTTCTGTTTCCTCTCCTACCTCTATTTCTTCTCCTCCTTCCCCTGCCTCTAGTGTGGTTCAGCCAGGTATATTGTACTCAGAGAAAGTGAAATCACCGAGCCGCATCTCGGTGCCGCTCATTTGATTTTAAATTCTCCCAGTTTCGGCATAAGAGCGGAGTTAATTTTGACAAAAAGAACTGGCGCATCCCCGATGTTTGTAAAAACATCCTTATGATTGGTAGTTCAAATTTAGGACACATTGATCGAGATCCCCACCTGGACATCCAGGTGGAGTGTTACCCCCGGCGCCAAGTTCAGTCATTTTCGCTCTATGTTTAAAGGGCACAGTGGCCAGGCCAGACCCCCAAAAATATTATTAAATATTGGTATGAATTCTCAAAGTGATAATACTGATCTCGCAGTTAAGCAGTTGCGGAATATGCTTAGCGATATCAGGGTCAAGTTTAGATCACCAAAAATGTATTTCGCTGAACAAAACTTTTCGCAAAAACTCCCTAAGGCTGAGAGGAGAACCTTGAGCATCAGGAAAGTGAAGGACGTAAACGTGATACCAATGAAAGTGTCAATGACACTGTAGCTTAACTTGTGTGTTGTGTTTGATGAAAAGGATAATGTTCAATGTTTATGAAAGGATTATGAAATAAGACAAGAATTGTGATAATTGGGAATATGTTCATTTCTGTTCCCTGTATGCTATGTAGCTGAGGGGTGGGTCAATATGACCTCACAGTTAATGTATGTGACCCTCACAGTTAACGTATATCAACAAAAGTTACCAAGTTACAGTGAAATTATTCCAAAACGAGTCATCCTATCAAGTTACATTAAAATCCCTTCATAAATATGGCCTGTAGACTGACTATACTAAAGGTTTTCGGGCTTCGGGCCCCTGTAGCCGTCAGTTTCCCCAGTTGCGTCCAAAGGGGACGTTCTCATCTAGACATTATATATGAAGTCAACCTACCAAGTTACAATGAAATCCCTTAATAAATATGACCTGTAGACTGTGCTAAAGGTTTTTGGACTTTGGGCTCTGGCAGCCATCATGGTTGAATGATCGCAACCCAAAGGGGAAATTCTCATCTGGGCATCATCTGGAGTGATCCTACAAAGTTACAATGAAATCCCTTCATAAATATGACCTGTAGACTGTGCTCAAGGTTTTTGGGCTTCGGGCCCCTGAAGCCGTCACAGTTGACCAATCACGACCAAAAGGGGATATCATCATCTAGGCATTATATGGAGTCAGACTTATAGGTTACAATGAAGTCCTTCTATAAATATGACCAATAGACTGTGCTAAAGGTTTTGGGGTTTTGGGTTCGGGCAGCCATCAAGGCTGAATGATCGCGACCCAAAAGGGGACGTTCTCATCTAGACATTATTTAGAGTCATCCTACCAAGGTACAATGAAATCCCTTCATAAATATCACCTGTAGACTGTGCTAAAGATTTTCGGGCTTTGGGCCCCTGTAGCCAACACAGTTGCCCAATGGTGTCCAAAAGGGGGCTGTTCTCATCTAGACATTACATGAAGTCAACCTACCAAGTTACAATGAAATCCCTTCAT